>CM042257.1:31540194-32122694 GCA_023566225.1 Romanogobio albipinnatus
GGAACTTAATCTGTCTGTTCCATGTATAGCTAAACTTTTGGGGATGTCCAGGCGCACAGTATACCGACGCATGGCTGAGTCTGATCTGTCAGTTAAGGCATTATACAGCACTATGACAGATGAAGAGTTAGATCAGTGTGTGAGAGAGATTAAGTCAAGGCAGCCTCACTCAGGATATCGAATGATGAAGGCCCTTCTGCAAGCCAGAGGACTGAGAGTGCAGTATAACCGTGTCAGAGCCTCCATGCACCGTGTTGACACCACTGGTGTCATAAGCCGTATGGTCAACGTAGGATGTATTGCTCGACGGACCTACTCGGTTCCAGGACCCCAGTCTTTGATGCACAGATACAAACCATAAATTGATTCGGTAAATTCTTAAGCAATATTTTCGACAAAATGCATACATTCAAAGTGTGTTTTTAAAGTATGTGGTAGTTATCAGTATGCAGCATAACACATTTTTTATACTGCTTCTTTCATGTTACTGTATGCACCATCACAGCTAACCTCTTAACATGGTATACACCATTACACCATAGTCTCTTGCATTTAGCAACTGTGTGTAGAACACTTTTTTTCTTACTTGCAGTATGTTATGTACAGCTGACAAATTATTTTTTTCTCTTTCAGCTACAACATTGTTGTCTTTGGTGGTATTGACGGTTTTTCCCGTAAGGTAAGCACAGTTGTTTGGACTAAGAGTACACATTTATGTAATCATTAAATACTTGAGTGTCTTATAGACGTGTAATTGCATTTGTGCTGCAGATAATGTATCTTGGTGCAGCCTGCAACAACCTTGCATCAACCACCCTGGCTTTCTTTCTAGAATCTGTTGAGAAGTTTGGTTCTCCTCTCAGGTAAATGCATATTTTAAACTGGCAGTTTTTACACTACAACAGTGCAAACAGTGGTGGAAAGTAACTTAGAATAGTAATGTACTTAAAGATCACCTTCAGATGTTACACCCCTGAAAAAGGGGAGAAATAATCACAAGAGTGATATGGGTGTTTCCTCATTGAAAACTTTAGTGTTATGAGGAAAAGACCGCGATTTCCCCGGAGAAAGGATTGGAAGACAAAAGCAATCAATCACGGGCGCATAGATTAAGATCACTTTGGCGATCACAGATTAACACCTTTTACCCGTAAATTAGATTAGATTAGGCACTACAAAATGAAGTAATCAATATAACATTTGCATATTCCTCTTATGATTGTTAACCTTTGTACACATGTCAGATTTTAACTTTTTAACACAATTATATGAATTGTATGAAATTATATGAAATCCTCATTACTAGTACTGAATGCATGAGCTTTTTAACCTTAAATATTTTAAGATACTCCCATCCTATTAATTTAATAAAACCTCTTAACCCATAACAGTACAGTAAGTATTCCCTTTAACCTGTCACATTCTCCCCGACAAAATAAATGTCGTCCCGACATTACCAACATTCATCTTAAACAGTCTCTTATGCGCTGGACCTAGGAAATCATCTTCTGTGAGACAGTGCTTGAGCAGAGGTCAAAGGTCACAGCTCAAATAAAGTCAACGCATTATCCACAGTCCATATTTGTTGACCAACAGTTCAAATAAAGTCAACTCGTATAAACAGTCCATGAGCAGTCCTTTCTCATTGAGGACTCATTTCTCTATTGATCAACAGTCCATCAGGCTCAATGATCTGTATGCATAGTCTGCAAATTGTCTCTTGCAACAGTCTGTAAAATAAGTCAAACCTGTCATCTCTATAACGTTATACTTGCTGAAGTCCATACATGCAGGGTGGCTGAAAGTAATATTGGTGTGGTGATGGCAACCACGGAACCAGTCCTGGTGCAGGGTAGACAGAGAACAACTGCGGTTGTGGCTGGATACTGTACAAGGAAGGGCTACCAAGCTGATCATAGGTGATACGTCTTGGAGGGTGTCTTTCTCTTTGTGGCCGCTGGTAGGCTGGGTCCTCAGGTTCAGCAACAGTAGTTAATGAAGGAAAGGCCCTTGGTGGATGATCATCAGGCAGATTTTCATCAGGCAAGTTCATCTCTTCAGCAGGTAAATTCATCTCTTCATCAGGTAGGTTCATCTCTTCAGCAGGTAAGTTCATCTCTTCCGCAGGTAAAGGCCTTTGTTCCCACTCTCTCGCTGATTCAATGTATGTGGGGACTTGTAGCGGCTCATGATGAAGGTCATATTCATCCCCGCTGTCTTCATCAGAGTCAAGAGATTGTGATGTAGGCTGATGTCTCCTTTTTTTCTTACTTTTGTCCTCGTTAGTCATTTCTGGTTGTGTCTCAAAAGGTAAGTGGTCACAGGACATGAGCAGATTTCTGTGCAGAACTCTGGAGCGTCCCCTACCCTTTTCTGGTCTCACTTCATAAATCGGTAGGTCTGAACCCATTTGTCTCACTACTGTGTGAATTATATCTTCCCAATAGTTGCGGAGTTTACCGGGTCCTCCTCTTGGTGTAAGGTTTTTAATCAGAACTCGCTCGCCAGGCTGTAGCACTGCACTCCTAACTTTGGTGTCATAGTACTTCTTACTTCTTTCAGCATTTTTCTGAGCATTTTCATTTGCAATGGCGTATGCTTCCTCCATCCCTTGTTTCCATTTCTCCACGTACTCTCGTTGGTTACTGGGACCTGCCCCTGTGCACAATCCAAAGAGCATATCGACTGGAAGCCTGGGTGATCTCCCAAACAGAAGATAAAAGGGTGAATAGCCAGTCACTTCGCAACGGGTGCAGTTATAGGCATAAACAAGTTTGTGCAGAGACTCTTTCCAATTGGACTTTTGTGTCTCAGTTAGTGTCTTTAACATTTGCAACAAGGTTCTGTTCATACGTTCCACTTGACCGTTACCCATCGGGTGATAGGGTGTTGTTCTGGACCCCGCCATGCCACTGAGTTTCTTTAACTGATGGAACAACTGATTTTCAAATTATCCCCCTTGGTCATGGTGGATGCGGACAGGGAACCCAAACTTCAGGGCAAAGTCATTGAAGATGAGATTTGCAGCAGTTTTTCCTGACTTTGACGTGGTGGCATAGGCTTGCGTGAAACGTGTAAAATGATCAACAATAACGAGGATGTACTCGTATCCGCCTTTGCATCTGTCAAGATGGAGGAAGTCTATGCATACCAGTTCAAATGGCTGTGTTGTCACAATGTTTGTCAGAGGAGCTCTTATTTCATGGCTTGGCTTTTTCCTTTTGACACAGCTACAAGTTTTAGTCACATAGTGCTCAATTTCAGATTGCATAAATGGCCAGAAGAAGCGGTCACGGATTAGTGATACAGTGCGGTCAGTACCTTGGTGTCCCATGTTATTGTGTAACTCTTTCATCACTTTACCTTTGTACGGCTCTGGTAGAACTAACTGCTTGCGGGCTGTAGTGATTCTGTGCAGAATGCCATCACTGTCTATTTTCAATTTGTCCCATTCTCGGAATAAGCATTTTATCTTTGGGCTGAATTCTTTTTGCTCCTTAACTGGTGGTTTGGAACCAGAAAGTTTGAAATCGAGCACAGGACGGATGACCGGATCAGATTTTTGTGCTTCTCTTATCTCATCTTTTGGAATCGAGCTGATGGATGCAGCGGTTGTCTCACCTTCAACTGATACTGACATAGATGCAGCTGAGAGTGACCAAGTTGCGACATACTCTTCCTGTACCTCAACTGCTTGTATCGTGGCAGTAATAGTGTCTGGTGGAAGCTCTTCAGAACATTCTCTCATCAGTGACTCTACATCCAGTGGCATCCTGGACAAAGCATCTGCATCACTGTTCTCTCTGCCCGGCCTGTACTTGATTGTAAAGTGGAAATCAGCTAATTCTGCAACCCACCTGGAAGTGGTTGCGTTCAGCTTTGCAGTAGACAGTATGTAGCTGAGCGGATTGTTATCGCTGTACACAGTAAATGTTGGAGCATAGTATAAATAATCACGGAACTTATCAGTGATTGCCCATTTTAGAGCTAGAAATTCTAGCTTGCCAGAGTGATAGTGATAGTTCTTCTCAGCTGCTGTTAATGTTCGAGAGCCATAAGCAATGACCCTAAGCTTCCCATCTTGCTTTTGATAGAGAACTGCTCCCAAGCCTTGGTGTGACGCATCAGTGTGTACAACAAATGGCTGAGTGAAATTAGGGAAACCTAAGACTGGTGGGTGAAGCAAACATTCAATCAGCTGTTCAAGTGACTGTTGGTGCTGGTCACTCCACAGGATTGGCTGGTTTGAGGGCACCACATGACTTATTTTCTTTGTTTTAGTTTTCCGTGGGTGGTCAGGTACTTTCTCTGCTTTCAGGAGGTCATACAGACAGCTTGCCTTCCTGGAAAAGTCTTTGATGTACTGTCTGTAGTAAGTGAGTAAACCAAGCATTTTCCTGAGCTGGCCCACCGTCTCTGGTCTGATTTCTTTCAATGCTCTTACTGCTTCAAAATCGGCTGGGTCAACTTTGCTGCCCTCTTCAGACACTATTCTTCCCAAATAACGGACCTGGGGTTTACAGAGGTCACACTTACTTGGCTTGAGTTTGATGCCATACTCTCTGAGGCGCTGCAACACTTTACGCACATCATTCACATGGCTGTCGAAAGTTTTAC
Source organism: Romanogobio albipinnatus (assembly GCA_023566225.1). NCBI lineage: Eukaryota > Metazoa > Chordata > Actinopteri > Cypriniformes > Gobionidae > Romanogobio > Romanogobio albipinnatus. The sequence goes on from CM042257.1 coordinate 31,544,812, forward strand.
TGAAAACTAGTGTGTCGTCAAGATAAGGAATGCAGATGTTATCCCGGAGCCCTTCTAGACATTCCTCCATACAACGCTGAAAAGCTGCAGGAGCGTTCATGAGACCGAATGGCATGCGTATCCACTCATAGAGTCCCCACGGGGTCACAAATGCTGTCAGTGATCTGCTTTCTTCAGAGATAAACCCCTGGTGATATGCTTTTCCCTGATCTAAGAGGGAGAACCAGGAATTACCACCTAAGCTGTCCAGGATGTCTTGGACCCGAGGGATTGGCTGGCGGTCGGGATGCGTCTTTCGGTTCAGCTCTCTGTAATCTATACACAACCGGAGGGTCCCGTCCTTTTTCCGTACGCACACAACAGGTGAAGAGTATGTAGAGTTTGATTTTCTAACCCAGCCCTGAGCTATGAGGTCATGGAGGTAACCTTTCATCTCCTGATACAGTGGCCTGGGCACTGACATGTATGTGCGATTGACCGGTTCTGAGTCCTTTAGAGAGATTGTCATTTCCAACCGTTCAATGCAGCCAATGTCATTGTCTGATCTGGAGAAGGAGTGACACTCTTCTCTAAGCATTTGCCTAACTACCTCTCTCTGCCCTTCGGTTAGGTGACTTAACTCTACTGGTGGATCCCACAGTTCGCTAAAATTACATGGGGTTCGAACGCTGGTATGATTCACTGTGGCTGAGGTGACAGCTTTTTCAACGACTTGGGCAGGTAACACAGTCATAATGGTTTGTACTGTACCGATTATTGTGCGTCCTAACAGGGCAATGTCGTGGCCAGTGGGGTTAGAGACATCAAGCATAATGACTGGACAAACACCTTTCCTGACTCTGACTAATGTATCAAAGAACTCAAGTCCATCTGGCCATTGAGGGTTCAGGTCCGGCTGAAAAAGCATTGTCGTGTCCTCTTTGAAAGGCAGGGAAGCTACACGGCACTCAATCTGAATATTACTGTGTTTTGGTACAGCAGTCTTCTTTTCCTTTATTTTCACCCCGTATTCATCTGTCTGTTCTGCGCTAACAGCCCGTATAAAAGCGCTCACCTTGTTTCTTTTGAGGCTTGGAAAAGCTTTTCTCACTGTACTGTACCATTTAGTCTTTTCGGTCATTGCCAGGATGTGCTCGATAACATTGAAACCTATGATGGGATGAGATAGGTGACAGCCTTTCATTACCAGCACTGGGATGATCAGTTCTTTTGTTTGGTCAGTTTCAGAGGCTAGCCGAAAAGTTGTCTCAATCCATCCCAGGTACGGCATTTCAGTCCCATTTGCTGCAGTCAATCTTAGATCATCAGGTGAGTCCAGGATTTCTGAAACATCCCTCAGCCTTGCGTTTGGGAGGAATTCCTCTTTCCATCGTTCATCAATGACTGAAACCTGGGAGCCTGTGTCCCATAGAGCTTGGAGGTGTTGGTGATTCAGGTGACACTCAACAAGACACTGTCTCCCTACTAACGAGGTGACCTTACGGGGGTGGCAAACCTGTGCTAGAGATGGCAAAGAGTGGGCATTTTCCTCTGTGCAGAAAAGCTTTTCAATGGTAGAGTCAATTTTCAGGTGAGTGCATTTTTCCTTATGTTTGGTCCAATGCTGGTTTTGACATGTTTTGGAACAATACAGTGTCTCTTCACATGATGAACATTGTTTCAGGTTCTCAATTAAATCTTCTCTGGCACAATTTGCACATTTCTGGGACTTTTCGATAGCTATGGTTAACACTCGTCCCTCAGCGGTAACCCTTTCCCGTTTAAAGGGGCCTCTCTTGATGGTCTGACTCCCCGGATTTTACATCCAGCTTGAAAATGTTCTCCACTCCCACATCGGAAGCAGTGTGTGCAGCGTTCATCGGTTCTGGCCTGCTGGCAGACAAAACACCTCCTTGTAGCTTGAGCAGAGCGGTTTGTATACCAGTTAGGTGCATATTGACGCTGTGCAGGGTCAGGTGGTGCTTGGGGCTGACTGTAGTTGCTGTAATACTGCTGCTGGGGAAGAGGTGGCTGGGGTTCCCTATCTGGCCTCCTGACTGGAGGTGGGGCATAAGCATATGGCTGTGACTGAAACATAGGCTGCTGTAATGTCTCCTTAATCTGAGCTATCTCTGCACTGAGACCTTTTAGAGAAGCTACACCCGTCTTAAGTTCAGCTAACTCTGTTAATAGTTCTGCGGGTATCTTCGCTTTGACTTCCTTCACAGAACACTTTGCAGATGGCGTATCTTCTGACTGGACTACACTGACAGTTGTAGCAGGCTGTGTGGCATTAAACCGCTTTTTGTTTCGTCTTTCTAGTTCATTAGCACAAGCAATGTTAAGCTTTTCTAGCAAAACCTCATCTGATGTTTCATTATCTAGCAGGAGAGGCTGCATGTCTATCCTGATACTGTCACTCTGGAGACCCGTAAGGACTGTGTGTAAACACATTCGCTGGACCAGTGCCGGGTCATACTTAAGTCCTGATTCTGACTCCTGGGACGCAAACAGTACTTTCTGTCTCAAATCGAAGACGCGCATCAGGAAGCTTTGAGGGGTCTCCTTGCAATGCTGTGATTCTGAAGTTAGCTGTTTGTAAAGCTCTGTTGCGCTCTTCTCTTGAAAGTGGGAACGCAGGATGCATCTAAGTGTGGGAAGAGTTAGTTGGGGTTTACCTTCCAAGTAGCTGCGGAGCTGTGAGCCTGGAGAAATAGCCCTGATTACTGCATCTACAATCTCTACCTCAGGATAACCTCTGTTAAGTCCATTCTCAATCTGATGGGCAAGGCTGGAAAAAATCAGTTTCTCTTTCTGGCCCGGTTCACCTATCTGCCCAGAAATTTTAAACTCTTTGCGCCAGTATTGACTGACCTGTGGCTGAGCGCTGGGTGAGGGCTGCATGCTCACCTGAGGATGGACAGGGGTTTGGGACTGGCGCAGAGAATCACTGATAATTGCATTGACTGTAGTAACCTTCTCAGTTTTCACTCCTTGTTGTGAGGTTACAGCTCTCGGTTCCTCTGTCCTGCGATGTGTTCCTGTTGTTTCCATATCATGTTCAGTTTGCTCTGTTTTGTTATCCATGCCAATGATCATCGCCGCCATTTTGTCTTGAAGTAGTAACAATTCCGACATGCCGTCATCTTCTAACTCTGCCAATTCCTCTCTTTCAATGAACATCATGATGAGAGTCATCAATGATATGCGAGATTTATCTTGGACATTTCTTCTCTGTTCACCTGATATGCCAAGAAAATCACATATCTCTAGTAACTCGTCTTTAGTCAGGGTGTGCAATCTCCCTACTAACTCTCCTTGTAGCTCTTCCAAGGTGGTTGTCATGTTGACAGGACAGGAGAAACTTTTACCGTGCAGGACTTGAATCAGATGGTCTTTACTGTCTCTGATGATCTCTTAATGGCCTCAGTTGACACGTACTTAACCACCAGGATCCAGGTCCCTTCGAACAGCAACACTTTCCTCCCTGCCTGGGTTGTTATGGGGGGGATTTAGCTGGCTCGGAATTTAGCAACCAGTATGTGGTCACTGGACATCTGACCAGCTATCCCAGCGGTGCCTCCAAAATGTTACACCCCTGAAAAAGGGGAGAAATAATCACAAGAGTGATATGGGTGTTTCCTCATTGAAAACTTTAGTGTTATGAGGAAAAGACCGCGATTTCCCCGGAGAAAGGATTGGAAGACAAAAGCAATCAATCACGGGCGCATAGATTAAGATCACTTTGGCGATCACAGATTAACACCTTTTACCCGTAAATTAGATTAGATTAGGCACTACAAAATGAAGTAATCAATATAACATTTGCATATTCCTCTTATGATTGTTAACCTTTGTACACATGTCAGATTGTAACTTTTTAACACAATTATATGAATTGTATGAAATTATATGAAATCCTCATTACTAGTACTGAATGCATGAGCTTTTTAACCTTAAATATTTTAAGATACTCCCATCCTATTAATTTAATAAAACCTCTTAACCCATAACAGTACAGTAAGTATTCCCTTTAACCTGTCACACAGACAGGTTATTTGCAACCAATAAACTAGAGCTGCAACTAACGATTATTTTTTCTGTCGACTAATCTAACGATTATTTTTTCGATTAGTCGACTAATCTAACGATTATTTTTCCAGGTTAATCTTATTATTCTTTTTTACTGATTGTTGTATTTCAAAGAGGGTAGTGAATTTGTATATTATTTTAACATGAAATCAATGAATGATGACAATATTAATTGTATTTCAGGAAGGGTAGTGTACATAGTATGCCATTTTATAATGAAATATATGAACACAAGAAGCTTTTTAAACATAATATATAATGATACTATTCATCATAAAATGTATACAGAGTAGGCCTAATTAGGAAAAGTTGTTTACTATAGTAGTTGAGTATGATTTACTTATTGATTTGTGTCAGTAGTAAATGAAAATGCACTTGTATTTATCTGCAAAAGGTTCACATACAGGAGCTTTCAGCATAGTGTTAATGTATAACTAGTCGTCTATTTTGAAGATACGTGCATAAACAACGACTAAAGCTGCCAGAAGTTTTTGCCCAAACTTCAAAGACACGTTTAAATGATTAAAGCTAGAGGCATATCTTAACTGTAATGTTACTTTAATCATGTAAACTACCTATATACAGCAAGTTATTATGCATATGTGTTTGGGACAGAGCAGAACCAGGTCGCATATACAGGAGATATATGCAGCCCATAATAAATAAAAGCACGAGACGTACTGGGGTCGGAGAAGAACCCAGGAAAATGTGACCGTCTGTTGCAATACACGCGTGGCGCGTTCAGCTGCGCGAGCGAACACTGGCAGCAGGGTTGCCAGGTTTACACAACAAAACCCACCCATTCGTTACTCAAAACTAGCCCAAAACAAGCCCAATCGCGTTTCGGGGAGGTTCTCTGGTAAACATCGCGTTCGGGGGGTTAAATATGTGTGTTTTTTTGCTTCAACCCGCGGACATGAGACACAGCCCGCGGCAACAGTGTAGAAGTAGCCCAATTCCGCGGAAAAAAGCGGACTTGGCAACACTGACTGCAGTGTGAAAGCTCCCGCTCTCCACGCGCACAGCTCCTGCTCTGCCACCGCGTGCAGTGTGAAACCGGCGTTACAGAGCGAACAAAGCACAGTTTTATTCGGCTTCTGTTTAAAGTACTCCCACACTTTTGAATGTCGCGGTCTGGCTTTATATGATAAATGATCATTTTCACTATGCCCGGGAGCAGAAGCTGCCATTATTCTAGATCTTCTGTTCCATTCTAGAACGTAAATAATGTGCCGCCGACGCGTCGACGCATTTCACGCACGTCGACGTATCTTCGTAGTCGACGTCATCGACGACGTCGACGCGTCGTTGCAGCCCAACAATAAACGTTACCAAAATTACATGTATGTGATCTTTGAAAGTGTTGTGTGTCTACTTTAGGGTTCGTGCTGATCAGGGAGTGGAAAATGTCGACGTTGCACGCTTCATGTTTACAGTCCGTGGCACTGGAAAGAGCAGCTTTATATCTGGGAAGAGTGTTCACAACCAAAGGTTTGTTCGATGGAATGGATATTGCCAATTTAAGCTGCCACCTCACTGATGCCATGTAGTGGTAGTATGTTAACATACAACTGCTAGCAGGAGTACTATAATTTGCAAATGTGTTATGGTATAGTATGTAACAAGATATAATTCTAAATATAGTGGGTTATGCATAAACACAAAATAAAAAAAGAAATTCAAAGACTCTATTTTAACTATTAAGTCAGATGATATCTTAATTTTATTTTTGTGCATTTGTGGATAACCTTTCATATTTTTTTTTAATTAACATTTTCCAGGATTGAGCGGCTGTGGAGAGACCTCTGGGCAGCTGTAACATGCATCTACTATGATGTTCTCCACTACCTGGAAGAAGAGGGCTTCCTAAGCATCGCCAATGAAACACACCTCTTCTGCTGTCACTTCGTGTTTCTCCCACGCCTGCAGGATGACCTAGACACTTTTCGCAATGGTTGGGACAATCATCCGCTGAGAACAGAAAGCCACATGACCCCCAACCAGCTGTGGGAGCTGGGTCGTACACATTACCCAATTCAAGGACCAGATAACACAGAGGTACATACAAATCTAATGTGATTTGAATGAATAGTGTTGTTCACGTACTTAAAGGGATAGTTCACCCAAAATGAAAATTCTGTTATTTACTTACTCATGTTGTTACAAACCCGCATACATTTCTTTGTTCTGATGAACACAAAGGAAGATATTTTCAGAAATGTTTGTAACCAAACCGTTCGTGGACCCCATTCACTTCCATAGTAGGAAAAAGAATACTATGGAAGTAAATGGGGTCCACAAACGGTTTGGTTACAAACATTTCTCAAAATATCTTCCTTTGTGTTTATCAGAACAAAGAAATTTATACAGGTTTGTAACAACATGAGGGTGGGTAAATGACTAAATGAATTGTCATTTTTGGGTGAACCATCCCTTTAAAGCAGGGGTGGCGAACTCCGGTCCTGGAGGGCCACTGTCCTGCATAGTTTTGCTTCAACCATAATCAAACACACCTGAACAAGCTAATCATGGTCTGAAGGGTTACTAGAAAGCTAAAGGCAGGTGAGTTTTATCAGGGTTGGAGCTGAACTCTGCAGGACAGTGGCCCTCCAGGACCGGAGTTCGCCACCCCTGCTTTAAAGGAACACGCCCATATTTTTGGACTTTAGCTTATTCACCGTATCCCCCAGAGTTAGATCAGTCCATAAATACCTTTTTCATCTCCGTGCGTCCTGTAACTCTGTCTGACGCACCCACCGCTAGCTTAGCTTAGCACAAAGACTGGAAGTAAATGGCTCCAGCTAGCATACTGCTCCCAATAAGTGACAAAATAACACAAACATTTTCCTATAAATATGTTGTGATTTGTATAGTCATAGCGTGTACAAATAACAAGGTCATATGAGACACAGCCATCTTTTAACAGTATACACACTGGGAACTATATTCTCAGAAGCACTGCTACTTGGGCGGAGTGATTAGCACAACTCTGAGCGAACTCTCTGCTCCTCACCAGGCTTCTCAGGTGCTGTGAGCAAATGACTCCACCCAAGTAGCAGCAGTGCTTTGCCTTCTGAGAATATAGTTCCCAGTGTGTATACTGTTAAAAGATGGATGTGTCTCATATGACCTTGTTATTTGTACACGCTATGACTATACCAATCACAACATATTTATAGGAATGTTCGCGTTATTTTGTCATGTATTATTGGGAGTGTTGAAGAATTCTCTTTACAAATGATAATTGATTTCAGAAGAGGCTTTATTCACACCAAACACAGCAATGAAGCCGGAGGGCCGTCAGCCACCGGCCCTCCTGCTACTTGACTTTTCTGTCATCTATATACCATATTTGTCTTCCTAATATGGTAACAACCACTTCACCTGGCTCACATATGGCCACATTCTAAGTTCTAATTCTGTTCCTGTCCTTCTAAAGGGCATTCTCAGAGTCAGCACACTTTTAACCACAGTCAGCAGCCATTTGACCACCCTTGAAACATCATTACACATTTGAACATAATAGTGTCTTTTCATTAGCCATAAAATGCTAATATTTACATAATAAAATCTTCTACATATTCCCCCCTTTGGGGCTTAACTAAGCCCCACCTTCACTAACCTTTTCCCAGATGTGTAGTTTCAGAATCCAGTTTTTCCAGTTATGCTACCTAATGACTTAAAATAAGTCACTCAGTTTCACTACCAATGACTAGATTATGCAACCACACTCCGGAGGAATATTAGAACCAAACATCTCCCTCCAGATTTTTGTTTTTGTTCTCTTTTTCAGGAATGGAGTAAAAGATTCTAATTTCCCTAATTCCTATGTCTTATCATCAGTACATTGTTATAAGCATGAGTGTGCAATTTGTTCAGCCTTGCCTGTGGTTGTCACAGTTATGTAGAATAATCAAACATCAAGTCATACATTATACTATCAAAAGTTCTTTTTATATTGTAGTCATCTTCTTCTTCGTCCTCATTGGAGGTACTTGAATCAACTTCCAATGCTTGCAAAATCCAGCTCGATTTATCAGGCCAGTCTTTATTGTCCATTAGGCTTCCATTGTCCTGAACACCCTCAGATACACCTGGTCACCTGGGTCAATTTCCTGTAAATATATAGCTTAACATATTGCAGTTAGTTTCCTCATATAAGATCTTAATTCCATTTGTATGTCCTTTGTATCAATCAATTTTAATCACTCAACCTCTGCAATATGGTACAGGCATGGGTCAACCCTGCGGTGTTAAATGTATGATTCTGTTAGTTTGCATGCGACAACTCATTAGTGCAAGCGGTAGCGCATCAACCCAGTTTAATTTAGTACTTTCACATATTTTGCTAATTTTGGCCTTGAGTACTCCGTTAGTCCGTTCAACCAAGCCCTGGCTCTGAGGTCTATAAATGCAGCCAAGTCTTTGTTTTATTCTAAGTTGCTGCAATACTTGTTTTACAGTTTTTTATTTTTATTTTAATAAACGCCAACCCGTTATCTGAACTTATTTCTGATGGTATTCCAAATCTAGGAATTTACCTCTTTTGTTTGAAATTTGATTACTGTTCCTGAAGCCTCATCTGCAGATGGTACTACTTTTACCCATCAATCAATTATCACAAGCATATATCTTTTACCTTGTACTCGCTTTATCATGTCTACATAATCCATTACCAGATGTCTAAAATGTTCTACCATCGCGTATTAATATGGAGACCAATATCCTTGTTGTTTAATTTTTCGTATTACTTCCCCCCTTGCGCAGTGATCAAATCCCTGCGCATCTGAAATGAGAATGTTCAAAAGCATTGTTGGTGCAACAATCTGTCCTTCATGTGAACGCCAAATATCTTTTTCATCTTTTTTTGGCCCCCCTTTGATGCCACATAGAATGTTCATAAGGGCCTGCTCGCTGCTGTATTCGAACAATATCTTCCAGTTGTGGTTGTGGTTCTATCAAAACTACTGGAGTAAGTATCACCACTAAACATCCTTAAATAGCTCACTCTCAACAGTCTCTATTGATTGGGATTTTGCTATCATTTATGTTTGTCCTTTTTGATTTATAATTATTTCTTGAGTAATCCCCATTAATTTTGTTTCACACAAGACTTTTATGAATTTTTTCCCAACAGAGTAAAATTAATGGATTTATTGTTGAATTCCATTGGCATTGTTCAGTTTTTTTCATCATTGGCTGTAAATCTTTTGGCTTCCTAATTCTTTCCTGTATAAAGATACACATGGAACAGAATATGGTACATTGAATCAACTTTTTTGTAAATTCATTTTCAGTTATTTTCATTACTGCTCACTGTTTACCTATTATAATGTATTTTGAGGTAATTTCAAAAAAAATTCTATCTGTTTCTTTTTGCCATTTCTTTTTTTTTTTTCCATCTCTCTCTTCATCATATATCATATATCAGTTAAATCCTGACTTTGGTAACTGAGCTTCTGAAATCTGCGCTTCAATAAACTTTCCCCATTTATTAATGATTTGTCTTACATCACATTTGCTTTTGGCTCAGAAATCATCATTTGAGTTCCTATTCCTTGTAAGTCTATATTCATTCCTTTTGAGAACACCATATTTGAAATCCTAATTTACATAATACATCTCTTCCTAACAAGTTTACAGGAGTTTGATTTGATACAAGAACTGGTAAGGTCACACTTTTATTTTTAGTCTGTAAGCAAACTGGAGCTGTCAGAGGAATTAACTGTATTTGTCCCCTGTCTTTGCAAATTTTGAGCAGGTCGTTGCCAACCACACCACCTTTCACCCCTGAGTGACTGTTGCCATGGATTGTTGGGGCAATTGGTTTTGATATGTCCCAGTTGTCCACAACCCCCTCTGTCCTCCATGCTGTGTATTTCTTTTCCAACCTGCCGGCCCTTGTTGCTGACTGTGGGTGCAGGAATCTGGTGTGCATTTGGAGGAATTGCTGCAGTGGGTTATTTACAGAGGTATTCACAGAAGCATTCACAGGAGTCATTTGCCATTTGGTCTCTTCAATGGGTCTCCTTCTGGATTCCCAGTCTCTTGCTTCCATTTTTCTCAATGCCTGCCATATTGCCGGACGATATGCATCAAAAACAGTCTCATAGCAAGAGTTCACAGTTCAGAAGCTTGAAGAATTTCTTCCTTTTTTGATCCACTTTGAATTTTTCACCAGAAGTGCTTTAATGTCCCCAAACAGATCACAATTTGCTCATTGTCAAACACTCTTATCCATTTCCCAGCTCTCTCCTGGATGTCAGGAAGGCAGTTGACAAGGCCCTAGAAATCTTTTGTCACCCATAATTAAAATAGGAAGTTGTTTTACCAGAGTTCTTAGCTTGTGACCACCTTTCTTCATCAAATGGTACCTCCTCTTCATTTCCTATATTTAAACTCTCTAATCATCATTTTTTTTTCTATCATTCGCCCGTATTTCTGCGCATTTTATCAATTCTTCTATTTCTTTGATGCTTTTATTTAAATCTTCTATTTGTGTTTCTGTTTCACCTTTTTATTTATTTATTATTTTATTATTCTTTTCTTTAATTTTTTTTTCTTTCTGCCTGTTTATCTTCATACTTAGTTTTTAGTTGCTCTAATACATAACAATCTAACAGTACATTTTTCTCAAATTTTTTATTTTTCTCCTTTTGTCTCACATCTTGTCTTGTTTGTTTTTCATTTTCTAACTCCACCTGTCCTTCCATTTCCATTTAGGATTGGGAACTGCCCTTCTGGAGTTACATTTGACATGAGTATTTGAAAACATGTTTTCTTTTCTCTTTGTTTCCTTGTCTCTTTTTAATTTCTCTTTTAATTTCTCTTTAAACTGTTCTTAATTTTGTAATTAATTAATTAATTAATTTATTTATTTTTTAATTTTTAATCAAGGTTTCCATTTCTTCTCATAATGTTACATCAAATGTCCCTTCCTTTGGCCATTTGGTTATCATATTCTTTCTTTGTTTGCCATTTATTTGACATCTTATCTATAAATTCTTTACACAATTGGTATTTTGATCCTAGCATTTCCACTGGAGTGGCCATTTTGTCCTTTAATCAATAATTATTTTAATAACCAATTTCTAGACTTAATTTTCTCTTTAATTTAATGTTCTCAAATTTAATTTTCAAAAGAATAATCACTTATTTTATTTTTATTTTATTTTATTTAACTTTTACTTTTATCATATGCAAGCTTTATAATATTTTAATCACCAACTGCTTTTTAACTTTCCAATTTTTCTTTTACTTTTTAACTTTACTTTGCATGAATAGTATAAAATTATTCACAACTTGTCATATAATTTATTACTTTATTCTAATTCTGCAATGTCACTTTTCCTAACTGAATGTAACATTCACAATCTCACATTCACAATATTCTAATCACTCATACAAGTCTTCTCTCATACTCTCTCTCAAATGAAGCACCCCTCCCCTAGAGTTCAGAGTTCAGGGGGTCACTGTTCCACAACTTATTTTTAACTCACAGTCCACACAGACACACTCACATACACTTAGCCACAGACAATCCAGCACTCTCAACACTTGGCGCCTGAACACATCTAATTTACCTGACTTTATTAAACATCTAAATGCATAATTATTTGTTATCCATCAAGGCCCACTTAACAAATAATCACAGCTAATGTACCTGACTTTTTAAACTCCTGTGCTCTTGTTATTTGCTATCCATCAAGGCCCACTTAGCATTATAACCACAGCTAATTTTCCTGACTTTATTAAACATCTAAATGCATAATTACTTGTTATCCATCAAGGCCCACTTAACGAGTAATCACAGCTAATTTACCTGACTGTTAAATATCTCTTAATATTCCCAAGACCATAATTGTTAGAAATTATACTGCATGCATTTATTCTGAAATCAAAAATCCTTTTTAGTTCTTTAAATTTGGAGAAGCTGTCTCACCATAACAGGTACATTTCTGGCGAATAACACAAACTTAAGCAAAAACTGCTTACCTATTCAAATTTGTGGCCACTGTTTGTGCTGATTCGTCCAGGAACGTCCTGCCATGGTTTCTTTATCAGCTCCTGAAATGTCCCATCTGGGGTGCCATTTATGTTGAAGAATTCTCTTTACAAATGATAATTGATTTCAGAAGAGGCTTTATTCACACCAAACACAGCAATGAAGCCGGAGGGCCGTCAGCCACCGGCCCTCCTGCTACTTGACTTTTCTGTCATCTATATACCATATTTGTCTTCCTAATATGGTAACAACCACTTCACCTGGCTCACATATGGCCACATTCTAAGTTCTAATTCTGTTCCTGTCCTTCTAAAGGGCATTCTCAGAGTCAGCACACTTTTAACCACAGTCAGCAGCCATTTGACCACCCTTGAAACATCATTACACATTTGAACATAATAGTGTCTTTTCATTAGCCATAAAATGCTAATATTTACATAATAAAATCTTCTACAGGAGCAGTATGCTAGCTGGAGCCATTTACTTCCAGTCTTTGTGCTAAGCTAGCGGTGGGTGCGTCAGACAGAGTTACAGGACGCACGGAGATGAAAAAGGTATTTATGGACTGATCTAACTCTGGGGGATACGGTGAATAAGCTAAAGTCCCAAAATATGGACATGTTCCTTTAAGAAATGTAATTGGAAGCCAAGAGCACATTTCTGTAGTATTTGAAAGTGTGCCTTTTGCATACAACTCAAAATGCTCTCTTTTTAGGGTATGGATATTCTTGACATCGAGTGGGAAAACAGCGGACTTCCATTTGATGACCAGTCGAGCATCATTGTTCCAGACACAGCATGCCCCCTGAGCGATGGACAAATGACTGCTTTAAGAAGCAGTTAACCCAAGAGCTGCATCCCAGTCCTTTGGTTGTAATGCTTACATTGCTGCTGTTCAATTTTGTGAGCAGTTTCTTGTTCTGTGAAAGAACTGATCAGAATGACTTGAGTTTTGAGTTAAGAGAAACAATGAATCATTTTTGCATTATCTGAATTGTATTATTGTTATGGCTAAAGAAAGAAAAAGAGGAAGGTGCAGCATCGTACCATTACAAAAATGAAACCAGTCCAGTTCATTTTTCTTTAAACACCGGTGTTAACGGTTTACTTAATTTAACACAAGGAACATTACAAAAGGAGCTTTCATCCCCTTATAGTTCACTTAACTCCTGCTTCAATGATATTAGTGTAGAGATTGTTTACAAGGAATATGTTAAACTGCAAAACTTAAGATATACGTATACTGCATTTTTCTGTGAAAGCTGAGATTGATAGATGACCTTAACGGTCACTGTAACACTTAAAGGGATAGTTCACCCAAAAATGAAAATTGTCATTTACTCATGTTACAAACCTGCATAGATTTCTTTGTTCTGATGAACACAAAGGACAATATTTTGAGATGTTTGTAACCAAACAGTCTGTGGACCCCATTTACTTCCATAGTATTCTTTTTTCCTACTATGGATCTGAATGGGGTCCACGAACGGTTTGGTTACAAAGATTTCTCAAAATATTGTCCTTTGTGTTCATCAGAACAAAGACATTTATGCGGGTTTGTAACAACGTGAGTAAATGACAGAATTTTCATTTTTGGGTGAACGATCCCTTTAAGTCCCCATATTTGTGTCAAATCAGCATGCATCAGCAAATCAACATGATTTATTACGGATGCAGTTACAAGGACGTTAAGTGTTTGTTAATATTTGTCAACATTTATAACTTCTATAGACATTTTATATTGTTTTACTATACCATAGTTGTATGGGGTTCTACATGAACACATTTTCTGGATAAAACAATTTTGATTATTACAAAACTGGAGAGGGACATAATAAAAGGAAGTCCTGTCTGCCGCCCGAACCATGTTTTTTTGAACATGGTGCTTTGGTAGTGTCATGGACCTATGACATGGGTGACCCGAGTTCGATTCCCCATTAAGGCAATTAATATAAACTTTAACCAAGCGACCATCATTAAAACTGGCGTTTGAAATTATATTCATATGACATGCTGGAAGGCACACGGCGGACTTTGTCACCTAAAGAGTTGTCTTCATTTCCTTTGCGACAGTGCTGCGGCGCTTGTGGCCTCTAGGGGCTATAGACGTGAAAAAAACAATGTCTAGTGCCCCCTAGTGGCCAAAAAGTTCCGTAGCGTGCCGTTAAAAGTATGAGTAAAAGCGATACAGACCCCCGTCAAGCTATGGTAGACATGTCATTCAACATATTTTAAGTCGATGTACCATCACAAGGGTCTTAAAAATATATTTTGAAGGTTGAAAAACTACAAAGTGTCACTTTAAAGTAACCTACATTTTCATTATCACAGCTTTTCATTTATATCAACAGCTTAACATAGTCTTGACATCAAACATTTCATTATGATTGATTACTTAAAAGTCCCATGACATGGTTCTCTTTGGATGCTTATATATAGACCTTAGTAGTCCCCTAATACTGTATCTGATGTTTTGACTTCCAGAACGGCTCATCTGAGCTTACTTTTCCTCAAAGGCAGAGCAGGATACCCAGGGCTCAGTTAAAAACCCATCACCATTTCTAGCCAATTGGGGACCATAGGCAGGCTGGGGAACTCATGTTAAAAAACCTCAGTGAGATTTCTAGCCATGGGACCTGTAACTCAAACAGGTTTTAAGTCTGAAGTTTATAGAAAAATGTCAAAGAAAAATCAATGCCTGCCTGGAAGATGAGAAAAACATAACTTATTGTTTCATAACCTTTTATTTTTATTGCTCTTTCGCTGTCCTTCACCCTTACAACATGTGGAAGTATCATGAACCAGGAAAAAGCAATGCATTATCATGAACATTAAGGTTTCTTTCCAAACCTTAGATGGAAATCAGAAAAAAAAAATACTGGTTTTCAGTGGTTATACGAGGGCTTCACAGGAGTTCAGAAGTTTACCTCAATGAACTGACCATTTGTTGCCAAAGGTTACTGCAAAGTACTCTCAGTAACAGTGTGAAAATATATTCAGTATACATTAATAACTTCCTGAATGTTTTCTTTGAGCATGAGAGTTTACCACAGGCCTTTTAATAGAACAACTAACAAGCTTAAAAACAGCTCTTATAACAGAACTAGCTTTAAAACAAACATTTTAACATAAAATCTCGTCTTACAAGGCAAATGTCACTCACACAAGACCAAATCCTGTATGGCAACTGCAAATACAGGCCAGGGTGTCACATTTAAAAGATGTGTAATCCTTGTAATGCCCTGGGAGGCGCAAGGTCTCAAAGCAAGTGGAGGCTATGGGGTATCTGCTCTCAACCACTTCTACAGACAGACTTTGTGGTAGAATCTCCCATCCAGTCCAGAATTTGACCAGGTTGGTCAGTTCAGTTGGTGTTGCTATGGAGTAGATTAAAAGGAATTAAATCTTTTTGACTTTATTAGTCATCAGGATAAATGGCCAACTATGGCACTAACAGCTTACACTCAATAAAACATTAGTCAAGCCCTTGAGATAAGTTTACAGAAGAATACATTTTAGAATGAGACAGCATTTTAGAATGAAAACAGCAACATGACTACTTTTTTTAAAATCGGATGGATTTAAAAAAAAAAGTAATTTCATGTTGCTATTTCCAGCTCAATAGTGAATGTGTGAAGTTCATGCTGAATATTTAAATAGCTATACAGCTTTTATACTACTTTAATAGGCAACCAAATATTTAAATGGAACTTCCAAGTGTCCCTGTACACCTACCATCAGTAATGAACTGTCGAATATAGCCTGAAATGCGGCACTTGGCGTCAACTGAACAATCATCATCATCATCACTATCCTCACAAGGCCATGTGAGTCGCTGAAGAAGTACCTGCATTGAAAAAAATTGCATAAGAAAGACTGGTAATTTTTCTATCTTAAAGGAACATGCCGATATTTTGGGATTTTAGCTTATTCACCGTATCCCCCAGAGTTAGATAAGTCCATACATACCTTTTTCATCTCCGTGCGTACAGTGCGTACATACATATAGGGAACTATATTCTCAGAAGCACTGCTACTTGGGCGGAGTGATTAGCACAACTCTGAGCGAACTCTCTGCTCCTCACCAGGCTTCTCAGGTGCTGTGAGCAAATCACTCCGCCCAAGTAGCAGTGCTTTGCCTTCTGAGAATATAGTTTCTCAGTGTGTATACTGTTAAAAGATGGCTGTGTCTCATATGACCTTGTTATTTGTACACGCTATTACTATACAAATCACAACATATTTATAGGAAAATGTTTGCGTTATTTTGTCATGTATTATTGGGAGCAGTATGCTAGCTGGAGCCATTTACTTCCAGTCTTTGTGCTAAGCTAAGCTAGCAGTGGGTGCGTCAGACAGAGTTACAGGACGCACAGAGATGAAAAAGGTATTTATGGACTGATCTAACTCTGGGGGATACGGTGAATAAGCTAAAGTCCAAAAATGTTGGCGTGTTCCTTTAAAATCGCATAACTGATCACTGATTGGTAGCCGTTATGTCGATTGTGGGCTATGTGTGTAGTAAAACCAAGATCAAGATTGAAAACAGACCAGGGGCCCGTTCTTCGTACGTTGCTTATTACATCTGAGATGATTTGACAGATCCCAGATCTTTTAATCGTGATAAGTGATCTCTGGCTAATTTGGTTCTTCAAACGAATTTGCGGATTGGATTTAAATATCTGGATTAAACGATCTAAGATCACTGCGTGTTCTTTTGTTCCCTGAAGAGGGCATATGCATCGATACTCGAAACCACGATCAGCAATGCCGCGATTGGCTGGCGTCAAGACAGCAACGTAATGACATCATATAATTTACTCACTTCTCAAATATGGGTAGGTTTCCTTAAGGTTCCTTAATTGGCGGCAAACACTAAAGGTTCCTAAGATCACAGTGGCCTCCATAATCCTTAAATGGAAGAAGTTTGGGACGACCAGAACTCTTCCTAGTGTTGCAGAAATTCTTTTGTAACCGTGGCCAGATCCGTGCCTTGCCACAGTTCTGTCTCTGAGCTCCTTGGGCAGTTCCTTCGACCTCATGATTCTAATTTGCTCTGACATGTACTGTGAGCTGTAAGGTCTTATATAGACAGGTGTGTGCCTTTCCTAATCAAGTCCAATCAGTTTAATTATACCCACTGTATATACATACATATATGAACATTAATGGGAGAACTGCTCTGAAGAATTAAAAGGATTATACTTCAAAAGGTTGTAATATCAAATGACAAAGTACACAACACCATTACTTGAATCAAAAGAGATATTCCTGGTAAAAGTAATAATATTAATATTAACGGCAAGGTAATCAATTCATGGTTAACATCAAGAGTAGGCCATGCTTTATAAATGGATCAATTTTCCTTCACTATGACAGTTTATCTTCCTTAACTTCCCTATGCCACTGCTAACCTTGAACAGCACCTACCATCTGTAGCAGTTGCACAAGTTCCAGATGGTCCAGGCATTGCTGCTTGCTCTTCCTCAATTACAATGCTTTCATGCATCACCTCTTTTCCTGCCCTACCCACATACAATTGTTTTAAAAATTGTTTAACTGATATTGTGTGGGAATTGCTGACAAGGGAAAAAAACATTAACAATAGAAAGTAAATGGATACCTTTCCCCACATGAAGAAGCGTGTACCTCAATAAAGTCAGTAGGAAACATTTGTGTGCAGACAGGACATTCCTGCATATCTGCTGTTGGGAAGTTACAAGCAAGAACAGTGTTAATTTCAAAAAAAGTTTGTTGTTTAATACTGTACAATATGCTCACAAAAGCTTAAAATGAAGAATTCTCACATTTTCTGTCTTCAGGCTCACTGCTTTCCTCATTAGCCAGGTTATCGTCACTGCCAACATACATGACATCACAAGACTTGATGTGTTCTGTCAGGAGTGGAAGAGGAACTGCAACTTCACACTTCTGACATGTGGCTTTTGGCGTGCTACTGAATGCTTCATCAGTTAGTGGTAGGGGATTTGTGCCGAGTTCCTCTTGAATTGGGGCTATGAATAGATTTTTACCCCCACGACTTATAGACTTCAACATCATGCCTGTATAGCCAGTCTCATCAGGAGCCACAAGATATAGTTTTCGACTACCCCATCCACCTATAGAAAAGAGGAGAGGAAAATTAGGACTTTCAACAGTATATTAGATATAGATTTTATCTAGAAGTTAAGTCAAAGCAAGTCAACTTCTTGTCTGACAACAGACCAGGCTGAAGAAGTCACCTAAAACAAAACAAGTCCAGCTTTTTTTTACTTAACTATTACAAATAATATATTCAAACAGTTAGTTGCTGATTTACATAAATGTCTTAAATTTAACAGGCTTAATAATAAAAGTACAGAGATGAGTTTGAGGAAATCATTCAAAGTTTTATTTAGGTACCATCTGTTCAATTATAAAGTAACAGTGTTGTACATTGCATAATGTGAAGTTAGCTGCTGCAAATGTACTTTATGACTGAGCAACACTAATACACAAACCTGTGTTGGCCTACCTGCAGATTTGTATAGCAGCCACCCACCAGTCACAGACCCCAATTTTGGAAATAAAACTTTGAGGGCATCACATAACTGTAAGCAAAAAAAATGGACACAAGTGTAAGCCTCTCCAAAGAGAGATCATTCAAATCAGAAATATACGATGGCCGACAGGGGCAAATTTCTTGTTATTACCTCTTCATGTGTTGTGCTTTCATCTAGATGAGCAGTCCTATGGCCCAATCCTGCATGCATATGGACTAGTTGCTCCTCCTCTTTTGGGGTTTTTTCACACTGCTTAGGCAACAAATAGAAAGCCACATCAAGTGGTTTAAGTCTCTTGGCAGGAACAAGATTTGCTGCAGGAAAGCGCCTCTTCCCTTTGCCCTTGGTAAAAACACCTGGAAAGGACCTATAGAAAATAAGAGTGTAAAAACATTAACTACCATATCATCTGTTAACTTTTTTCTAATTAAAGGAGGACATTATTGCGAAAAGCGTATTTGAACATGGTTTTACATGACATAGATGAAAATAGAAAACCTTGGCACTGTATTGCATACCCTCACCAGTTTCCAATATAGTGCAATAAGCAATCATTTAGACCTTAAAATCCCATCTTTTTTCTTTTCATAAACAAATTTTACATTAGCCTTAAGTTAAACAGGCCTTTATATATTTTACTGAATAGTCACAAAACATCAGGGCCCGTATTCATAAAGATTCTAAGAGTCCTCTCAGAAAACTCCTAATTTAGCTTAAAAACTTTTACGTAGGAGTCTTAGCTTAAGAGCTATTCGGGACCAATCTGAGAGCAACTGAGCAAGGAAAATATAAAAACTTTTATCTTAGTGAAGAGGCGGGGCTGACCCCGTTGCTACGTATGACACAGTCTTTTGAAGACTCTGATTGGTTGGTTGTCCAAAAAGGGGAAAAAAGGAGTGCTTTTAAGTATAGGGTCTATTCTAAGCCTTCACTTTGAATTTACAAGCGCAAATTGTCCTATTTTACTGTTCTCTCTCACTCACTCACTCTCACACACACACACACACACACACACACACACACACACACACACACACACACACACACACACACACACACACACACACACACACACATTATATATATATATGTACACTGAAAAATTTAATTAAGCATAATTCATTTGTGCTCGTTTAAATAATTAAAATTTAGTTTTTTGATTTTAATTTTAAAAAAATGAATTGGTTTTATGGGAATTGCATGTGTTTTTGTTTAAATTGATCAAATAAATTGATTGCGACCACTTACGATAACATTTTTTAGTAAATTCAACAAATAATTTTTTTCAGTGTATATAAATCCTTTTATTATTTACCATGCTGTTCATTTCCTATAAGGTATTTGATTGGCTTAGAATTATAAACATTGCTCCACTCTTTCCAATTTCACTGATTGCTGGCACATCTATTTAATTGGTGGTTTGAAAGTTGGATTTAATGCAACAAACATGATCCCTGCACAATCTAATCTATAGCGTCTTATTAAGTCACTGTCATCCATTGTCTGCAACACATTTCTTCTCCCTCTTCGTCTTTCTGCCATTTTCTCCGCTGCTAAAGAAACTCTTAAGCCTCTTAAAAGTCCTCGTCCGTGCTCCTAACAAATTTGACCTTAAAACCTCTTTTAAGGGTTAAGATGCTTTCTGAATTACTTTTTTCTTTACTAGGATTTTTTAGTTAATTGTAAGAGTAAACGCCCACATTTCTAAGAATTTTCTTAGAATTTTGTCACTAGGAGCTGCTCTTTGCATTGAGATTCTTTAAGAATACGGGCCCAGATGCTTTCTTTTTGAGTTTACTAACTTAGATTTGAACGTCTAAGCGGAATTTTGTCTGTACAAATCAGCAGTATTTTAAAATGTGTATACAAAGGACTTGCATTTAAAATAGCAAACATCTCCCTTTAGTCTTTACCTGGTCATTTCCATTTGAAGTGATGGTCTCTCCGTATGCCTCTGTTCTACTCCGGTAAAGTTGGTTTTATATTCGCACATTCGGACTTCCGCGTTCAATTTGAAGTTCAACTTCATTAATCTGCATTAAAAAAGGCTAACTTAGGTTAATTATCATTATCGACTATTATGAGCACATACTACAACACAATTTTCTGAAGAACTCGACGTCTTTCTAAAGCTGATAAACACGCTTACCTCTATGGAGTGGTGTGACGTCATCGGTTTTTTTAGGGACCATCTACTAATTACATGTTTCGATTATGACAGCCTGCTAACGATTCACTGTAAATGGTACTAAAGTCATCAGAGAACATGGCATAATAAAGGAGGTTTATTTGGACAAACTCTTAAATACATTTGAAATATTTCAAAATACTTTAAATGCATTTACCTCAATAATAAATGTAAATGTATTTAGTAATTTTCTAAATTATAATTTTTCAATTATCAATTCTAACTGTAGTGGTGTTTCAGGAGTGTTTATCATGTTGATCTTGTATGTTACAATGAGATAGACAACGTACTTACTTCAAAATGCCCCATAATTTATAAGTGTGTATTTATGTAAGTAATTATGTAGCTACACTTTAAAAAATGATGGTTATTTGAAGGTTCTTTTCAGTTAATAACAGTTATTTAGAACCATATCGTCCTTAGGCAAACCTTTATATGGTACAATGGTTCTTTGTATTGGGGTGTAGGGTTCTTTATTCTCTGCTTTTGTTTTTTGTTTTGTTTTTAATCTGTAACTATTAAAGCCACTTCCTAATAAACAATAATTAAAAATAATATGATTACTAATAATGATAATATTAATATAGTAATATTATTGAAAATAAACTAGTACTGTTAAACAATTAATTGCGATTAATCACATCCAAAATAAAAGTTTGTGTTTACCTAATATATGTGTGTGTAGTGTGTACACACACATGCATGTATTTATTATATAAGACAAATGTGTTATATTCAGATACAAAATATGTTTTACTATATATACTGTAATATATATATATATATATATATATATATATATATATATATATATATATATACATACATACATACATACATACATATATATAATATATATAATATATATATATATATATATACATGCAAATGTTTCTTAAATATATACATGTGTGTATTCAAATATACATAATAAATTATCAGAGTGTCTATTTACACCAAGTGCAAATAGCACGCCTTGTTGGCTCCACCTAACAATGCCTCGTTGAGTCAAAAAACATTAAAAAATTACGTTCATGTTTCCATGTTTTCAGTTAAGCTTGAGGCTTATGGATCTTGGTTTTGACGTGATCGATGCAGGTTCAAATCCGCCTTTTGCAGAGCTTGCTCCATTTTCCCATCACATATCACATTGGAAATTTACTTTCAATAAAAATAAAGAAAATGTTATAAAAATGGAAATAAACATTTGCCTAAAGAAATTTTTAAAGGGTTACTTCAGCGATTAGCATTAAGCTTTGTATCAGTTGAAACCCAGTATTCAAATGATCAGGCTTTTCTACTACATAAATAAGGGGTTTTCAAACTTTCTGATGCCAAGGACTCCAAATATGATGAACCTTTTATGAGGGACCCTTTCCTAAAACCCATCTATATATTTTATTGTATGAAAAAAACATTTACACTGTTAGATAAATAGTGTGACATTATAAATACAACATATCGTTTCTAAACTTAAAGGGGTGAGCAAGATAAAGGGGACTATAGTGAGAAAAACTCACTAGAAAGATATAAAACAAACATATATGATTAGTATGTATACAGCAAGAAAGGAGAGAAACATTTAGAAATTAAATGCTTAGAATGTTCGGTAGACTTCAGCCATTTTTGCTTTGTCTTTTTATTCTCTGAAATCTTCTAGGGACCCCTTCGAATCTTCTGGAGGACCCCTGGGGGTCCCCGGACCCCAGTTTGAAAACCCCTGATGAACCAATTTAAAATACACATTCATATTTCCAGCGCTGAAGTACCCCTTTAATAATTATAAAAGCATTTATTGGGTGGGGTTAGGGGTAGGTGTAGGGAGAGCTTTTATTGTCCCATTAAGGTGGCATCCATTTAATAACTTTAATAAATATAATCATTTACACTGTTATTATTGCATCCTCTTAAGAACATACTACAAGTCTTTAATGTAGTAGTATTTACTCTAGATCTTTGTTTTAGGGGAGAGTGGGGCACAACCTAACGCTTTTTGACTTTCTCAGTTAGTGTAAATCCACTTGGGGTTCAGAGTATTTATTGTTTCCCACATTAATTGCACACATGTCTAGTACAATTATGTGGTTTTGTTTCATTAATACAGTGTATACTTTTTTCTTGATTTACCCCGAAAGAATGGAAGTGAAATGTGACAACATGCCCCATAGGTGGGGTACATTGTAACATGTGGTGGGGCACAATGTAACATGACCAAATAACAGCTTAAAATGTTACCTGATATAATCCAAAAAATATACAAGACAAACTAAAATAGTTTGTCAACAAAATACAATTATTAACTTTTTAAAATAAAATAATGTAATTTTTTAATCATTAAAAATATAAGCATTTTGACTACAAACACATCACTAAATACAGCTAAACCGCATAGTTCAAAACATAATAATAATTAATAATTTCTGAACATTAACTCTCAGACATTATTCACCCTTTTCTCATGGTTTCTCAAAAGAATTCATAGAAGTATAGAATATAATGACACATTTCTAATAGGGGCTCATTGTAACGCAGTGTTAACACACACCACATCTGCACAACTGGGATTTAAATCCCGGCTCGTGTCTTCTGCTGTTAGATCAGCATTAAAGAACCATCTCAACTGTTAAATAACAGATATAAGATTAAAATAATATCGGATTTGTCTTATTTTAAATAAACACAAAAAACAGAGATGAAAACTAAGCTTAAGTAAGAAATGTACTTTTGATATGGTTAAATACATGTTCAGTAATTTTGGCGCTATGTTTTCTCTAAATAATGTTGATATGGCAACTAGTAAATACACTAAGTTTCGTCATTCTGGCATGTGTGGAAAGGGTTAAAACCCTTTTGTGGGTTGTGAAAGGGTTGTGGCCCGTGCTCCCCCTATACCATCACTGTGTTCTAGGGTTCTTCATTGACACATCTTCCAGTTCAATAGCTTTTGAAAGGAGGCTCACGCCGCTTTAAAACAAGTTGTAAAATATTTATTTGACCCTAAAGAACATACTACAAGTCTTTAATGTAGTAGTATTTACTCTAGATGTTTGATTTATACCATCACTGTGTTCTATAGGGTTCTTCATTGACAACTCTTCCAGTTCAATAGCTTTTGAAAGGAGGCTCACACTGCTTTAAAACAAGTTGTAAAATATTTGTTTCACCCCAAAGAACATACTTCAAGTTTTTAATGTAGTAGTATTTACTCTACAGTAGATGTTGAATTTGTACTATAAGTGTATTTCATGGGGTTCTTCATTGCAAAATATTTATCCGACCCTAAAGGAAATACTATAGAGCTCCGGAGGTTGACGTCACGCAGCCTAAACTCTGCCATGCGGCTGTAGCACTGGTATCTATAAAATAATTTAAAACCAGACTGTTTAAACCTCACTATTTCAACATGATGGACAGATGATGTGATGCCAGAACAGGCGGGGGAAAGCAAATGGGAAATCACAATAAGTTGTTGAAATGGCGTGAATTTCATTTTATTCTTTACTACTTTTGCCTCACATAACTAATGATAAAAATAAGTTCCCATTAAATACGATACTTAATCGTGAATAACAGAAGTGCTTTTATATATAAATAACATCAAGAAAGGCTATTTGAAACAAAATTAAGGATCAATAAATAAATACTGAAACAAAAAATAATAAATGACATTTATTGATTATGACATGCATGATTATGATTTTTATTTGACATGCACAAGACGGACATATGGAACAAATGCACACAGTGCCGGGTTTGTGTTAACCGCATATAACGTTAATCTATTCACATGTTTTGTCTCTTAAAATGTAAGCGCATGTAGTCCCATATGTCAGCATTATCATATACGTGTAAAGAATTGAAGTCTGTCATGTAAAACAAGAGCGTATTGATGCAGTTCAGTCTGCCTGCTGCTATTCTATCAGTTAATGTTACTCCTGATCGGAGGTTTCCGTAAATATTTATTTTTTACGTAGATTTTAGCTTCAACTAAGTTTAGTGGTGCAACGCAAAAATATTTAGGAGTGCATACGTTGTAACTTAGTGCCCGTTTACGTCAAAACTAGGCTAGTTGTAACTTGCGCACAGCTGGTGCAACATCCGTTCCTTTATCCATACACATGAAAAGCACCCCGTGGGCATTAAAGGGATCTGTTATGTTTAATATATTAAGTTTTGCTATGTACAAGTCTATGTCTTTTGAATTAAAGTGCACAGTGAACTCCGTTGCCTTGAAACTCATGCTGACGCCGGCTGTTCTTGCCTGCCAAAATGGCGTCGTAAACAGAATGGGTCACGTGACCTCAGGAGCTCTATACCTTGGCATTTTTCCCTTTTTGGAGTGGCTTGCTGTTGGGAGACCTGACTAGGTATGAATCTCATAAACAAGACTTGGTGGCAACAAAGAAACTACCAAAAACAAGAGATACCAACTGACACACAGAAAAGTGGTTTGGAATTGTCAAACATTCCACTAACGAATCAAAAGTCAAACCAGGAACCTTCATAAGAAAAATGCATCCATCTCTGCAAGCAAGATATACGAAGAATATCATTCAGCATAACCTTCCTCAAAAGCTAGTGCTCCAACCTACGCCACATATGAACCTTGATCAGTTTAAGAAACTTGGATGAAGAAGAAGAGAGAACATTTCCCATCCACCAAATCCAAATTATTTTTTTGTTTCACAACAAAAACCAGCTCCCCCCAAAAAAGGATCCAGAAGAATGTGACACAGAGCAAGGAAAGTTTGAGTTTTGATGCATGTCAGCTTCCTGGAAAGGTACTCCATGTAGAGGAAGAGGTAATAAAGTCAGTTGTACAAAACTGAAAACTATTAATTGCATATATTAATGTACGCTATTATTTACTGTATGAACTTCATATCATTACAGGTCAACATGCTATGGATGAAGCCACCTACGGAGCTGGTTGTAGCCATTGTGAACTCTCCTAGCCAGAATCAGGAGTACCTCAAGGAATTCAAAATGCTGAGGCCACATGAATGGTTATTTGATGAGGTACATATATCAAAACACAAATCTAAAGGCATAATTGTACAATTATATTTGTATTTCACAGTATGATAAGTAATGAATCTTAATATGAAGGGGGCAAATCTCTACCAGCTAAGCCACAGGTGTCATTTTAAATGGCACAAGAGAGCAGATGGCATGGCAAGGATTGCGAAAAGTGAAAAGTAAATTTTGACATGTACAGTACACAGACATGATCGTTTGCATTTCTGATAAACAGGTCTTTGAGCAATATGATGGACTCATCACTTTTGTAAATATCAGCACAATACACTGGAGATTTGTGGTAAGTAAAAATACTGCAAATACAAATGTTAAGTTAGTACATATAAACATGGATGTGCCTATATAGAGATGTTTGATCTTTTCAGTGACCTTTAATTTAGAATTTATTTATTTTCTTTTTCTCCAATTTAGTTTCTACATGCTCACACTGACACCATTTTCAAGCTTGCCCCTCAAATGAAATGCTATGATAGTTTGTGTATGGGTATGATAGTTTGATTAAAAAAGTTAATTAGCATGTTTAGCTCCAAAGCATGGTAATGGTATTAGCATAGTTGGTGTTGCTTAAGACCTTAATAAACACACACACACACACACACACACACACACACACACACACACACACACACACACACACACACACACACACACACACACACACACACACACACACACACACACACACACACACACACACACACACACACACTCTGCATTTTTCCAAAAACAGAGCTTTTTTCCAAATGAGAAGAAATAAGTATGGAAGAGACGACTGGGTGGACACCAAGTGGAATCCTGGCACAATCCAACATTCATTTCAGGAGGGTGGTTTTGTGATACTGGTAAATTAAGGGGGAAAGTGGTTTACATAAACACTGTCCTTGCCTTTTCCCATATGAGACTAATTTTCACTGATGTCCTTCTAGGTGGAAGAGTTCCCAAAAATTTCTGACAGCATAAATATAACACCCAGCAAGGAGATGATGTGCCACTACAGGTAAAATGTAGCCAAAAAAAGTTTGCTGGCATCAGGTATAAAGTACAAAGTATAAAGAACAGTTTATGTCTACGTTGGAGACAAAGAGACTAATTATAATCCTATCTACATTTATATGATTACAGTGTCATAAGAGGAGTACTGCTCTGTGTGTGGACAAAAAGAAAGAGCCCAAACAAAGGAGCAATGCATCTGGGTATTGACTATGCCTGTTGAATATTTCTTTTAAGTGAAAATGTGTTTTCACAACTACATTTAATAATACCAAGGCATATTTTTCTTCCAGAATCAATGGGAATTATGCTTGAGGTGGTTTCATGTTCAGTGCCTCAACATTAATCTGCCACCAGAAGAAAACCATGGATGTGATTTGTGTTTGTAAGCTGTACAGTTAGAGGAGATTATGCTAAAAGTGGGTTTAAATTGTAAGAAATATGTATGGATATGTTATCCACAACATCTTAAAAATTGTTGTGGTGTTTGTTGTCTTCTGCTGGTCTTTTATGTGAATGCAATAAAAATAAAATAATTTGTGAGGGAGAAATAATTGTGACATTTGATCAATCCACAATCCACTTCTTAGGATTAAAATAAAACAATTTCATGATTATTATAATTTTTTTTAACATGACTTTTATTGACTTTTACCCCCAGGATATATCACCAGTTATAGGGTAAACAAGGTGTAATAGCAACAGTGCACTTTGAAAAGTTTTGGAGTTGTTTGTTCCACCATATAAGATCTTTTTGACCTGTTCATACAGCTGCATTTCACAGTCAACTAAACGCAATAAATTTGTCAATTCCCATGGTGTAGTGTGTTCTTTGGAGGGTGTATAACATTCAAGTGGTTTGGGGTTTATTTGGTAACCACTAAAAAAGTTATTGAAACGAAGGTGCAGTTAGGATCATGTAAGACCTTCAGCACCACATATGTGGACAGCATGTCACATCATGTCAAATTTGCCAAGTTTGTTTATGGTTCAATGCTTAGTAGTAGTATATTCAGTAAGGTTAGAGAAAGACATTACAGACAGTTTTAAACAACCTGTTCCCCCATGTAAAATTATTGCGCTCTACATGTTGCAGTGATTTTTACCCAATTCATCTATGACGTAGTGATTTCTAGATCTTAACAATATAAGAACACTCCAAATAATTAGTCTCTTTGTCTCCAATAATTCAGAATTAATGTAAATTAGAGGGAGTTGGTCAGCTGATTTATCTGAAGGATTTTCCAGTCTGGACAACTAGTAGAGTCTTCCATCATCAACACAATGCAGACAAAGTGTAATAAAATTAATTACAGCTATTAACAATAGATATGCAAGAGTAAATACTAACGATTGATAATGTTAGTAATGGATATGCACTTCTAAAGGACAGTAAAATAATAACCAAAAATAAAAGTACTAAATGAAACAATAAAACCAACAAATGATTTGAACACAGAATGGATAAATGCAGTGCTGTTGAACAGAATGGAGCAATGGAAGAGAATTGAATGCTTCTACCTAATGTTTCGGGCAAATGGTGATAAATAAATGCTTATTTACCATTAAACAAATAATAAACCTATTAATTGTAATAAGCCTAAGGTAACTGTTATCTAAGCAGGTTAGAAAAACATATGCTGTATGTATAAACTAATACCAAGGTCTGTAGAAAGAGGTTTGGTAAGTTTATATTTGCGTTCCGCACAGTCAGGTTGTAAGTCTGGCAGTACATTAACACTTACATTTATGCATTTGGCAGATGCTTTTATCCAAAGCGACTTACAGGGACCTTAATACAGGGACAATACCCCTGGAGCAACATGGAGTAAAGTGCCTTGCTCAAGGACACACTGGTGGTAACCGCTGGGATCGAACCAGCAACCTTCTGCGTATCAGTTCAGTGGTTTAACCCACTGGACCACCATCGCAGTAGAGACATTTTCCACTGGTCATGCAGGTAGCGTGCAGTGCGAAGAGTGCAGAGTTGCGATCCAGTAGATAACAACATTGTGTCTGACCAGATCCGGCCCACAGCTGGCACATGTGGAATGCTGATCTAGCCCACATGCTGCGTGGAATGACCGGTCCTTGGGTGGACCGGTCCTGTTTGCCAGATCTAGGCCACAAGGTGGCCATAGCAATGCCACATGTCAGCTAAGAGCAATGAGATAAACCAGAACTGGACCTTAACTGAGCCACAAAATCGGTGTATATTAAATATATCATATCAGCCTTAATGAGCCTGTTAACAAGCAGAATCACTGAAAGAAAGAAGATAACAGAAAAGGACACAAGCACTACAACTGACTTCAGCCACAGCCTTAGATTAAATCAACTGAAGATTAAAGATGTTATTGAGAATTAACAGGGGTTTAACTGTAATGTGTTTCATTTGAAGTCACCATAACGGTGACTCGTATTATGTGTTTGTGTCTTTTGGCTTCTGTGAATGTGCGTTTGCAAAATGAGATGGTGGTCCAGTGGGTTAAACCATGGAACTGATATGCAGAAGGTTGCTGGTTCGATCCCAGCAGTCACCACCAGTGTGTCCTTGAGCAAGGCACTTTACTCCATGTTGCTCCAGGGGGATTGTCCCTGTAATAAGGCCACTGTAAGTCGCTTTGGATAAAAGTGTCTGCCAAATGCATAAATGCATAAATGTAAATGTAAAATAAATTTGAGGTAGCAAAGGAAGGAAAATGACATCCGGTGATGATGATAATGGTTAGGAGTGGATTGGGCCACCCAAGGGCCGTCATTCCACACAGCATGTGGGCCAGATCAGCATTCCACATGTGTCAGATGTGTAGAGGGAGCAACAAAAAAAAAGTGGACCAGGCAGCTGGGTCAGTCAAATCTTCACAGGGTCCATTGCAAGCTGGCTGTGTCACTGAGGAGAAATTTCTTCGTCAGGTCAGAAGCACAGGACGTGGTAGTGTCTCCTTCCCCATTGAGTTGGAAACGCAGAACAAGGGTTGTCTACCCGGGGGACATATTTATCCCTTTCTGATGAGGAGGAGATTGAAATCTGGCGCCTTTCCGATCCTGGAGTGTGATTGGCCACTGGTATCTAAAGTAGCCACGATGTTGCCCACCCTAGTGTGGAACTCATTTGCATAGCATAAAGTGGCGTGTTAAAACAATGTCTTTAATGTTTTACCCATGCATTATTTCTTTACCAAACCTCTTTTAAAATATAAAAGGCATCGTATGGAACAGATAGAGACCAAACATGATAAGAAACGGTTACCATGCATTCATTTATCTGTTAATGGATTTGTCCTGTGAACTGTTGTGTTAACAGTCAATAACCATTAACATAAACTGTGCTTTGTAAGAAGATGAAGTAGATGTGTTGCAGTCTATATTTTATATTTTATGGCTCTTGCCTTAACTTTAGGAATTGGTTTGGTGGGTAAAGTAAACTTTTAGACCGATGAGAAGTCCTCTCCTTGGGTGGTGGGGGCAGATGTAAGAGGTGCCCTGCCCTGTAAGAGGTGTCTGGTAGTAGTCTGGTAGTGTAATACTAGTAGTATTACAATGTCAAGTGAACTCTTTACAGTTGACCATGTTTTATAGGGTGTGCTTTGTAACTTAAAAAAATATGTAATAATCATTACAGACACATTGAAGGTATAAGGTGAAAATACTACTACATTAAATTACTACTACATTATTACTACATTAATTAAGTTATTTTAGGTCACATAAATATTTTGAAAATACTACTACATTAAAGACTTGTAGTATGTTCTTTAAGGTCAAATAAATATTTTACAACTTGTTTTAAAGCGTCGTGAGCCTCCTTTAAAAAGCTATTGAACTAGAAGTGTTGTCAATGAAGAACCCTATAGAACACAGTGATGGTATAAATCAAAGATCTAGAGTAAATACTACTACATTAAAGACTTGTAGTGTGTTATTTAGGGTCAAATAAATATTTTACAACTTGTTTTAAAGCGGCGTGAGCCTCCTTTCAAAAGTTATTGAACTGGAAGTGTTGTCAATGAAGAACCCTATAGAACACAGTGATGGTATAAATCAAAGATCTACAGTAAATACTAAGACTTGTAGTATGTTCTTTAGGGTCAAATAAATATTTTACAACTTGTTTTAAAGCGGTGTGACCCTCCTTTCAAAAACAATTGAAGTGCAATGTGTGTGAATGAAGCACCTAACAGAAAACAGTGATGGTATAAGTTGTACTGTACATTTAGTTAGTTGCATATTCACAGATTCGAATTTTCCGGATCAATTAACGGCCCCCCTGATCTGAACCCGAGCGGTGTTCTGTTATTGGATTTCTGTTCTAGCCACGGTTTGTCCATAATGAACACCATGTTCAAGCATAAGGGTGTCCATCAGTGCACGTGGCACCAGGACACCCTAGGCCGGAGGTCGATGATCGACTTTGTGGTCGTGTCATCAGACCTTCGGCCATATGTCTTGGACACTCGGGTGAAGAGAGGGGCGGAGCTGTCAACTGATCACCACCTGGTGATGAGTTGGATCCGATGGCGGGGGAGGAAGCTGGACAGACCCGGCAGACCCAAACGTACTGTGAGGGTCTGTTGGGAACGTTTGGCCGAGCCCCCTGTCAGAGAGATCTTCAACTCCCACCTCCGGCAGAACTTCGACCGGATCCCGAGGGAGTCTGGAGATATTGAGTCCGAGTGGATCATGTTCTCCACCTCCATTGTCGCTGCGGCCGCTCGAAGCTGTGGCCGTAAGGTCTCTGGTGCCTGTCGAGGCGGCAATCCCCGAACCCGGTGGTGGACACCGGAAGTAAGGGATGCCGTCAAGCTGAAGAAGGAGTCCTATTATGCCTGGATGGCTTGTGGGACTCCGGAGGCAGCTGACCGGTACCAGCAGGCCAAGCGGACTGCAGCCCGGGTAGTCGTGGAGGCAAAAAATCGGGCCTGGGAGGAGTTTGGTGAGGCCATGGAGAAAGACTATTGGTCGGCCTCGAAGAGATTCTGGCAAACCGTTCGACGCCTCAGGAGGGGGAAACAGTGCCCTACCAACACTGTTTACAGTGGAGATGGGCACCTGTTGACCTCAACTGGGGATATCGTCGGGCGGTGGAAGGAATACTTCGAGGATCTCCTCAATCCCACCGACATGTCTTCCGTTGAGGAAGCAGTGGCTGGGGACTCAGAGGTGGACTCGTCCATCACCGGGCTGAAGTCATCGAGGTGGTTAAAAAGCTCCTCGGTGGCAAGGCACCGGGGTTGGATGAGATCCGCCCTGAGTACCTCAAGTCTCTGGATGTTGTGGGGCTGTCTTGGCTGACACGCCTCTGCAGCATCGCGTGGCGGTCGGGGACAGTACCTCTGGACTGGTAGACCGGGGTGGTGGTTCCTCTTTTCAAGAAGGGGGACCGGAGAGTGTGTTCCAACTATAGGGGGATCACACTTCTCAGCCTCCCCGGGAAAGTCTATGCCAGGGTACTGGAGAGGAGAATTCGGCCGATGGTGGAACCTCGGATTCAGGAGGAACAGTGTGGTTTTCGTCCCGGCGTGGAACACTGGACCAACTCTACACCCTTTCCAGGGTGCCCAACCAGTCCACATGTGTTTTGTGGATTTGGAGAAGGCATTCGACTGTGTTCCACGTGGCATTCTGTGGAGGGTGCTCTGGGAGTATGGGGTCGGCGGCCCCCTGCTTAGGGCTGTTCGGTCCCTGTACGACCAGAGCAGGAGCTTGGTCCGCATTACCGGCAGTAAGTCAGACTTGTTCCCGGTGCATGTTGGACTCCGGCAGGGCTGCCCTTTGTCACCATTTCTGTTAATAATTTTATGGACAGAATTTCTAGGTGCAGCCAGGGGCCGGAGAGTGTCCGGTTTGGGGACCACACGATTTCGTCACTGCTTTTTGCGGATGATGTTGTCGTGTTGGCTTCCTCGAGCCAGGACCTTCAGCGTGCACTGGGACGGTTTGCGGCCGAGTGTGAAGCGGCTGGGATGAGAATCAGCACCTCCAAGTCCGAGGCCATGGTTCTCAGTCGGAAAAAGGGTGGCTTGCCCGCTTCAGGTGGGTGGAGAGTTCCTGCCTCAAGTGGAGGAGTTCAGGTATCTTGGGGTCTTGTTCACGAGTGAGGGAAGGATGGAACGGGAGATTGACAGACGGATCGGTGCAGCTTCTGCAGTAATGCGGTCGATGTACCGGTCTGTCGTGGTAAAGAAGGAGCTGAGCTGCAAGGCAAAGCTCTCGATTTACCGGTCAATCTACGTTCCTACTCTCACCTATGGTCATGAGCTGTGGGTCATGACCGAAAGGACAAGATCCCGGATACAGGCGGCCGAAATGAGCTTTCTCCGTAGGGTGGCTGGGCGCTCCCTTAGAGATAGGGTGAGGAGCTCAGTCACTCGGGAGGAACTCGGAGTAGAGCCGCTGCTCCTCCACATCGAGAGGAGCCAGCTGAGGTGGCTCGGGCATCTATTTCGGATGCCTCCTGGACGCCTTCCCAGGGAGGTGTTCTGGGCACGTCCCACCGGGAGGAGGCCCCGGGGAAGACCAAGGACACGCTGGAGGGACTATGTCTCCCGGCTGGCCTGGGAACGCCTCGGGGTTCCCCCGGAAGAGCTGGAGGAAGTGGCTAGAGAGAGGGAAGTCTGGGTGTCTCTGCTTAGACTGTTGCCCCCGCGACCCGGCCCCGGATAAGCGGAAGATGATGGATGGATGGATGAAATTAACTTGTGAGCTAAACGCTGTTACTACACTAACAACACCTCTTTTCAACCGTAGTAACGTAGACAAGCAGCTAGAACTTTATTTTCCTCAAAATAAGCTTTCCACCGCAGTGGAAAAAAATACACTGATGTCTATGCGCAGACGGCTGAGAAACGGATTCGAAGGGACTGTCTGCAAAGTGCAAAACCCCAAAAGCTTTACTACAAAAAGAGCTTATAACACATTTACAAATGTGTTTTTGCACATTTTTATGAACAAAATTCAATAACTTCACTGTACTCCACTGTACCGTCACCAAACTCAGTTGGCACGTCGCCACTGGCCAGATGGTCATAGCACAGCAGTTGTTTTTGAAAAAGAATATGAATTCATATTTTTATGATTATTCATAATGAAGAATATGCAATAAATTCACTGTACTTCACTGTACCGTCACCAAACTCAGTTGGCACGTCGCCGCTGGCCAGATGGTTATAGTACAGCAGTTGTTTTTGGAAAAGAATATGAATTCATATTTTTTATGATTATTCATAATGAAGAATATGCAATAAGTTTACTGTACTTCACTGTACCGTCACCAAACTCAGTAGGCACGTCGCCGCTGGCCAGATGGTTATAGTACAGCAGTTGTTTTTGGAAAAGAATATGAATTCATATTTTTTATGATTTTTCACAATGAAGAATATTCAATAAGTTTACTGTACTTCACTTTACCGTCACCAAACTCAGTTGACACGTCGCCGCTGGCCAGATGGTTATAGTACAGCAGTTGTTTTTGGAAAAGAATATGAATTCATATTTTTATGATTATTCATAATGAAGAATATGCAATAAATTCACTGTACTTCACTGTACCGTCACCAAACTCAGTTGGCACGTCGCCGCTGGCCAGATGGTTATAGTACAGCAGTTGTTTTTGGAAAAGAATATGAATTCATATTTTTTATGATTATTCATAATGAAGAAAATGCAATAAATTCACTGTACTTCACTGTACCGTCACCAAACTCAGTTGACACGTCGCCGCTGGCCAGATGGTTATAGTACAGCAGTTGTTTTTGGAAAAGAATATGAATTCATATTTTTTATGATTATTCATAATGAAGAATATGCAATAAGTTTACTGTACTTCACTGTACCGTCACCAAACTCAGTAGGCACGTCGCCGCTGGCCAGATGGTTATAGTACAGCAGTTGTTTTTGGAAAAGAATATGAATTCATATTTTTTATGATTTTTCACAATGAAGAATATTCAATAAGTTTACTGTACTTCACTTTACCGTCACCAAACTCAGTTGACACGTCGCCGCTGGCCAGATGGTTATAGTACAGCAGTTGTTTTTGGAAAAGAATATGAATTCATATTTTTATGATTATTCATAATGAAGAATATGCAATAAATTCACTGTACTTCACTGTACCGTCACCAAACTCAGTTGGCACGTCGCCGCTGGCCAGATGGTTATAGTACAGCAGTTGTTTTTGGAAAAGAATATGAATTCATATTTTTTATGATTATTCATAATGAAGAAAATGCAATAAATTCACTGTACTTCACTGTACCGTCACCAAACTCAGTTGACACGTCGCCGCTGGCCAGATGGTTATAGTACAGCAGTTGTTTTTGGAAAAGAATATGAATTCATATTTTTATGATTATTCATAATGAAGAATATGCAATAAATTCACTGTACTTCACTGTACCGTCACCAAACTCAGTTGGCACGTCGCCGCTGGCCAGATGGTTATAGCACAGCAGTTGTTTTTGAAAAAGAATATGAATTCATATTTTTTATGATTTTTCATAATGAAGAATATGCAATAAATTCACTGTACTTCACGGTACCGTCACCAAACTCAGTAGGCACGTCGCCGCTGGCCAGATGGTTATAGTACAGCAGTTGTTTTTGAAAAAGAATATGAATTCATATTTTTTATGATTTTTCATAATGAAGAATATGCAATAAATTCACTGTACTTCACTGTACCGTCACCAAACTCAGTAGGCACGTCGCCGCTGGCCAGATGGTTATAGTACAGCAGTTGTTTTTGGAAAAGAATATGAATTCATATTTTTTATGATTATTCATAATGAAGAATATGCAATAAATTCACTGTACTTCACTGTACCGTCACCAAACTCAGTAGGCACGTCGCCGCTGGCCAGATGGTTATAGTACAGCAGTTGTTTTTGGAAAAGAATATGAATTCATATTTTTTATGATTTTTCACAATGAAGAATATTCAATAAGTTTACTGTACTTCACTGTACCGTCACCAAACTCAGTAGGCACGTCGCCGCTGGCCAGATGGTTATAGTACAGCAGTTGTTTTTGGAAAAGAATATGAATTCATATTTTTTATGATTATTCATAATGAAGAATATGCAATAAATTCACTGTACTTCACTGTACCGTCACCAAACTCAGTTGGCACGTCGCCGCTGGCCAGATGGTTATAGGACAGCAGTTGTTTTTGGAAAAGAATATGAATTCATATTTTTTATGATTATTCATAATGAAGAATATGCAATAAATTCACTGTACTTCACTGTACCGTCACCAAACTCAGTAGGCACGTCGCCGCTGGCCAGATGGTTATAGTACAGCAGTTGTTTTAGGAAAAGAATATGAATTCATATTTTTTATGATTTTTCACAATGAAGAATATTCAATACGTTTACTGTACTTCACTGTACCGTCACCAAACTCAGTTGACACGTCGCCGCTGGCCAGATGGTCATAGTACAGCAGTTGTTTTTGAAAAAGAATGTGAATTCATATTTTTATGATTATTCATAATGAAGAATATGCAATAAATTCACTGTACTTCACTGTACCGTCACCAAACTCAGTTGACACGTCGCCACTGGCCAGATGGTCATAGCACAGCAGTTGTTTTTGAAAAAGAATATGAATTCATATTTTTATGATTATTCATAATGAAGAATATGCAATAAATTCACTGTACTTCACTGTACCGTCACCAAACTCAGTTGACACGTCGCCACTGGCCAGATGGTTATAGCACAGCAGTTGTTTTTGAAAAAGAATATGAATTCATATTTTTTATGATTTTTCATAATGAAGAATATGCAATAAATCCACTGTACTTCACGGTACCGTCACCAAACTCAGTTGACACGTCGCCACTGGCCAGATGGTCATAGCACAGCAGTTGTTTTTGAAAAAGAATATGAATTCATATTTTTATGATTATTCATAATGAAGAATATGCAATAAATTCACTGTACTTCACTGTACCGTCACCAAACTCAGTTTGCACGTCGCCGCTGGCCAGATGGTTATAGTACAGCAGTTGTTTTTGGAAAAGAATATGAATTCATATTTTTTATGATTTTTCACAATGAAGAATATTCAATAAGTTTACTGTACTTCACTGTACCGTCACCAAACTCAGTAGGCACGTCGCCGCTGGCCAGATGGTTATAGTACAGCAGTTGTTTTTGGAAAAGAATATGAATTCATATTTTTTATGATTATTCATAATGAAGAATATGCAATAAATTCACTGTACTTCACTGTACCGTCACCAAACTCAGTTGGCACGTCGCCGCTGGCCAGATGGTTATAGGACAGCAGTTGTTTTTGGAAAAGAATATGAATTCATATTTTTTATGATTATTCATAATGAAGAATATGCAATAAATTCACTGTACTTCACTGTACCGTCACCAAACTCAGTTGGCACGTCGCCGCTGGCCAGATGGTTATAGGACAGCAGTTGTTTTTGGAAAAGAATATGAATTCATATTTTTTATGATTATTCATAATGAAGAATATGCAATAAATTCACTGTACTTCACTGTACCGTCACCAAACTCAGTAGGCACGTCGCCGCTGGCCAGATGGTTATAGTACAGCAGTTGTTTTAGGAAAAGAATATGAATTCATATTTTTTATGATTTTTCACAATGAAGAATATTCAATACGTTTACTGTACTTCACTGTACCGTCACCAAACTCAGTTGACACGTCGCCGCTGGCCAGATGGTCATAGTACAGCAGTTGTTTTTGAAAAAGAATGTGAATTCATATTTTTATGATTATTCATAATGAAGAATATGCAATAAATTCACTGTACTTCACTGTACCGTCACCAAACTCAGTTGACACGTCGCCACTGGCCAGATGGTCATAGCACAGCAGTTGTTTTTGAAAAAGAATATGAATTCATATTTTTATGATTATTCATAATGAAGAATATGCAATAAATTCACTGTACTTCACTGTACCGTCACCAAACTCAGTTGACACGTCGCCACTGGCCAGATGGTTATAGCACAGCAGTTGTTTTTGAAAAAGAATATGAATTCATATTTTTTATGATTTTTCATAATGAAGAATATGCAATAAATCCACTGTACTTCACGGTACCGTCACCAAACTCAGTTGACACGTCGCCACTGGCCAGATGGTCATAGCACAGCAGTTGTTTTTGAAAAAGAATATGAATTCATATTTTTATGATTATTCATAATGAAGAATATGCAATAAATTCACTGTACTTCACTGTACCGTCACCAAACTCAGTTTGCACGTCGCCGCTGGCCAGATGGTTATAGTACAGCAGTTGTTTTTGGAAAAGAATATGAATTCATATTTTTTATGATTATTCATAATGAAGAAAATGCAATAAATTCACTGTACTTCACTGTACCGTCACCAAACTCAGTTGACACGTCGCCGCTGGCCAGATGGTTATAGTACAGCAGTTGTTTTTGGAAAAGAATATGAATTCATATTTTTATGATTATTCATAATGAAGAATATGCAATAAATTCACTGTACTTCACTGTACCGTCACCAACCTCAGTAGGCACGTCGCCGCTGGCCAGATGGTTATAGTACAGCAGTTGTTTTTGGAAAAGAATATGAATTCATATTTTTTATGATTTTTCACAATGAAGAATATTCAATAAGTTTACTGTACTTCACTGTACCGTCACCAAACTCAGTTGGCACGTCGCCGCCGGCCAGATGGTTATAGCACAGCAGTTGTTTTTGGAAAAGAATAATAAATAAAGCAACGCTCTCCATTGACTTTGCATTGCCTGAAGCGCCTCCTTGTCATTTCTGACTTATAACAAAAAACAGAACAATGTCTAAAAGCTGATATGTCACAAAATGTACAGCAAACAAACTAAACAAAACCCACAACCAAAAACACAGAAGTCCACGTGTGGGCGTGGCCTAAATGCACTCTGTCTCTATTGGACTGGATGGTGTGTCATTGAACAACATAGTGATGGTATACATGTGAGGCACAAATTGTTTATAAACCATCTTGAACAGAGATTTTCCAGTAGTTTTTTAATTGTTCACCAAAAATACACATCATGTTTGTTGTCATGCTTTCTGAGTATTTGTCAATAATCTGATGGATTCAGTTCCATGGACTGTGATATTTCTGATTGACTGTAAACAGCAAAAACTGCACATGAACTGTGATATTAGGAGACTTTTGGTTTAAACAAAGATATGATACAACAGGAAAACATCAACGATAATTTAGCCATTCTTTAAAATTTTTTATTCAACACCAAGACAACACGGTTACGTTGTTCTTCTTTACTGCAAGTCTATATATCACTGAAAATCAGAGGTGAATAAAACAGCAAGACATGGGCTGCAGTATGATCTGTAGGGTCCAAGAAGATCCGAGATGTTCCAACTTTCTTTGCCGCAGTCGGCCCATGTTTTCAAAACCTATTGAAATAAATCATATGTCATTGTTAAAACCAACATACCAATAGAGCTCTTGCTCATTTTAAGGCAAATAAACAAATGTAAAATGTAAAATGAAGCGATTAACTATGTTCAGGAGATTACACATGAATTTGCACATGACAGGATATCAAATTACAGCTCATGTACATGTTTTTCATTTCCTAAACATCTTTTTAAACACCATCATTATAATGCATTTTTAATTGTTTCTAAAGTAAAATATATAGCATTATAATGTGAGTCATATTTGCTGGTAGCTACATCTATAGCTGGCTAAAATGCAGTTATCTGTTTGCACACAATAAAAAAAATTCACTTTTTATACGGTCCCTAACTGGTTTTCCACACTACATTGGACATTCCGTGGACATTCGCAAGTAAGAATGCCGTTAAAATAATAATTGGCCATTTTTTTCAATTGTAAAAACGGTTGTAGCTTGACAATCATTGCTTCACAATATCATGTCGCTGTTTACAATTTGCAAACATGCATTTATTGCAGTTATATTGAGATCGCGGAAGTCCGAATGTGCGAATATAAAACCAACTTTACCGGAGTCTCTGTTCTCTGCAAGATTGTATCCAAGAATATGTATTAATCATCAATACTTCTGCAATGTATTGGTAAAATAAGCCATATGTACATGAACTAAAGTCTAATACTAAACCTCAGAACTTGATTTGTTACTCCGCCACTGGCTGCGCCCCGTTGTCTTTCAGACGAACTGATTAAATTCAGTAAGCGCCTGGCTGACTGCACAATTTCATCAGCCTGACTATCCTATCATCACAAATACAGGACAAATTATATTACAAACCAGCAGCACAAAAAATGATGTTTTAAACAGCTAAATGTTACTAGACTTTAGTAAGCATTATAGGAGTTTGGTGACAGTTATATTATCGGCCGTCCATTTGTACTATTTTTAAATCTGATTGAGTGAAGTGGCTCGTAACTGACCAGCTGTTATGTAGAGTTACTGTAATCAGACATTTCTTATCAGTCAGATCATACTCGCTGCAACAGAACTGTGAGTAACGTTACCAACAGTAAACCATGCTAATATAAAGTTAGCTAATAACTAACATAACGTTACCTAGCTAACATAACGCAGGCTAATAGCAAAAACACTTAACAAACGGCACTAGGGCTGGGTGATATATTGCATGCGATATTCATGCGTATCTCGTCATTATAGCCGGTTCCGTTATTAGTAGTAAATCTGCATCACCTGTGGACGTATGGCCTGCGACAATGAATGCGACATGGCTCAGCTTATTAGTGAACTACGGCTTTGTGTAGTAAATGCAGGTCCATCTGAAAGCATTTGATGGCGATTTACCTCTAATCAAGAAACCAGCTTTACTGATGAGATGCCTATGACTGTGGCATGCGATTTATCGCGCAGCCCTAAACGCCACCTCATTAAAAGTTCCCTGTAGACATTGTTCAACAATTATGTTAATGTGCAACGTGTCTGGTAACTATGACTGCCTTTTACGAACACAAAAGGTAAAGAAAGAGTAAACTCACCGAAGCGCCATCGTTTGTGTTCTGCGCCATGCTGCTGAGCTCTAACTGGAGCTCACCTGAACTTCCACGCCTTCCCGTTTCAGCGTCACATGACCAATGGAGCGTAAATAATTGGCTGGATGTTGAATGATTTGATACAGGGATCGATTGCTTCTCCTGGTTACCCGGATGTTGACTCTGAATATCTTTACACTGAATTTGAGACGTTGAATTATTTTACACTGAATCTTTTGAGGCATTAAATTTTTTTTACACTGAATTTTTTGAGACGTTGAATTTTTTTACACTGAATTTTTTGAGACGTTGAATTTCTTTTTACACTGAATTTTTTTAAAACATTGAAAAAATGTCATAGGCAAAAAAAACAGTGCTAGAAATTCGGTGGCTTTTAAAATTCAAAGTCTGATTTAGATGCAAAATAAAATTCAGTGTTAAAAATTCGATGTAAAAAAATTCAGTGCTAAAAATTTGAATGAAATTTAATCTATTGGATTAGCATAAACACCTGCAGGAGTGATGTCCAGTGATCAGCGCTCAGGTGTGTGCTAAAAAAAAAAAAAAAAAAAAATACAACGTGCCCAGTGGTGTAGGCTACTGGTCAGCCAGCATACCGGGACAAACCCCGGTAGGCCGACGCTATCACTCCCGGACGCCGCGGCTGGTCTCTGTTGCCAAAATCCAGTCGAGTCCTCCTCCTCGCCTGGTGCATTAATTATCAATTAAATAGAGATCACCAACAATCAATCAGTAATTATTTATTAGAGAAGCTCAACTCATCTTTTCTGACTGATTGCTGATTTTTAATTGATAGGGAGACAATTGTGAGCTGAGGAAGACACTTCGGAAAATTATTGACTAATCTCTCCCTCTCTCTTGAGTAGTTCCATGTCTACAGGAATGACACTATATCATTATGATGAATCATTTGCTGTGAAGTAATTAAATTTAACAATCAAATGCATGAAAACTGAAACGTTACTCTTTTTTAAATAATTTTGTCAACGTTTACTCCAGTTACTCCAGTTTACTCCAGGCAGTTTGGACATGGGCCTCAGCAGGTGGAAGGAGGGGTAATATTGGTCAATAATTTTCATAGGTGTCTAGCTCACCTGACAACCTCTGAATGGTCTCCCTATCAATTAAAAATACAGCAATCATACAGCAAAATATCTCCATGTCTCCCTTTTTGCAGATGGATAGAGTTAAGATTTTACCCACAGTCTCTATGATTCAAGTAGTGACAGCGCAGAGGAGACTCCTTTTTTTAAGCCTGAAAGGGATTCACAGAAGCTGAGAAGAAGGTCTTGCTGTCCCGTACATGTTGTGGAACATCGTCCATCCACAAATTGGAAGGAACTTGCAAAAGTAACGCTGACTCAAGTTATGCTTTTTGGCAGGTGAAGCAGGTGAAGTGTCCCAAATGCGCCTGTCTACATACTTATCGAAGGACACATCAGAGGAACAGGGAGATGTAAATTTGGCCCTCACAGCGCTTGAGCAGAAGCTCTGCAGGCATTTTGTGCGAATAGCAATTGTTGGAAAAAGAGGAAGGAAGGTTCCTGTTCTTCTAACCCCATTAATGAGAGAATCACTTGATGCTCTTACTGAGAGCAGGGAAGAATATGGGGTGCTGAAGGACAATGAATATCTGTTTGCATTGCCACAATCTGCCCATTTCCTCAGGGCTTGTGACTGCATGAGGCAATTTGCAATCCTCAAGCGCTAACATCAATTCAACTGAGGAAACATATTGCTACCCTGTCTACTGTTCTAAACCTCAAAACCACCGAGCTCGACCAGTTGGCAGACTTCCTTGGTCATAATATCGCTGTTCACAGGAAACACTACAGGCTCCCAGAAAGCACCCTCCAATTAGCCAAAGTAAGTAAAGTCCTCCTGGCAATGGAACAAGGACGCCTAGGAGATTACAAAGGAAAGAGCCTCGATGAAATACAAGTCGATGTGAATGGTAATTAACTTTATATTCTTGAAGACACAATATATGACATATATGACACTCCTCCGCACTTCCGCATTCAGAAAACAACTATTTACCATGTAAAACATAAGGCAGTAATGGTGACGGGATGAGAGATAATACTACTGTTGTATACTCTTGCAGATTGCCCATAGTTTTAGCTTTCCAAATTAAATTTTTTATCAATTATCATTTTAGAGACCATTGACATGGAGGGACCTTTAGCAGAGGACATTGAAGGTATGTGTATACGATGTTCCTAAATTGATTCTAAATGATCCGTTTTAGATATTTTGTGTATTGTATTTCCCTCTCCAGATGTCAGTATGCTAGGAGATGATGGGTCAGACGATGAGGTCAGCATGTCATCCACGCAAGAATGTACCTCCACATCACAAAGTCAAAACCAGGGAGTGTCTGCAACCGGTGAGCTTGAACGCAATTCTTACCTTTCGTGCATTTCACACAGCACGTGGCAAAAATTTGAACATCAACAACTCCACCTCCCTCCTTTGTCCCACCCACCTCTTTCTCCTGCAACTCTGTCAGGAGACCTGTCTGATGCAGAGGCTGCACAATTAGTCAAACACAACCCCAGTTTTAAAACTGAACACTGCGTCAGTTCTGCCTGAAATTACAAGTAGCATTAACTTTGAGGTTAGCGTGAACCCAACTGTTGCTTATAGGTTGCTCTAATCTCTCGGCACGGACTTCATACAGGGAGAGCACAGCTACTCCAACACGTCCCTGTCACTACAGAACATCTGGAATGTGCGCGATAAGGTGATGCAGGACAATTCCCTGAGCACATTATCCAAGTCTGCTTCATGGCAGCAAATAGGCTCTACGGTTGTCCGCATTGCTGAGCAGTGACCGCACTTGCACTGCAAAGGGTTGCCGACCCTCTCCTCACGGTCATCTCCGTCCGGAGCCGCTGCAGCTCCCTCAACTTCCGCAAAAACGGGTCTCTCAACCCTCCTCCTCATCACTGGCTCAAACGCATATGCCATCGGGTTAGATGACATCAAATAAACTCGTACAGCCTTGTCGTCTTGACATGTTTCCTCCTCATCTGTGTACTTGTACTCGACTCTCTGTAACTGTGTACTCTTCTCGCTGTAACTGTGTACTCGTACACAGTTGAGGAGGAAAAATGTTTGAGTAGCCGTGCAATCCCTGCGTGAAGTCTGCGCCGTGAGTTTGGAGC
Organism: Romanogobio albipinnatus; assembly: GCA_023566225.1. NCBI lineage: Eukaryota > Metazoa > Chordata > Actinopteri > Cypriniformes > Gobionidae > Romanogobio > Romanogobio albipinnatus. Next base: position 31,588,814 of record CM042257.1, read on the forward strand.
AACCTATAAACAGTAGGTGAGGGCAAACTAACCTAAACGTTAATGCTACTTGTAATGTCAGTAACAACAGTCGCTTTCTGTCTGATGAAATCAGTTCATCTTATATTGTCCAACATACAATCTTTTCGGCGCACAGTTACTTCAGTACTAGTGGACTGCGTGGGACGGTCTGTCGTCCGTACACTATATGAGGAAATATACTGCTTGAGGGCCACTATCCTTTAGGTCTTAGATGTTTTCCTGCTGCAACACACCTGATTCATTGTGCAGAGCTTGGCAACAAGCTGTTTGATCTATTTAATTTGAATCAGGTGTGTTGAAGCAGGGAAACGTCTCAGACCTGCAGAATAGTGGCCCTTGAGGACTGGAGTTGCCCATCCCTGGGCTTACATGACAACTAATATTTTCACGTCACTAGTCACTTGAAAAGAATTTAGGACGATAGGAGACGGGATGAAATAAACTGTGTCTCTCTTTAAGAGACACAAATCCCATATACTGACTTCTTGTTAAGTGCCTTGAGACGACATCTGTTGTGAATCGGCGCTATATAAATAAACTGAATTGAAAATTGAATTGAATATACTAAATTATTTTATAAAATAACACAACCACTGTACTGATGGCTATTACATATTTCATGTAGTGTATACTACAATAAAGTTATTTCTTTGTCCAGATGTCAGTATGCCAAGAGAAGAGGGTTCAGAAGATGAGGTCAGCATGTCATCCCTGCAAGAATGTCCCTCCACATCACAAGTCCAAAACCGGAGTGTGTCTGCAAAAAAGAGAGGTAAGCTTTGGGGCTTGCACTCTCTTTTGGGCCAGAGCTGCTCATTTATTTTTAAGGGCTTCCTTGACTCAACACTTGAAATATGTCTGTCCCTCCTTACTGTCCGGTGCCACAAGCCTGACAGTGGCTTGAAAGAAGCTGTTGCAGGAACAGACCTTGTGAGCCTGCATTGTCGCAGGTTGTAGGGTTGGGGAAAGACTGGCATTATCACCTTTATATCAATAAGAAGTCTGTTGTATTTTTTTAAAAAAATCTTTAAAACTTTATGGAGTTACTCAGGAAAAATGCTTGCATTTCCTCCAACAACGGAGGTGTACAGTGACCAGTTGAAAAACTCGAACAACCTATAATCACCTTAAATACCTCCTAACTGCTAGTGTTCCTTCATCCAAGTCTCATTAAGCCTCCACATGCAGCTGACTTTATTAAGTGACCTTTTAAAAGTGCCTTATAAATTGAAAATATTATCATTATTAGGGGCCAAGCACCGAAGGTGCGTAGGCACCTATTGAAATCGTTAGATTTCTTCTTCTTCTTCTTCTTCTTCTTCTTATTATTATTATTATTATTATTATTCCGCCGCAAGTCTATGGCAGCCCATAGAACCGCTTGTAGGGTAAAAGCATCCTGTTGCAGTTTCTTTTCCAGAATTATAATGTAATGCCGTCAGAAGTACAATGAGCCACTGCAAACCACTCAGTTTAATAAATACAACACACAAAGAAAAAAGAATGCAATCAAAACAGTTAACTATAAATAAAGTTAAAAAGCAAAACTAAACGGAATGTGTCTGAGCAGGCACTCCTCCGTTGCTTTCTGTCTTTCGTTCACCCGTTGCAGCTCTTCCTTCAGCCAGTTGTCGGTCGTTCTCATGGTGGTTTTGGCAAAAGAGGGAGCACAGGGCTTGGAGAAGCTGGCAGCACAGGGGGGCTGGGGTTTTTCCACCGCTTCATGCACTCTTTCAGCAACGAGACCCAAACATCCAGAGACTCGTGATCACTCTGGCCAATCACAAGAGAGTACATCCACGTAGCTGCATTTGCGTAGCTGGGCAGCACGTCAGGCCCGAAGAGGTGCCCATCAAGCTGCATAATTAAGGATTAATTTGCAGTGTTTTTGTTTTTACCAAACCAGTGTATAAAATGAGTAATAATCTCAGTCATGTTATTATGAAGAGTTGTTTATTCCAACAAATAAGAACTTTATTTATTTACATTGTTAACAGTGCAATGTCTGCAGTGCCCTCTCTTTGTCTTCAGGGGGAAATGTCCAGTTTGGTCCATGCGCACATCCATGGGCAGTGATTTGCGTGACTTTTTAGAAGAGGGAGCCTTTGGACTTCCATCATCCATGTGTGGTCTCTTTCCACTATTCAGAGGGCTCCTGTCTCTGGGCTCTTGTTGATTGAAGATGGCCGTCCTCTCTTTGGCGTTTTCAGTGTTGTGTCCACCAGATTAGAATATAAAGAACAAATGTATCAATTTATGTACATCTCAAATACTAGTCTGATTTATCACAAACAAGGTAAATAGCACAAATAGATCATTACCGTAATGAGAGAGGAAGCCAGCTGTGCTTGGAACTTTCTCATGCTCAGTATCTCCTTCTTTGGCATCCTGAGAGCATAGGCTGTGCTGCTTGTAGAGGAGCCAGGCGTTGACCACAGCAAGGGTGATTGTGTGCCAGAAGATGTACATGCACCACCGCCAGGATTTCAGTGCATACTTGTGTTTTGCTGTAAATGAGTCCAACAAATCCACACCTCCCATGTATTTATTGTAGATGCCCACAATGGAAGCCTTTCTAACGTCAATGTAGGTTTTGGCGGCTTTGTCCCAGTGTTGAATCTCCTGAACAGGTTCTGGTCCAGCGAAGGATGACACAAGTGTCACCGCCCTGTTGTCGTACCATTTGACAGCACAGATGTTGTTTCCCCTCCACTCTGTGGTCAAAGCTTCCTCTGCCCTTCTTCTTCAAGCTCTTCACATGTAAAGATTACACTTGGGTAGATGCACTTGCCTGGCTGTTCCCACATAATGGATTCCTTGCTCAAGGAGCTTCACTACCAGTGGAACGGAGGTGAAGTAGTTGTCTGCCTAGATCTTGTTGTGTTGACCCTTTGGAAATGTGGAGGCAAGCTTCAATTACAACATCACCTGACAATCCAAGTTCAGATTTGACTCGTACTTCATTGTTGCTCCCTTGGTAAACATCAAAGTCAAGCATCATGCTAGAGATTCCAGCTTTCACCCATACTTTAAAGCCCCATAAGCGTAGATTACCTTGCATATTGTAGGGAAACCGGTATCGTTCCCGTTCCTGATTAACCCTTAAAATACAATGTTAACCATTGCAAGTAAGCAGTCTTTTGCTGTCAGGTCAGAATTAGGCCTAAACCTACCTAGCTCGTTATATTATACCAGCAATCTAGTAATATGAAACCAATATCCTCAAATGAACAATATAAAATCAATAAACAGTCAATAACCTTTTTAAATAAGATAATGCTTACCCTCCAGCAGAATCTCTCATCGAAGGTTGGTTGACTTTTGGGCCTTGTAAGACGTAATAACGTTCTCTTTCTATTCTTTATAGAACTGTCTTTTTAAGCTGAAGTAAAAACTATAAAACAATACTTTGTCTTTATAAAATGAAAATTTATTTATACAAAAGATGAAAGTACTGGTTATACAATGACAAAAATTAATTAGTGAAAATAACAAAAGGTTACAGATAATACTTCAGCTTAGCCAACCCCAAACAGACAATTCTGTATGAGTGGCTCAGTATACAGGTAGTTACCTAGTATGCAGTTCAAAAGCAATAGATGTAGAAAATAACTTGTTCTCGTCCGAGCAATTCAAGTTAAGATAGTACAGCAGAGCAGTCCGAGCAAAAAAATCATAGAGAATAGTATTCACCTATGATGGTACATCAATCGAACAAGAAATCAAAAAGAAAATGCACCCTGAGCAACCATCATTCAGTAATATTTATACTTGATCAAAATTGTGTTGTAAGCATCTGGGTTTTTCCAGAGAGGAACTAAAGTTCATTAATAACGGAACACAAGGCTTTTGCAGACACCTCGTGACCATCACAGCTGGCGATGTCGACTTCAGCAGTTTTTTCCATGCCTTGACATTTTTACGTCCTTTTCTTCCTTCCAGTTTAGGAACTTGTCTCTTATGTGTGTGTGTGTGTATGTATCCGGAAGTGTGTTTGTAAGTTCACTAAGATTCATAAAAGAACTGTCCCGAACACCCCCTTTTGAATTGACAAAAACACCTTTACCAATCTCAGGGTATATTACATCCAATTTGTCCAATTTAACATTAAAAACATAAACAGTCGGAAATACATAATCCAAACAACACTCATTAAATCGATACCTAGTTTCAGACTCTTTACGAAAGAAGCCGATCACGAGGGTTCCAAACTGTGCCGACAAACTCTTCACAGTCTCCCGGTACCACTTCGGGCACACAGGCATCCAACGTAATGAGTTCCTTTTCCTCGGGGCCCGATCCATTGTCAGCAGCACTTGTGGAGATAACGCTAACTCGGCAACACTCTCCAATAAGCCTCCGTCCACCATTTTCGGCACCCAGTGGGTCCGGGACAGACGTTGGAAGCAAAGCTGTTTGATCGAGCACATAGACAAAGACAATTTGGCCGTTATTACGTGCCTGCCTTGTTAAGAAACCCGGAACTATCATTCCTCTCCACTCATAAGTCTGAATGCTGGCACAGCAAAAACCCTTTGAGATTTGCTCCCTCCAACCGATCAAAAGCTCAACCGCTTCGTTTAAGTCTACTATTATCCATTTCATGGCAACGATAAATTCCGGTCATCCAAACAATGAGTGCTCTTTGGGTCAGTAAAATCCACGTTAGCTTTATAAAATGTTATAGATCGAATTTCTGCCATGTAATACCCTTGTGTAATTACACAATCTGCACAATAATATTTATAACTATTAACCTCTCGTTTAAACACTTCTAGTTTCAAAGGGTAACAAAATTTTGCACATTCATTGCATCTTCGTTCAATGCATGTTTTTTTCTTTTTTGTTTTTTTTGTTCCGTTCCTCCAGATGTCCTTTTGTCTATAGGCACCTATTACAACACAAAACCATAAAACAAAATTGCCATAAATTAATCTTATCCAATTAGATCTGGCATAGGTTATGCCATAGGTTACAAAACTAATGCCCAAAAGTGACAACAAAAATTAAAGACCCCATGTACACCCATAATATTCCCAAGTTTGCTCTCTGTTTTTATTTGGCCAGAATAAAAACAGATAACAATTGTTCTTAACTTTACTCAATTCAGTAAACCCAACATATCTCTAAGATCTGATAATAGTAAAAAAAAAAAAAAAAATAGAAAACCAAGAAAAATAAAACTAATAAGTCCTAAAACTTTCATGACCATTATCGATCAAGACTAATTACTGGTAACTCATCCATCCAAAAGTAAGTAACAATAGAAAACAAAGGGTAAACATTTGTTGTTCAATAAAAAAGTAATAATGAAAACAAAAGTTAAATCATTCATTTCCAAAAGTAAGTAATTATGAAACCAAAAGTTAAATCATTAATTTCCAAAAGCAAGTAACAATTGAAAACAAAGGTACCATATCAACAACACCAAAATTTACACTTATCCATAAACTTGAATAGTCGGCTGTAATCATTTACACCCACAAGAATTGAGAGCATAAATAATTTTGGCTCCTCTAAATGGCGAGAATTAGATTTTTGGCTATCAACATCAAAGGAGCCCCTGGCGTAATTAGGCTGATATCATCCCATCCATCTCCGCTTCCAAACTTCTCCTGGCCTATTTTCACCAAATCTTTAAAGGTACAAAATACATGTTCCCCCTTATGTAACCAAGTTCGATTAGGGCTAAATACATCACCAGGAGTTTTAACGCTCCATTCGTCAAACATCTTCTTGTCGCAAGTCTGCTCGTGAGCTGGAAACCATTCATATTTAACAGACTCATCTCTCCTAAATTGAAACTTGCCAATTCCGAAATTCCAGATGCTGGACCCAATTTTATTTACATCCTTCAGATAATCATCCGGTCTTAAACTGTGCCTCGAAAAAGGGCTTGTTCGTTTTATATTAAAATTAGGTGAAGCAATCAATACTTTATAGTCTATACCTGTGCTACCCCGATGTTCACTCGGTTTCAACATAGGCAAATAATATTTGGTACTCCAATACCCATGGGTCAACACTACTTTGTTTAAACCTCTAGACGAGCTATTACCTCTATATGAAATAGATATCGGGAATATTTTTCCACTTTCATATCCCTCAAATGACCTCCATTTGATTGTTCGGCTAGATATCTCATCCAGACCCATAGCTACAGGGAACACATCCCAAACTCGATACTGAAAGTTAGAAAGTCCGATCCATTTCAATGTTCCTTTATTAATACCGTCGCTGTGATTACTCCATATACCTTGGTTCGTATAGGTCACACGAAGTGGACCCTCCATTGCCAAGCAATAAAGTACAATTGCTGACCGATATTGCTGATCGGAAATATTATGTAGAATATAATTCATTATCCCTGATGCATTCACCAGCTCTATAGATAATCCAGCTCGTGGCGCATAATCTAGAGTTAGCGGGTGAAGTCTACTTCCCCCTACCCCGTTTTTCCACAACCCAGATAGCATGTAGTAATCGGCCCGAGCTCGGCTGCCCCGCGGCGCCTGCGGCTCTGACTCGGCATCGGCGTGTGTTTACCGGGCCGATTCTGGTCCGCAGCTCGCTCTGGCACATGCAGTTTTGTTACGGCTGTAAAGCACTGGCCCGATTGCTGTTCACTGTAACTGGCCCGATTCTGGCTATAGAGATCTGGGCCACTTCTGTCAATGACTCGGCTTATGTTCAATCCCTGATGGTTACATAATGAAGCAATAATTAACATAAAATTGTTTTAAAGATCTGATAATGTGTTAGCTACTCATTTAATGTCATGAATTTGTACAAATCAAAATATCTAAGGTAAAACTTAATCAAAATGATAATAACAGTGATCGTTTTGCACAGAAGGATCAAATCTATTTAGTTGTAATAAAGCATGCAGGTCATTCTTTACGGTGTAATGCTTTTTAAACGTGCTAAATTATGCACGTGATCTCAGGGGCTCGTTCATCGTCACTTGCAGTAGTGGGAGGGGTCTCATGTAACTGGTGATTGTGGTTGTGTTTGGACGAAAACAAAACAATGGATTATATACCACAAAATACGAATATGGTAAGAAAAAATTGGAAAACATCAATGCGCTTTTATTTCCAAGTATTCTATGAAGCAGACACGCTGAAAAGGACTAATGTTACAGACGTTAACAGCACGCGTGGGACTGCAGCTAACCCCATAACTGTTGCAGCTGCTAGCACGACTTTCTTGCATGGGAATTCGATGACCACGACCTAAATCAACCTAAAAAGTGATAGCAGTGCTCATTAATTAAAAAAGTTCTTTTAAAATTTGTTTTGAAAATTGTTCCGATGGGCCATATGCAGATAAAACGGTTGCCATTCAGCGATTTGTTGTTGTTGTTGTTTTCTCTCAATGACGGCTTTAAAACGAACTCAGTAAGTGCCATATTATATTCTAACAGCTTGTGTTATTACCCATTTATTTAATATAAATATTTATTCAAGTTATAGTATAGGCCTACAGCATTTAGCTGAGCTTCGGCAAATTCAAATCTTGCGTAACAATGACGCATTTCCGTAGCCGTAGCTGATTGGATGACGGTCATTGAATGGACAATAAAAGGTGATGCTAACAGATTCGGTTTCACAACAGTTTGACAACATTTCGACGTTGGATTTCAATCGCAAAGGTAAGGTTTTTGCTACTTGATATGCTGTTGATACTGACTTGCTATTTGTGAATGCTAAATTTAGTTTAGTTTAGGTCAAGTATATATTATTTTAAGAAACCATGCTGAACAAATTATTTGAAGTAATAAAATAGTCCATATACTATATGGCTCTGTTAACAACACTAGTAAAAGCCGTAAATGTTGTATTTCTGAGCTAACTTAAAGGAAATACGGTAGAGTGTTGACACTATGATTCTTGCTATTTTAAAACATTATTCACACTGTTAAATTGTAACTGTGTTTAACTTAAAAGTATTTTTAGGTCGTTATTTGGTAACACTTTACAATAAGGTTCATTTGTTAACATTTACTTAATATATTAACTAACAATGAGCAATACATTTGTTAATCTTTGCTAACATTAGTTAATAAAAAATACAGCTGTTCATTATTTGTTCATGTTACTTCACATTGCATTAACTGATATTAACAAAACTTTTGTTTTGAATAATGCTTTAGTAAATGTTGAAATTATTATATTGTGGCAGGGGGGGCGTGGTTTTGCGGAGTCTGCACAGACGGAGAGAGTGAGGAGACGAGCGGTGAGAAAGTAGGTCAAGTGCATAACAATGAACACCTGTGTCTGATTACAGTGATTGGCATGGAGAGACCGGATAAAGCCGCTCCCCAAACAGAGAGAGGGGAGAGAGAGAGCTGAGAGGACACGGGGACACGAGGCGAAGCTGCAGAGAGGAACTGCCTGACCAAACCGTTGGAGAAACAGAGAAAATAGTTTTGAGTGAAAGACGTGCGATGTGCACGCATATTTTGAGTTATACGACAAATAAACCTGAGAACCGTGTCCCATACAGCCGACCCCTTGCCTTCTTCCTCTCACACTTACGAACCTTATCACACTGGTGTCGAAACCCGGGAGGAAGAAGAGGGACGCCGCAATCATGCAGACTCCGCCGGCAGCCACGCCATTGGCGAGCCTAGTTCAATCGCTCGCGGGCCTACATCAGGAACATCACCAGGCCCTGCTGGACATGAGGGAGGACCAGGAACGGCGCTTCCACTCCCTCGTCAGCGCCCAGCAGGAGGACCGCGAGCTGTTCCGGGGCTGGTTGAGCCAGGGGGTTCGGACCGGAATACCAGCCGCCGCTGCAACGCCGCCCGCGCAGGTGCCATTGCTGAAAATGGGGCCCCAGGACGATCCCGAAGCTTTCTTGGACCTGTTCGAGAGGACGGCCGAGTCCTGTGAGTGGCCGAGGGACCAGTGGCCAGTGAGGCTGATTCCCCTCCTGTCAGGAGAGGCACAGCGGGCGGCGCAGCAACTCCCGGTCCAGAACCTCCTCCGATTTGACGATCTCCGGAGGGCCATCCTCCAGAGGGTCGGCCTCTCTCCCGAACAACATCGTCAGAGATTCAGGTCCCTGGATCTGGGGGAGAGTGCGCGGCCCTTCGTATTGGCTCAACAGCTCCGGGACGCGTGTCGCCGATGGCTGGTGGTCGAGGGAAGCGACGTGGACCAGATCCTCGACAAGGTGGTGCTGGAGCAGTTCGTGGCACGGTTGCCACGAGAGACCGCGCAGTGGGTCCAGTGCCACCGGCCCGCGTCGCTGGACTCGGCCATCCAACTGGCGGAGGACCAGATGGTGGCGTTCCAAGGGGTCGGCGAACCTCTCCCAGCTGTCTCTCTCCCCTCTTCTTTTGTTTCCCCTCTTTTCCCCTCTCCCTCGCCTTCTTTGGCGAGACCTGTCCCTGCACCTAGGCTGCGTCGGGGCCCGCCACCGAGACCGGTGGCCCGTTGGAGATCGGGGGAAGCATCGACCGGTCAGGGGACTCCGCCCCGAGGACCGGGATCCTGGTCTTCAGATCGAGCGACCGGGCAGTTTCCACCGCTCTCTCCGCGCCAATCCCTTGACCCGCTTCCCGCCACTAGAGCGGCGGGGAAGCCTGGGCCGGCCTGTTGGCGTTGTGGGGACCCGGGGCACTTCATCGACCGGTGTCCGGTGATGGAGGTGGGAACACTGGTACGGGTCCCCGACGCGCCACAGGCTGCCCCCGATCAAGCCGGGTTATACCAGATACCCGTGAGTATGGAGGGGGGTACATATCAGGCTTTGGTGGATTCCGGCTGTAACCAAACCGCAGTTCATCAAAGCCTGATACAACCTGACGCATTGGATAATAGCCGCCTGGTTACGGTAAGGTGTGTGCACGGGGATGAGGTGCAGTACCCATTGGTGCCAGTCATAATACAATTTCGAGGGGAAAAACATAGTGTGGAGGTCGCGGTTAGTCCCCACCTCCGACATCCGCTGATTTTGGGGACGAATTGGCCAGCCTTTGGGGCTTTATTGGGACAAATGGTTGGAACCCCTGTTGTTCGCTGTGAGGGAGGTTCCCCAAGCCTCCACGGGGTTTTCCCCCTTCGAGCTTCTGTATGGACGTCAGTGTTAATTTTGACAGCATATTTTGATTTAGTTTTAGTCATAGTCTTTTGACTAAAATGCCATTTAGTTTTAGTCATATTTTAGTCACCTGAATTGTTTTTAGTTTTAGTCTAGTTTTAGTCGACTAAATATCATAAGATTTTAGTCGACTAAATCTACAGTAGAGTTAGTCTCCTAAAATATAATGAGTTTAGTTAAATTGTAATACATTAAGCATTTAAGTATTACATAACCGACTGTCACTTGAACTGACATTTTGACATCATTTTGTTTTTAACATAAAAAATTCACAAAAGAGAGCTCAATTCACTTTTTTGTTTGTTTTTAAAAACATCTATATAGTTTGTATCTAAAACAGAAAAATGTTGTATTTCTGTTTTAGTTAGTAGCCTATATCATGTTAAACTAAAGATTCAAATAACTTTTTTTATTTATTTTTTTAATTTCAGTTAACATTTATTTAATTTTAAGTAACAAAGATTTTTTTTAATGGTTTTAGTTAACTATTATAACCCTGATACTTTATTTAATATGTGTCAAAATACTGGTCTTTCCTCCTGAATATGAATTAAATGGGAATGAAACTAAATACAGTTTATTGTGTAAGCAAAAACGAATATATAATGCGTGACTTTTAATTATAAACCAGCTGGAAATACACATTGACTCTTATTTTGAAATGTCTGAGCCTCTATTGTAGTTGTAGGAGCTCATTCAAGTTTAAATGAGGAGATAAAATATGCTACAACCGTCTAAAACGTATTACTATATAAACATCGTAAAGTAAACATTGTCATTATTCATCAGCATTAGTTCATAAACAATTGTCTGGCATAAATGTGTGTTATTCATTGATTGTGAGCCGCTCTGGAGCGCTGGATTGGGGATGCTTGCGGGAGCCTGTAGAAGCGCAACAGCGCCGTGTTCTCCAGCGGTTAGATCAGCACGTCCAAATCAAATGTGCGCGGACATCAAGTCTGACTGGATCTCTTCCCTAATCGTCCCTCCCTAACATTTTCGTCTCGTTTTTATTTGTTGACGAAAATGACAGTTAATTTTCGTTATAGTTTTTGTCATCTAACACTAGTTTTTATTTAGTTATCGTCTCGTTTTCGTCAGTGAAAAAAGGTCGTTGACGAAAATTATGACGAAAATTATTCGTCAACGAAATTAACACTGATGGACGTCAGCCCCGAGGGGTCCTTGACGTCATGCGGGAGGCTTGGGAGGAGGGACCGTCGGAAAGTAAAAACGAAATTCAGTATGTCCTGGACCTGAGAGCAAAACTCCACACCTTGGGGCGGCTGTCAATGGAGAATTTGCTACAGGCCCAGGACACACAAAGCCGGCTGTACAACAGGGGAACCCGACTGCGAGAATTTACACCGGGAGAGAAGGTACTTGTGTTATTGCCCACGTCCAGTTCAAAGTTACTCGCCAAGTGGCAAGGACCGTTTGAGGTCACACGACGAGTGGGGGATCTCAATTATGAGGTGGTACGAACGGATAGGAACGGAGCACATCAGATTTACCATCTCAATCTCTTAAAAAAATGGAATGAGGCGGAGTCAGTGTTGCTGGCGACGGTAGTCACCAACGAGGATGATCTCGGGCCAGAGGCGAACCTCAAAGGCCGATCAGTCGCGCTGGCCCCGGGGGGAGATCACCTCTCGCCCTCCCAGCTCACTGACATTGCTAAATTGCAAGCAGATTTTGCGGATGTGTTTTCGTCCCTGCCCGGGCGGACCAATCTCATACATCACCATATTGAGACCGAGCCGGGCGTGGTAGTTCGCAGCCGGCCATATAGGTTACCGGAGCACAAAAAGAAGGTGGTCCAAACAGAATTAGAGGCGATGCTGGACTTGGGAATAATAGAAGAGTCCCACAGCGATTGGGCGAGCCCGATAGTTTTGGTTCCTAAAACGGACGGCTCTGTGCGATTCTGTGTGGATTACCGCAAGGTGAATTCCGTGTCGAAATTCGACGCTTATCCAATGCCGAGGATTGACGAGTTGCTTGATCGGCTAGGTTCGGCTCGTTTTTATTCGACGCTGGATTTAACGAAAGGATATTGGCAGATCCCCTTAACTCCATTATCCAAAGAAAAAACCGCTTTCACAACGCCGTTCGGATTACACCAATTCGTCACGCTTCCGTTCGGGTTGTTCGGGGCACCCGCCACCTTTCAGCGACTGATGGACCGAATCCTTCGGCCGCACACTGCATATGCCGCTGCTTACTTGGATGATATAATCATCTATAGTAATGATTGGCAGCGGCATATGCAGCATCTGCGGGCAGTGCTGAACTCGCTGAGAGGGGCGGGGCTGACGGCCAACCCGAAGAAGTGTGCGGTTGGGCGGGTGGAGGTCAAGTATCTGGGCTTCCACTTAGGGCACGGGCAGGTGCGTCCCCAAATTAACAAGACCGCAGCTATTGCAACCTGCCCTCGTCCAAAGACCAAAAAGGAGGTGAGGCAGTTCCTGGGGCTGGCGGGATATTATAGAAGGTTTGTACCTAAATATTCGGACCTCACCAGCCCGCTGACTGACCTCACTAAAAAAGAGGCACCAGATACGGTCCAGTGGTCGGAGCCGTGCCAGCAGGCTTTTACCCAAGTTAAGGCTGCTCTGTGTGGCGGGCCGCTCTTGCATTCTCCTGACTTCTCTCTGTCATTTCTGTTGCAGACCGACGCGTCGGACAGGGGGCTGGGTGCGGTCCTGTCTCAGGAGGTGGAGGGTGAGGAGCGGCCGGTGCTGTACGTGAGTCGGAAACTCTCAAAGAGGGAGACCAAGTACAGCACCATCGAAAAGGAGTGTCTGGCGATTCGATGGGCCGTTCTCACCCTCCGTTATTATCTCCTGGGGCGGGAATTCACCCTCTGTTCGGACCACGCCCCCTTGCAGTGGCTCCACCGCATGAAAGATACCAACGCCCGGATCACCCGTTGGTATCTAGCTTTACAGCCTTTTAAGTTCAAGGTGGTCCACAGGCCGGGTGCACAGATGGCTGTGGCTGACTTCCTCTCCAGGAGGAGGGGGGGGGGGAGGCTGCAGGCCGGATGGCTCCCCGGCCTGGAGCGGGCGGTGGGGGTATGTGGCAGGGGGGGCGTGGTTTTGCGGAGTCTGCACAGACGGAGAGAGTGAGGAGACGAGCGGTGAGAAAGTAGGTCAAGTGCATAACAATGAACACCTGTGTCTGATTACAGTGATTGGCATGGAGAGACCGGATAAAGCCGCTCCCCAAACAGAGAGAGGGGAGAGAGAGAGCTGAGAGGACACGGGGACACGAGGCGAAGCTGCAGAGAGGAACTGCCTGACCAAACCGTTGGAGAAACAGAGAAAATAGTTTTGAGTGAAAGACGTGCGATGTGCACGCATATTTTGAGTTATACGACAAATAAACCTGAGAACCGTGTCCCATACAGCCGACCCCTTGCCTTCTTCCTCTCACACTTACGAACCTTATCACATATATTAACTAAGATTAATAAATGCTGTACAAGTGCAGTTCATTATTAGTATACAGTAGAATTTTGACTCTGTGAATAATGTTTTAAAATAGTAAGTCATAATGTTAAACAGTAACATTGTAATTTTCATTGTATGTTGTACAGACTGTTTTAAATGGGTTCCAAACACTTATCCATTTTCATTTAGTTATAGTTTTACGTTGGTGTCAATTGGTTGGTTTATTGGCCTCTGTTAACAGTCCTGAAAATATCTGTAGAACAGATCCTGGTTTACGTATAAAAAGATGCAAATGTAGGTATAAAGAAAACAAAAGTACACATTTTGGGCAATTTACAGCACATCAGTTGATCTGCACAAAGACAAAAGAGTAATGTCAGTGTTTTATAATGAACATGTGAATAGGAATGATATTGTCTGAGGTGTTAATGGGCTATTGCAAGCCATGAACTGCTGGTACTGATCTTTCTTCTGGCTCTTTAAGTGTAAAAAGTGTAAGTCTGTAATGTATGTAAAGATGTAATTTAGTTGATTTCGGGTGTTTTCTGATCTCTATAAATGTATCTATGCAGTATATTGATTTTAACAAAATTAAACATTGTTTGTGTGCTTTTTGCTTTTTTTGACAGACCACAACAAGATCAGTGAAGTTGCCAAGCTCAGCACAGAAGAGGCCATCCTGTGTAAGTCATGTCTGAAAACTATTAGTTTTATACTGTGAATTCTAACATTCAAAAAAAGGCGAGGGCAAGTGTTGCTCAGATTCTAAAGTCTTTGCAAACTCCTAACTCTAAGGCTAGTGATGACACTCCTCATAATCAACAGATGTACACTAGTAAAAATGAATCCTCTGAAGATAATGACTTTGACTATATTGATGTGGTGGTGTCAGAAGACTCTGTTAATTTAGATGATTATGATGCAGTGATGTCGGAAGACTCTGTAAGTGATTCTGAGAATAGTGATGACTATTTTAAGGAAAGTCCTGATGAAGCTTTTAGAAACGCTCTAACTGACTGGGCTATAGACTTCAGAATCACAATGGTTGCATTAACAGCTCTTCTGTCAGTCTTGCGTAGTATGCATCCCAGCCTTCCAAAAGATGCTCGAACACTGCTTAAGACTAACACAATATATAGGATAGAACAAGTAGCAGGAGGCTCTTTCTATTATTTTGGTATTCTTAATGCATTGTCTGGAATTCTTGAAAAAATATTGCCCCAGTTACCAAACAGACATACACTGAGATTGCAGTTGAATTTTGATGGCATTCCGTTGCACAAGAGTTCAAATATGCAACTGTGGCCTATTTTAGGCTTATTACAAGGCATAGCCAAAAAGCCTTTTCTAATAGCAATATTTGGTGGCATTTCAAAACGTCTCGGTTACGTATGTAACCCTCGTTCCCTGAAGGAGGGAACGGAGACGTACGTCGGAACTGACCGACGAATTGGGATCTGTTCTCAGAGACCAATCTACTTCGTGTGTATTAAAAACGAGCCAATGAAGATTGGCATGCAATCACGCATTCCACGCACCGCCCCGCGTCCGCGGGTATAAATACGGAAGTGGAAGTGCCGCATACCGTTTTCAACTGAGGAGCCGAGAAGTGTGGCTCGGGCCTTCAGCTGAAGCACAGCACCTGGCGACGGGACGTACGTCTCCGTTCCCTCCTTCAGGGAACGAGGGTTACATACGTAAACGAGACGTTCCCTTTCAGTCGGTCACGTTCGACGTACGTCGGAACTGACCGACGAATTGGGATCCCTACCAAAACGCCAGGAAGCTGGCCCTTCCAGCGCCCTGCCTGAGCTCGCTGAATCACTCCTCTGTTGGAGTGGAAGTCAGGGCTCCGGGCAGGGAAGGACAGTCACTGCTGTTCCTGCAAGACCCACTCAGCGTGACTATTGGATAACGCTGGGAAAGCGTGCCCGTCTCAGGAGATGGTACGCTGCGGAGCCACATCCTTCAATGGAAGGAGAGGTGGAAATACGCATCAGGACTAACCTAACCTAGGGTAGTGCAACTATGGAAATCTCTGGGGTGGACCCAACCTGACCCCAGGGGGGGAAGAACACGCCCAGAAAAGACAGAGCGGGCTCTGTCGAGGGAAAGACACGGGGCTAACCGAGTAGGGTAGCAAATACCGTGGAGAATACACATATGGGGTAGCCGTGAGGGGACCGCAACATATGGAACCCAGCCTACACACACGTTCCACAAGCATACGGGTGCAGGCCTGGCGTCAGACGGTCCGCAACGTCTGACACCGCAAGGGTGACGGAGGAACTCAACAGGGTTAGCCGTTTCCGGGGAACACAACTGGAGCAAGAATAGACGCACGTATCCGGCCCGGAGGCGGGAGTGGCGTTGCAAGCCGACACTAGAACGGGTACTTAGCGCTACTGGCCCCGGGGGGCGAGGATGCGGGAAGATACCGGCTCTACACGGAGGCTATAAAATCTAGCGAACGTGTTAGGTGTCGCCCAGCCCGCAGCTCTACAAATGTCTGTCAGCGAGGCACCTTGAGCCAACGCCCAGGATGAAGCAACACTCCTTGTTGAGTGAGCCCGCACCCCGAACGGGCAAGGTACGTCTTGGGACTGGTAAGCCAAGACAATGGCATCCACTATCCAGTGGGCCAACCTCTGCTTGGAGACAGCCTTTCCCTTCTGCTGACCTCCGTAACAGACGAAGAGCTGCTGAGAGGATCTGAAGCTTTGTGTCCGGTCAACGTAAGCGCGAAGAGCGCGGACGGGACATAACAAAGCTAGGGCTGGGTCTGCCTCCTCCGAAGGCAGCGCTTGCAGGTTCACTACCTGGTCCAGGAAGGGAGTGGTAGGAACCTTGGGCACATATCCAGGCCGGGGTCTCAGGACAACGTGAGAGTTGGCCGGCCCGAATTCTAGGCACGATTCGTCGACCGAAAGCGCATGCAGGTCCCCTACCCTCTTGATTGAGGCCAATGCGGTCAGGAGGACTGTCTTCATGGACAGGATTTTTAGCTCGACTGACTGCAAAGGCTCAAATGGAGGACCCTGGAGTGCTCTAAGCACCAGGGCTAAGTCCCAAGAGGGTATCGAGGTAGAACGAGGAGGATTTAGCCTCCTCGCACCTCTGAGGAACCTGACGATTAAGTCGTGCTTACCTACGGATTTACCGTCTACTGCATCGTGATACGCCGCTATTGCGGCAACGTATACTTTGAGGGTGGAGGGAGACAGCCGCCGCTCCAACCCATCCTGCAGGAAGGAAAGCACGACGTTAATCGAACACTTCCGGGGGTCTTCCTGGCGGGAAGAGCACCAAACGACGAACAGGTTCCACTTCAGAGCATAGAGGCGCCTCGTAGAGGGGACAAGACCTGCTCCTCGTCCTCCCTGACCTTGCACAGGGTCTGTGCAAGAAGGCTCACTGGGGGAAACGCATATTTGCGTAGGTCCCGGGGCCAGCTGTGCGCCAGTGCATCTATGCCTAAGGTACCTCCGGTCAGGGAGTAGTACCACTGGCAATGGGTCGACTCCGGGGAAGCAAACAGGTCTACCTGCGCAACCCCAAAGTGGTCCCATATCAGCTGGACGCTCCGGGGGTGGAGTCGCCATTCGTCCGGAGGTGTCGACTGGCGAGAGAGCTCGTCGTCTGTCTGGTTCAGCGCACCTGGAATGTGAATAGCACGAAGTGACCTCACAAACTTCTGACTCCACAGGAGGAGATGGCGGGCGAGCCGGAGCATGCAACGGGAGCGTAGACCACCCTGACGGTTGATGTACGCAACGGCCGCAGTGCTGTCCGAACGGACCAGTACGTGTTTGCCCTGGAGCGGTTTCTTGAACCGGGCCAGGGCAAGACGTACCACCAGAAGCTCTAGGCAATTGATATGCCAACGTAGTTGGGGTCCCGTCCACAGTCCCGAAACTACGTGCCCGTTGTACGTGGCCCCCCAACCCGTGGATGAGGCATCCGTGAAGACCACAGCATGCCTGGACACCTGTTCTAAGGACACACCGGCCCGGAGAAACGAGGGGTCTGACCACGGGTTGAAGGTCTGGCGACAGTAAGGAGTCACTGGGACCCGGTACTGACCGCTGTGCCACGCCCATCTCGGGACTCGGTCGTGTAACCAGCGTTGAAGCGGCCTCATATGAAGCAATCCGAGCGGCGTTACCGCGGCTGCAGATGCCATATGCCCCAGGAGCCTCTGAAAAAGTTTCAGTGGGGCCGCTGTCCTGCCATTGAACGTATTCAAGCAGTTCAACACTGACCGGACGCGCTCTGGAGTGAGGCGCGCCGTCCGGTTGACCGAATCCAACTCCATACCGAGATAAGAGATCCTCTGCGTGGGACAGAGTTTGCTCTTCTCTCGGTTGACCCGAAGTCCCAACAGGCTGAGGTGACTGAGCACCATGTCCCTGTGTTCGCACAACTGCTCCCGAGACTGGGCGAGAATAAGCCAGTCGTCGAGATAGTTGAGTAAGCGAACGCCGCGTTCTCTGAGCGGAACAATGGCTGCCTCTACGACTTTCGTGAAGACGCGAGGCGACAGGGACAGCCCGAAGGGCAAGACTTTGTACTGATATGCCCTCCCCTCGAACGCAAAGCGCAGGAACGGTCTGTGTTGAGGAAGGATAGAGACATGAAAGTACGCGTCCTTCAGGTCGATTGCTGCGAACCAATCTCGGGGACGGATGCACTGGAAAATGCGTTTCTGCGTTAACATTTTGAACGGGAGCTTGTGCAGGGCCCGATTCAAAATGCGCAGGTCCAAGATTGGTCTTAACCCACCCCCTTTCTTGGGTACAATGAAGTAGGGGCTGTAGAACCCCGACTTCATATCGGCTGGAGGAACCGGCTCGACCGCGCCCTTCGCCAGCAGGACATCGATCTCTGACCGCAAGACATGGGCATCCTGACTCCGCACTGAGGTGAAGAGGATGCCCCTGTACTTGGGCGGCCGGCGTGCAAACTGAATTGCATAGCCGAGTCTGATGGTACGGATGAGCCAGCGAGACGGTCTGGGGAGGCCAAGCCAGGCCCCCAGAGACCGCGCAAGCGGGATCATCGGCACCACAGACGTACCAGGGGTGAGGCAGCGGGTTGGAGCACTCAGACCCGACCCGGGAGGCCCGGAGTGTTGTCTGAGTACTCCAGGTGGGGCAGAGTATGGGTGAGGAGGCCCGGGGGCGTCCTCGGTGCCCATACTGCTGCCCCCTGGCGAGGGGTGAGAGGGGAGGAAAGGAGTGGCAAGGCCCGGGGGCGTTGCACACTGCCAACCTGTCCCTCTCGGAGTTCAGGGAGGGAGGAAACTGCTCTTTTATTGAGAATGTGGGTACCGCAGATGTAATAAACCAGCCGAGTTGACATTCTCCCCCCGGTCCTCCTCCGGGGGGAGGAGAGGTGCGGACACCATCTCCCCTGGAGCAGCTCCTCTTCTCCCTGGACTCCCCGCGTCAGGGCCGCTTGCCCTTGCGCTTGCCTGCCGACTTAGCAGGCCCTGACGCGGGTTGGACGGCCCCCTTACGACTGGCACCCTGCTTCGCTGATTGTGGAGGCTGCTGCTTTGGCTTGGCAGGGGCGGAGGCAGCCGCAGGAGGACGTCCTCGGCGACGAGCAGACGGAGGTGCTGCGGCCGACGACTGGGTGGAGGCAGCAGCGGGTCGTCGGGGCAGGATGTTCTTGATGGCCTCCGTCTGCTTCTGGGCCACCGAGAACTGCTGGGCGAAGTTCTCGATGGCGTCGCCGAAGAGGCCGGCCTGGCAGACAGGGGCGTTGAGGAACCGCACCTTGTCGGTCTCACGCATATCCGCCAGGTTCAGCCAGAGGTGGCGTTCCTGGACCACCAGAGTGGACATCGCCCGACCCAGGGTGCGTGCGGTGACTTTCGTCGCCCGGAGGGCGAGGTCCGTCGCGGTACGCAGTTCCTGCATAACCCCTGGGTCGGAACTACCCTCGTGCAGATCCTTGAGCGCTTTGGCCTGGTAGACCTGCAGGAGCTCCATGGCATGCAAAGATGACGCAGCTTCTCCACAAGCTGTGTAGGCCTTGCCCGATAAGTTGGACGAGAACCTACACGCCCGGGAGGGGAGACGTGGATGCCCACGCCAGTCCGCAGCGGTCTTAGGACACAGTTGCATCGCAACCGACCGCTCGACTGGAGGGACCCCCACGTAACCCTTAGCTGCGCCACCATCGAGGGTAGTGAGGACGGAGGAGTCAGTCAATCGTGAACGAGCGTTGTAAGGCGCTGTCCACGACTTCGTGAGCTCCTGATGCACTTCCGGAAAGAAAGGAACTGGGGCGGGGCGCTGAGAACCAGCACGATCCGCCCCGAGAAACCAATTGTCCAGCCGCGAGGGTTCGGGACACGGTGGAGGGTTCCACTCGAGCCCGACACTCGTGGCGGCCCGGGAAAGCATAGCCGTGAGCTCCGGATCAGATGCGGGCAACGCTACCACACCCGAAGGGGGCAACGCAGCCGCATCTTCATCCCCGGAGTCCATTAGCTCGTCCCCCGATGCAGCTATCGATAACATATCCTCAGCAGGAGCCCCAAAAGAAACGGCCGGCCCCCCATGGGAAGGACCAGCGCGCTCTTCCGGAAGCTCTACCGGCGCAGCTGAGGGGGGAGGGGCCCGAGGAGTCTGTTGACCCGGCGGGGGTGCCCTCACAGTAACCCTCAGATCTCCCCCAAAGGCATCAGCCAAAGTAGCAGCCCTCTGCTTTGCAGCGGGAGGACCACTAGATCGGGGGAAGCACAATGGGACTCCACCCCGTTTGAGGTATTGGAGACGAGACCGTAAGACTGCGATGGTCATGTTCGCGCAGTGCGAACATGAGTCATCCACGAAAGCCGCCTCTGCGTGCTGAACGCCCAAACACGAGAGACAGCGATCGTGCCTGTCCACTGGAGATAGATACCGACGGCATCCAGAAACACACGGTTTGAATGACATCTTGAAAAAGACGCAGGGTCAAACCGTGTTGCTCTTTTAGTGATAGGAGAGAAGAGAAAACCGCTCCGAAACGTGCCGAGGCACACAGGGGAATAGTCGCGGCTTACAGTGGTTTAAAAGGTGCAAGCCCACTGTAAGCACTCAGAGGAAACGCCCAGCGAACCGACAATTTCTCTCAGGAAGCGACCACCGCTGTACAGCACCGTCACACCGACACCGGAACAGCTAAGCAGATCTTCTCTCGTAGAATCTTTTAACTTGTTCGTAGAACACTCTTCGTAGGAACATGAAAGCTCGGCTCCGAAGTTGAAAGCGGTATGCGGCATTTCCACTTCCGTATTTATACCCGCGGACGCGGGGCGGTGCGTGGAATGCGTGATCGCATGCCAATCTTCATTGGCTCGTTTTTAATACACTCGAAGTAGATTGGTCTCTGAGAACAGATCCCAATTCGTCGGTCAGTTCCGACGTACGTCGAACGTGACCGACTGAAAGGGAACCAAAAATACTGAGTATTTAAAAAGCTTAATTGACGAAGTTAAGGTCCTGCAGTCAGGCTTTATTTTCAGAGGAAAGGAACTACTCCTAAAAATTAGTTCTGTAGTTTGTGATGCACCTGGCCGTGCATATGTTAAGGGAGTTAAATCTCATACAGGTTATTCGTCATGTGGTAAATGTGTACAGTCTGGTGTGTACATACAAAAGCGCATGACTTTCCCTGAGACTAATGCTGCCTTAAGAACGAATGAAACGTTCAGAAGCATGTGTGATGAAGACCACCACATAACTAGATCTCCATTTACTGAACTTGATATAAACATGGTATCATGTTTCCCTCATGATTATATGCATTTAGTCTGTCTTGGTGTGATGCGAAGGTTATTAGATCTATGGACAAGTGGTCCTCTCAAGACTCGTTTGCCATCACAGAAAGTAGTCAAATTATCTCAGAACTTACTCTCCATTAAAAATTATGTCCCATCAGAATTTGCTCGTAAACCAAGGTCGATTGAAGAAAAAAACAGGTGGAAGGCAACTGAACTAAGACAGTTTTTACTCTACACAGGATCAGTAGTTCTTCATGATGTTGTATGCACTCCTGTTTACAATAACTTTATGCTTCTCTCAGTTGCGATTTCAATTCTTATTGATCCAACCCTGTGTTCTGTAATGTGTGAATATGCAAAGGTATTGCTAGTGGCTTTTGTGGAGCACTTTGTGAAGCTGTATGGCAAGGAATATGTGGTGTATAATGTGCATGGCCTTGTTCACTTAGCTGATGATGTGAAATGCCATGGTCCACTTGACCACATTTCTGCATTTCCATTCGAGAATTATTTAGGGCAGTTAAAAAGATTGGTCCGTGTCATCCTGTTGCCCAGATTGTACGCAGGATATCTGAACTATCTAGTGGTGGTTCTAAGATCGACCCTTCCAAAAGTTATGTGCGAAAAGAGCATTGTGATGGTCCTATTTTGCAGTTTGTTAATGGAGAAGTGAGACAGTATAGTCAAGTCAAGTCAACTTTATTTATATAGCGCTTTTAACAATGTAGATTGTCAAAGCAGCTTTACAGTGTTAAACAGCAAAATAATGCAGCCTAATTTTATTCAGCTGTATAGCCATTTGATGTCATCAGTTCATTTCAATTTCCATACGGTGACAGTGTGGGCTTTAGATCAATAATTAGATCAGTAATTTATTTTACATGGTTAAATTCGTTTATTAATTAGATTTATTTCGATGTTTAGTTGTCCCCAACTGAGCACGCCAAGCCAGAGGCAACAGTGGCAAGGAAACCAAAACCCCATTAGGTGACCTAATGGAGAAAAATAAACCTTGGGAGAAACCAGGCTCAGTCGGGGTGCCAGTTCTCCTCTGGCCAATTTACAAACAACGTATTATTATTATTATTCTGGCTGCTTTACAGGTCAGAGGTCATAATAGAGCGGAATATTCAAAGGACCGGAGGCAACACGCTGGAGACGGGTTTATTGAGGATGATGTTGATTAAATAATTATTAAAGTGCAATATTCGAATGATCGGAGGCAACACGCTGGAGACGGGTTTATTGCGGATGACATATCGATTTAAGTATTATTTAATGGTAATATTCGAACAATCGGAGTCATCACACTGGTGACGGGTTTATTTAGATGCCGTGTCGATGAGGCAGTTGCAGGGGGAGGATAATTGACACGGTCTCTGCAGACACTTCGGGGTCCTGTGTTGGTCTTCTCTGGTCCACCATCTGATTAGGATACGGCCCGGATCTGGCTGACTGCAGTAAACCTCGGGATAAAACAGAGAGAATATCATTAGCGTAGATGCCATTCTTCTGATGATGTAACGAGTACATCAGGTGTTATGGGAAGTGTTCCCGGTTCCGGCTGACCTAGTTAATGCAGCCTAACAATCAATTAATTGAAAAAGTGTTTTATGTGTATGCCACAGTAAAGAGATGTGTTTTTAGTCTAGATTTAAACTGACAGAGTGTGTCTGCTTCCCGAACAGTGCTAGGAAGACTGTTCCAGAGTTTAGGAGCTAAATAGGAAAAGGATCGACCGCCTGCAGTTGATTTGGATATTCTCGGTATTAACAACTGGCCAGAATTTAGAGATCGCAGTAGACGTGATGGAGTATAATATGTTAAGAGCTCGCTCAAGTATTGGGGAGCTAAACCATTTAGTGCTTTGTAAGTAATAAGCAAGATTTTAAAATGTATGCGATGTTTAATAGGTAGCCAGTGCAATGTTGACAGAACTGGGCTAATATGGTCATACTTCCTGGTTCTAGTAAGTACTCGAGCTGCTGCGTTTTGGACCAGCTGGAGTTTATTTATTAAGCGAGCAGGGCAACCACCCAATAGAGCATTACAATAATCTAGCCTTGAGGTCATGAACGCATGAACTAACTGTTCAGCATTTTGCATTGAGAGGATGTGCCGTAATTTTGATATATTTTTAAGATGGTAGAAAGCAGTTTTACAGATGCTAGAAACGTGGCTTTCAAATGAAAGATTGGTATCAAAGAGCACACCCAGGTTCCTCACTGACGACGAAGACTTGACAGAGCAGCCATCAAGTGTTAGACAGTATTCTAGGTTACTACTTGTGGAGCTTTTTTGTCCAATAATTAAAAATTCAGTTTTTTCTGAATTGAGTTGCAGGAAATTACCAGTCATCCAATGTTTTATGGCGGCTATGCATTCCGTTAATCTTGTGAATTGGTAAATTTCTTCAGGGCGTGAAGAAATATAGAGCTGAGTATCGTCAGCATAACAATGAAAACTAATGCCATGCTTCCTAATAATATCTCCCAGTGGTAGCATGTACAGGGTGAAGAGTAGCGGTCCTAGCACTGAGCCTTGTGGTACTCCATACTGAACTTGCGATCGGTGTGACATCTCTTCATTTACTGCTACAAACTGATAACGGTCGCATAGGTATGATTTAAACCATGATAAAGCAATTCCACTAATACCTACATAATTTTCGAGTCTATTCCAAAGAATGTTGTGGTCGATGGTATCAAATGCAGCGCTAAGATCGAGTAACACTAATAGAGAGATACAGCCACGATCGGATGATAAGAGTAAATCATTTGTAACTCTGATGAGAGCAGTCTCAGTACTATGATACGGTCTAAATCCTGACTGGAAATCCTCACAGATACCATTTCTTTCTAAAAAGGAACATAATTGTGAAGACACTGCCTTTTCAAGTATTTTTGACAGAAAGGGTAGATTTGAGATTGGTCTATAATTGACTAATTCTGTAGGATCAAGTTGCGGTTTTTTAATAAGTGGTTTAATAATAGCCAACTTAAAAGTTTTCGGTACATATCCTAATGACAAAGATGAATTAATGATATTAAGAAGAGGATCTATGACCTCTGGTAGCATCTCTTTTAATAGCCTAGTCGGTACAGGGTCAAGCATACATGTTGTTGATTTTGATGATTTAACGAGTTTAGCCAATTCTTCTTCTCCTATAGCAGTAAATGATTGTAATTTTTCCTCAGTGACACTACAATGCTCTGTCTGATGTGATACTGTAGTAGACGGCTGCATGGTTAAAATTTTCTTCCTAATATTATCAATTTTACATGTGAAGAAATTCATAAAGTCATTACTGCTGTGCTGTTTACAATCATCAGAAGTTGAAGCTTTATTTTTGGTTAATTTAGCCACTGTATCGAATAAATACCTTGGGTTGTGTTTGTTTTCTTCCAAGAGAGTCGAGAAATAAGCGGATCTAGCAGTTTTTACGGCCTTTCTGTATGCGATCATGTGCTCTTTCCACGAATTTCGAAAGACCTCTAGTTTTGTTTTCTTCCAGCTGCGTTCCATTTTTCTGGCTGCTGTTTTAAGGGCCCGGGTGTGCTCGTTGTACCACGGCGTTGGACTATTTTCTTTAATCTTCTTTAAGCGCAGAGGAGCAACTGTGTCTAAAGTACTGGAAAAGAGAGAATCAATAGTTTCTGTTGCAACATCGAGTTCTTCTATGCTATCTGGGTTGCTGAGGAGATGATACTGATGAGGAAGAGTATTTAAAAAGCAATCTTTAGTAGCGGCAGTGATTGTCCTGCCATTTTTGAAACGAGGGGGCGGCTTTGCAACTTTAGCTAAATTAAGTATACAAGATACTAAGTGTTAAGAACGCCTTGAGCGGTCGGAGACCCCAACGGACAGAGGAAACAGTTGGTCAGGGTTAAGTGGTTTTTTTCTTTATTGCTGCACAGGGTGACAGACACTCAGGTGGGGGAAAACAAAAACAAACAAAACTTAGATGCAACAAAATATAAACTGCACAAAACAATATATAGCAGTAGAAACAACCTGACCTGTATGTGCAAAACTGCACTACAGAAACAGCACCTTCCCAGAGACTCTCTCACAGTCTCTCAGAGTCTCCAGTTGTAGACTCAGACTGTCCATGGTCTGCCTAGACCTCTGCACACCTCCTATCTCTGCACTGCCCAACTAACTTTCTGGAGTCATTTTATAGGCCTGACTCCTCCTACTTTGGGAACATACCATTCAGAAGGTGACATGGTGCACATACATCACAGGAATACATAATCAAAAATAACCAAAACAATACCAAGAATAATTAAATACAAATAAACATGCAAGCATGAAATCATATCTGCAAATATACATAACAAAAATACATATTGAAAGGAAACATCACTTTAGAAGCCTTCCTCTCCTACCACTGAGAGTTGACTCTCCAATGATGTCACTCACAGGAACACGCCCCAAGATGGCGGACACAAACACCTATAAATAGATTGGCTGTCGAACTAAACAGGTTTGGCCAACGACTACTCAAATCTGGTAAGCATAATCTGTATTCCATACTGTATTCAATAAACTATGTAAAGCAAATACTTGTGGTGGTGATTTATTTTTATCTGAGAAAACAGTTTTATTATGCTATCAGATGCACTTGATTACTAGTTCTCTTTACTCAGGTAACTCTTTACAGGACATCGTACAAACAGTTTACAACACCGTTACATCAAATATTACACAGGTCCATGTATACATGAATGTATGTCCTTTAACAGACTGATAATACATGACACCGGTGTGTGAGCGCAACGTGCCTGTGTATGTTTGTGTGTAGTCCATGCCTAGTCGCAGGCTTACCCTGTGACACTAAGTAATGATCTGAGATGTCATCGCTCTGCTGCAGAATTTCAACGGTATCAACATTAATTCCATGTGACAATATTAGGTCTAAAGTATGATTATGGCGATGAGTGGGTCCTGACACGTGTTGCCTAACTCCAATAGAGTTTAGTGTATCTTTAAATGCTAATCCTAATACGTCTTTTTCGTTGTCTACATGGATATTAAAATCACCAACAATTAGTACTTTATCTACGGCCAGTACTAATTCTGATAGAAAGTCAGCAAATTCTTTGATAAAGTCTGTATTATGCCCTGGTGGCCTGTATACAGTAGCTAACACCAATGTTGAACGGGTTTTGTCATGTACACTACATAGCGTTACATAAAGCACCAAAACTTCGAAGGAATTATATTTGAAACTAGACTTCTGAGTAATACTGAAGATATTATTATAAATTACAGCAACCCCTCCCCCTTTACTTTTCAGACGCGGCTCATGTTTATAACAATAATCTTGGGGGGTGGACTCATTTAAGGTAATGTAGTCGTCAGGTTTTAGCCAGGTTTCTGTCAAACAGAGCACATCTAGATTATTATCTTTAATAATATCATTAACAATAAGCGCTTTTGGGGAAAGGGATCTAATATTCAGCAACCCAAGCTTTATCAATTGTTCATCTGTATTATATCTTTTGTTTATTTGTTGGACATCAATTAAATTTTTACTGTTGAATGGTTTTGATGTTTTTTTGTATTTACTAATTCGGGGAACAGACACAGTCTCTATATGATAATATCTCGGTGAAAGAGTCTCTATGTGCTGGGATTTATCTGACTCCGGTGACGTGAGACAGCTAGCAGACGGTCGGTTTAGCCAGTTTGTCTGCTTCCTGACCTGGGCCCTAGTGAGTCAAGGTTTAGCTCTAAGACTATGTGCCAAATTACTAGAGAGAAGAGCGGCACCACCCCAGGAGGGATGGATGCCATCCTTCTTCAACAGGTCAGGTCTGCCCCAAAAACTTTTCCAATTGTCTATGAACCCTATGTTATTTTGCAGACACCACTTAGACAACCAGCCATTGAGTGATGATAGCCTGCTAACTATCTCATCACTCCTTCTAACGGGGAGCGGACCAGAACAATAAACAGCCTCTGACATCGTACTAGCGAGTTCACACACCTCTTTAATGTTAATTTTGGTGATCTCCGACTGGCGAAGTCGAACATCATTAGTGCCGACGTGAATAATAATCTTAGATAATTTACGATTAGCTTTAGCCAGCACTTTTAAATTTGCTTTGATGTCAGGCGCTCTGGCTCCCGGTAAACAAGTGACTATGGTGGCTGGTATCTTCACATTCCGTGTAATAGAATCGCCAATGACTAGGGCACTTTCAACAGGATACTCAGTGGGTGCTTCACTGAGAGGGGAGAACCTGTTTGATGTTCTAACCGGAAGTTCTAAACGGAAAAGCGGTTATTTGGTCTGCGACTATGCTGCCTCACTGTCACCCAGTTGCCCTGCTGCGAGGGCTCTGCAGCCGGAACCGAAGAATGTACAGAGTTCACTAAGCTATTCACATCCAAATCAGTGTCTAAAGCTGTTACATCCTCACTACTCTCAGATAAAGTATGGATGCGTGTTTCTAATTCTGAAATCTTCTCCGTCAGCCTAACTATCTCCTTACATTTATCACATGTGAAGCCCTGTTCGCCAGCGGAGAAGCCTATACTAAACATGCAGCATGAAGTGCAAGTGATAATGACAGGAGAAGACATGACTTACCGTATTTGTTGATTAATCCAATTTACCACTTACCACAATCGTATGCTGGACACTATTTACTAATCCAACTAATGAACTCAGAGAGCAGGAGACCCGGGTGCAGAGATGACAAGCTAACAGGCTAGCGAAATGCTAACGTGTGATGGTGATTTAGATTAAAAGCTAGCGATGTCAAATTTAACGTGATAGGCAATTTTTAAACAATTTATGGTGATGAGTAAGTTATATTTAGCAGTAGAATAAAGAGAAAATATCAAGATAAAGATTCAAACGTGAGCAAGGCTGTACAGAGCTACAAACAGGCACACAGGAGGCACACAGGAGACAGAACCAATCGATCAGGCAGGCAGGATCAGGCAGGAGTATAAAGAAATATATTTCCCTGATTTTTGTCTAAAAATTTCAAAAGGCGATAACTGTGTCATAATTGGTTCCAATATTGGGTTGGTACAGAACATCTATATTCAGAACAATGATGCTTACATCGTATATGCTGAGTTTGAGTCCGTTCGTAGATTTTATGACTACCCAATTGATTCTTGCAGGTTTGGAGCTTATCTCGTATCTAATCTTTCTAAAGAATTTAAATGTGCCAAAATTGATGAGACGCTTAAAAAATATGTCATACTTCCTTTTCAAACCAAGTTTGCCTGTCTACCTTTACTGCATTTAAATTGACAACAACAGCAGTTCAACTGTGTGTTGGTCTTAGGTTTTTTAATGTAGCATAGATATACAGGGAGTGCAGAATTATTAGGCAAATGAGTATTTTGACCACATCATCCTCGTTATGCATGTTGTCTTACTCCAAGCTGTATAGGCTGGAAAGCCTACTACCAATTAAGCATATTAGGTGATGTGCATCTCTGTAATGAGAAGGGGTGTGGTCTAATGACATCAACACCCTATATCAGGTGTGCATAATTATTAGGCAACTTCCTTTCCTTTGGCAAAATGGGTCAAAAGAAGGACTTGACAGGCTCAGAAAAGTCAAAAATAGTGAGATATATTGCAGAGGGATGCAGCAGTCTTAAAATAGCCAAGCTTCTGAAGCGTGATCATCGAACAATCAAGCGTTTCATTCAAAATAGTCAACAGGGTCGCAAGAAGCGTGTGGAAAAACCAAGGCGCAAAATAACTGCCCGTGAACTGAGAAAAGTCAAGCGTGCAGCTGCCAAGATGCCACTTGCCACCAGTTTGGCCATATTTCAGAGCTGCAACATCACTGGAGTGCCCAAAAGCACAAGGTGTGCAATACTCAGAGACATGGCCAAGGTAAGAAAGGCAGAAAGTCGACCACCACTGAACAAGACACACAAGCTGAAACGTCAAGACTGGGCCAAGAAATATCTCAAGACTGATTTTTCTAAGGTTTTATGGACTGATGAAATGAGAGTGAGTCTTGATGGGCCAGATGGATGGGCCCGTGGCTGGATTGGTAAAGGGCAGAGAGCTCCAGTCCGACTCAGACGCCAGCAAGGTGGAGGTGGAGTACTGGTTTGGGCTGGTATCATCAAAGATGAGCTTGTGGGGCCTTTTCGGGTTGAGGATGGAGTCAAGCTCAACTCCCAGTCCTACTGCCAGTTTCTGGAAGACACCTTCTTCAAGCAGTGGTACAGGAAGAAGTCTGCATCCTTCAAGAAAAACATGATTTTCATGCAGGACAATGCTCCATCACACCAAGTACTCCACAGCGTGGCTGGCAAGAAAGGGTATAAAAGAAGAAAATCTAATGATATGGCCTCCTTGTTCACCTGATCTGAACCCCATTGAGAACCTGTGGTCCATCATCAAATGTGCGATTTACAAGGAGGGAAAACAGTACACCTCTCTGAACAGTGTCTGGGAGGCTGTGGTTGCTGCTGCACGCAATGTTGATGGTGAACAGATCAAAACACTGACAGAATCCATGGATGGCAGGCTTTTGAGTGTCCTTGCAAAGAAAGGTGGCTATATTGGTCACTGATTTGTTTTTGTTTGGTTTTTGAATGTCAGAAATTGATATTTGTGAATGTTGAGATGTTATATTGGTTTCACTGGTAAAAATAAATAATTGAAATGGGTATAAATTTGTTTTTTGTTAAGTTGCCTAATAATTATGCACAGTAATAGTCACCTGCACACACAGATATCCCCCTAAAATAGCTAAAACTAAAAACTACTTCCAAAAATATTCAGCTTTGATATTAATGAGTTTTTTGTGTTCATTGAGAACATGGTTGTTGTTTAATTATTAATGTTGTAAAATTAATCCTCAAAAATACAACTTGCCTAATAATTCTGCACTCCCTGTATTTAAACATAATTCACCTAAATCTCACATTCAGGTACAGGCTTGTGGAGTGTAACATAACAGTATTTTTGAAAATAGAAGGATTATTGTGCAATAATAAGCGGAATGACAGCTCAACTTGACTTGATTATTATTGTGTAAATTATTGTGTAATGTTAAAAAAATTGTGTAAAAATGTGTAAAATCCAATAAATTGCTCTTTTTTTTTGTTTTGTTTTTTGAAGATTTTTTGGGAAAATGTTCCATATTGTGGAGTTCATTGAGTCATCTGAAGTGGAAGTTGTGCCATCTTCATGGGTGCAGAATGGTACCTGTGCTTGGCCGACTTACAAATCTGTGGCTAAGATCCAGAAGGCTGTAACACTCCATGAATCTCCTAATCATACTTGGTCTGCCTTCAGGGTGCGAATTATTCACACCACAGGTACTAACATATTAAGAAAACTGTGACAATATTTCATGATTGTTACATTTTTGGGGAGGTTAACCACCATGTATGTTTTATAGACACGTATCAGGAAGCTCGGCTCAAACTTCCGCAAGCAACTCTGATGTCTGATTTGCAGACAGAAGATGATGATGATGATCGTCCAGCATACACAAAAAGAAAGAACAGGTTTGTTTGTATTTTAAGCATGTATTTTTACCACAGGTGTTTTTCATATAAACGGTGTAGTTAACCCCAAAATGAAAAGTCTGTTAGCGACAACAGAATGAGGGAATAGATGATTGCAGAACTTTCATTTTGGGTTAACTGTCTTATATGTAAATTGTACATATATTGCATTGATACATTATAATCTGCAAGTTTTGCTACGGCACTATTTTAACGTTGTTGTTTTTTCCTCATGTACACGATCAGGGAAAATAAAAGAAACCACTCTAGTGAGGATGATGACGATAATTACTTTGCAAGCAAGAGACTGGAAAAAACTGTCAGAATAGAGGATCGTTCAGAAGTTTTTGCAGTACCTCAAATACCGTCACCACCACGGACTATGGTAGAACCTCTGAGAACTCCATCCAGACACACAGATGGTATTGCAAGTCCTACCACTAGGAATAATTTACGTCCATGTACCAGTGCAGCTGGAGATGGAGACAGAACATGTTGCAGTTCATCATGTGTTTGTAAGTATGAACTTCATTTTAAAGGCCTAATTCAACAAGGGATTTAAGATTTAACTGACTACCTACCAAAACACTATACAAAAAATATACAAAAAACAAGCTTCAAGTGCATGTACGCTAATTTATGTTTTTTTTTTTTTTTTGCAGCCCTGCTGACTGAAGTTTTAAAAGCACAAGAGGTCATCAAGCAACAACTTGCCATCATTCTGAAGAATCAGCAGAAACAGAACAGTGCTCAGTCGCAGAGTGATGAACTTCCAGACATCACCACATTCAACCTTCCTTTGTCAGATTTACCTGATCTGGAAAGGCTTGAAAATCAAATATGGATCAGCCAGAACAAATGAAGAAGTTGGTAAGATGAAGTCCTTGAATTTTTCACACAATGTGTCTTGTCTTGTATGTATTATAATCACATTGATACTCCGTTACTGTTGTATATTTATTTTGCCTGTAATACCGTTTAATTTTTTTTTTTTCTTCAAAGGCAACCTATTTAGGAACAATTGGTGGGTTCTCTTACGAGAGGTTCTCTCGTATTGCGTAAGTTCCTTACGCTACGGGAAAGTATTCTTTCTTCGAGATTTCTGAAAAACCCAAAATTATCCTTAATTTTGTAACATTGTCAACGCAGTGCGGCAGCCTGGCAGACCATAGCAGGCTATTCCAGCGTGCTATTGGCTGCTCTGCTGGCAACTGCAGCAGCCTATCGGTGAGCCCGCGTGACGTGGCGACCAATGAGGGCGCTTCGCGCCCACCTGGCTTCATTTGCCTACAGGTGGGGCGTGGCCACGTGTATATAAGCAGGGCTCACGGGCTGCATATTCGATTTTCTTTTCTTCAGCGAAGCCCTTCGCATCGCTGGATCTGGAACCCGCCGCCGTTGAACGTGCAGACGAGCAAGCAGAGGACAGCGCCTGAAGAAGCCGGCAGCATCGCGCCACCTTCAGCCATCCGTGCCTGCTCTGCTATCCGGCAGCATTATATCCTTTTATTGCTCAGTGTTGTCGCCGCTGCGTCACACTTTCACAAAAAGATGTCTCGTTCCACCTGCGCCTCGTGTCACGCGCAGCTCAGTTCCGGGGACCGCCATGTGATCTGCGCTCTCTGCCTGGGCCGTGATCACGCCGCCGCCGCACTTCTCGCTGGCGAATGCCCCGAGTGTGAGGAACTCTCTATGTCGACCCTGCGGGCTCGACTCGAGCAGTTTTATGACGACATCACTCCGCTGTTCCCCCCCTCTGTTCAAGCCGCGCCACCGCGCCGCTTACAAGAGATGGTTGAAATGAACGGTCTCGGAGCGAGCCTCCTCCCCCTCTGTTCAAGCCGCACCGTTACAAGGGATGGTAGGAATGAACGGTCTCGGAGCGAGCCTTCTCCCCCTCTATTCAAGCCGCGCCACCGCGCCGCTTACAAGGGATGGTAGGAATGAACGGTCTCGGAGCGAGCCTCCTCCCCCTCTGTTCAAGCCGCGCCACCGCGCCGCTTGCAAGGGATGGTAGAAATGAACGGTCTCGGAGCGAGCCTCCTCCCCCCTCTGTTCATGCCGCGCTGACGCGCCGCTTATATACAAGGGATGGCAGAAATGCACGGTCCTGCAGCTCTCTTTACGTTACAAGAGAGCTGTTCCACCCTCGCGCACATTTTTCAGTCCCCTCATGAGTTCAGGCGACTGGAATTGTTCATATTGCTGTACACGAGCCTGTTAAGACACGCACGCCAGCAAACATACGCCGTCATAAGACATGACGCTGACATATGCTCTCCAACGAACCCGCACTCCCCCCTCTTGGACCGCGCAGACCGCGCAGATTGCGCACGTGCGCGCGCCGCACTCACCGGGAAATTCACAGAGGGTGTTTTCGTCCCGCTGTGGCCGGACGAACCGCCATTCTCTAGCATTTCTCAGCCCCCTCTCCAGTTCAGGCGGCTGGAAATATTACTATTGCAGTAACGAGCCTTTTATGCACGCACAAGCACGAGGACGTACTGCTGTATGCTCGCACTAACTGGACGCTATTGTGTCCCTCCCGGTAGCACAGTGGCAAAATCAGCGGCTGAAACGCCGGAGACCCGAGTTCGAGCCCAGCTCTCGCGGCAGATAAAAATGTTTTACTGTCCGCTTCCCCGGGCTCGCGGCCAGCTTTTCTTACATACAGAAAGCTAACTCGCACCACGTGGTGCTCGAGTATTTTTGGACGTCTATACATAAGGAGAGAAAAGACGGTTAAGTCCCGCTGCGGCCGGACCACCGTTAAAACTCTGTTTTTCCTGTCAGTCCCCACTCCTGTGGCTACTGCAGATGTTTTCCACGCAGCCTACGAGCCGGCGAACTCGCCCTCTCGCCTGTTTCCAACTGTAGCCCCTCCAAAGTCCTCCTAGCAGAGGGGGGAAGCGACGGTTAAGTCCCGCCGTGGTCGGACCACCGTCAAAACTCTTCTTCCTGTCAGCCCCCACTCCTGTGGCTGCTGCAGATGGCTCTCACACAGCAAACGAGCCGGCAAAACTGCCCTCTCGCCTGTCTACAACCGCCGTTTTTATGACGAACCAGAGAAATCACGAAGTTACCTTTTTTTCTGGTTGCGCGGCTCACGCCGTATGTGTTTTCAAATGCAGTAAACGTGCCCACTTTTGTGTTCACCCCTGCACCCAAGCACCACAAATCCTGTGTCTCTCACTCACATAAAGCGGCCACCGGCCGCTCGAGTGCTAGAGTTAGGTCACGTGTCCGCTTATTTGCGCCCACGCCTAATCAACACACGCGCTGTCACACAGCCACTCTTAACCGGTCATGTTCCACGCGTAAGAGTTGTGCCCGCTCAAACGCGCTCACACATTTTCGCGAACATTCTGCCCCCGGCGCCATGCGCCGCACCACACACCATTTGTTCTCCGCCCAAGGTGGCCGGAACGACGAGTGTAAGGCCACACACAAGCCACTCCCTGCTCGAAGCGGCAGAGATACAGTGTGTAGGGCGGCCAGCCATCGCGAGCGATCGGCTGGCCCACAGCACAGAGAGCGCGCGCACTGCGCCCGCCCCTCCTATACAGGCCGTCGAACCCGCGAAGCGCGGCGTTTCGAGCCCGGAGGCCGTTCTATCCCGTGTGGCACACGCGAGAGCGTGGGAAGCCATTCCAGGTGTATCAGAATGGGTGCTGAAAACAGTGAAGCACGGCTACACTCTGCAGTTCGCTCGCCGCCCTCCGCGCTTCTGTGCGCGTACGGAGACGAGAGTGAGCGAGGAAGTAGCACATCTACTTCGAGCGGAGATAGCCACACTGCTGTGCGAAGGGGCTATAGAACCGGTTCCCCATTCTATGAGCGAGTCAGGCTTTTACAGCCGGTATTTTCTCGTGCCAAAAAGGGTTGGGTCGCTCAGACCGATTCTGGATCTGAGGCGTCTGAACAAAGCTCTTATGAGAAGATCGTTCAAGATGCTCACGACCAAGCAGATCCTCGCGCATATTCGCCCGAGAGACTGGCTAATCTCCCTAGATTTGAAAGACGCATATTTTCAAATCAAGATAACGCCGCGTCACAGGCCATTCTTACGATTCGCCTTCGACGGCCAGGCTTATCAATACACCGTCCTTCCGTTCGGCCTGTCACTAGCACCCCGTACATTTACGAAGTGCATGGACGCGGCCCTCGCTCCCCTGAGAAGTCGAGGGATGCGAGTGTTGAACTATCTGGACGATTGGCTCATCCTGGCGCAGTCAGAGGCCGAGCTCCTCGCCCACAGGGCAATGCTGCTCAGCCATCTGGACAGCCTGGGGCTCACGGTCAATTGGACCAAGAGCTCATTAGTGCCCACGCAATCAACCTCATTTCTGGGTTTGAATCTGGACACTGTGGCAATGTCAGCCCGCCTGTCACCCCAACGCGCGCGCCAAGTTCGGCGCATGGATGCGTACTTCCGGCCGGGCAAAATCGCACCTCTCAAGCTCTTTCAGAGGATGCTGGGACGTATGGCCTCAGCTGCAGCTGTGCTCCAGCTGGGCTTAATGCGCATGCGCCCGCCGCAATGCTGGTTAAACGCCCGAGTGCCTCACAGAGCCTGGGCGTCCGGAGGCTTCAGGATCAGAGTGACTCAGGGCTGCGTTTCAGCCCTAGAGCCCTGGTTAGTAGCCGACTGGTACCAGCGGGGAGTGACGATGGGAGCCATCTCACACCGCAAGGTCATCTCGACGGACGCCTCCACCACGGGTTGGGGCGCCGTTTTCGAGGGCAGATCGGCCTCGGGCCTCTGGTCGAGCGGGGAAAAGCTCCTACACATAAACTGTTTGGAGATGATAGCGGTAGAGAACGCGCTCAAGCAGTTTCTCCCGCTTATACGAGGACACCACGTGTTGGTCCGGTCGGACAATACCACAGTGGTGCCCTATGTGAACCGGCAGGGCGGTGTCAGGTCCAGGTGTCTGGGCAATCTGACAGAACGCCTGCTCGTGTGGGCACACAGCTCGCTGCGCTCGCTGAGAGCTGCGCACGTACCGGGCCGCCTCAATGTGGGCCCGGACAAGCTGTCCAGGGGCCTCATTCTCCCAGGAGAATGGTCCCTGCACCCTCAGACAGTCCAGCTGGTATGGTGCCTATTCGGCAGAGCGGAGCTCGACCTCTTTGCAATAAAAGAGAACGCCCGCTGCCCGACGTTTCTGTCCAAAAGCGAGGATGCGCTGTCCCAACCTTGGCCCAGCCTCCCGCTGTATGCTTTCCCGCCGATTTCCCTATTGCCCCAGGTCATAGCGAAAATCAGGGAGACGCGCCGCCTGGTGCTCCTTATAGCGCCGCGCTGGGAGAACCAGATTTGGTACCCAGAGCTGGTGAAGCTGTCGCACTCACCCCCCCTGGCCAGTTCCGCTGAGAGCAGACCTCCTCTCTCAAGCAGGAGGGTCAGTTTGGCATCCCCATCCAGAGCGTTGGTCTCTGCATGTATGGGTGACCAACGGATACCCGTTGACCTGCCCGAAGGGGTTATGAACACGATTTCACACTCTAGAGCCCCCTCGACGAGGCGGTTATATAGTTCTAAGTGGTCGGTGTTCACTGAGTGGTGTGTTTCCAAGGGATTGGAACCACAGCAATGTGGGGTCCAGCGGGTGCTCTCCTTCCTCCAAGAGCTTTTGGAACTGGGCAGGTCCCCTTCCACGCTCAAAGTGTATGTGGCGGCTATAGCAGCGTTCGCTCAGACGACGCTAGGTAGCACGCTAGGAAGGAACGAGCTCATCCGTTTCCTCAGAGGAGCCAGACGGATGAATCCCCCGCGGCCCCCATCGGTTCCTATATGGGATCTGGCCTTGGTCCTAGAGGCCCTGAAGGCCCATCCTTTTGAACCGCTCGAGACTGTGGAACCAAGGTTCCTTTCGCTAAAAACCGCGTTCCTGATAGCTCTGGCTTCAGTGAAACGCGTGGGGGATCTACACGCGCTCTCAGTGAGCCCGACGTGTATGGAGTTCGGTCCTAATGACTCTAAGGTCATTCTCAGACCGAGGCATGGTTATGTCCCCAAAGCGATTGGCACTCCCTTCAGGGCGCAGATTATCTCCCTCTCGGCTCTGCCAGCATCCGACGAGGGGGACGGTGGCAATATCCTCTGCCCTGTCAGGGCATTGAGGGTTTATGTCACACGCTCCGCCGCCTTCAGGCGTTCTGAGCAGCTATTTGTTTCGTTTGGTGGGCGCACTAAAGGTCTTGCCTCCCCGAAACAGACCCTTTCCAGGTGGATAGTGGACGCGATTGCAACTGCATACGCTTCCAAACACCTGCAGTGCCCGCTAGGTGTCAGAGCACACTCCACCAGAGGCATGGCCTCTTCGTGGGCTTGGGCCAGAGGGATTTCCATCCACGATATCTGTATGGCGGCAGGCTGGGCCTCCCCGTCTACGTTCGTGAGATTTTACAATCTGGAAGTTCCTGCCTTACAGGCGAAAGTGTTACCAGTTCAATAGGGCTGTTGGTCCTGCCCAGTGATTCTGCGCAGACATAGCTCACATACTGGTAGTAAGTTCGGTACTAGGCTCATGTGAATTTGAAGGAGACCGGCGGTGCCGTTTCCTCATTTACGAGACGAGCTGTTGTGAGTTTGAAGGTGACCGGCGGTGCCGTTACCTCACTCATATAACAAAATATTGTGAATTTGAAGGCGACCGGCGTTGCCGTTCCCTCATTCATGAGACAAGGTGTGGTGAATTTGAAGGAGACCGGCAGGTGCCGTTCCCTCATTCATGGGACAGGGTGTTGTAACCACCCGTTGTAACCACCCGTCAGTTCGAATGAAGTGTCTGTATATGTGGTGGCCCGTTTTCCTTACCGGCCACCCTGCCCGAGCAGTGTTATGGTCCCCGGTTCCCTGGGATACATATGCTGTACGCGAGGCGCGCACGGCGTTGACAATATGTTCCCGTAGCGTAAGGAACTTACGCAATACGAGAGAACCTCTCGTAAGAGAACGATACTCGGTTACTTAACGTAACCTCGGTTCTCTCTAGAAGAGGGAACGAGTATTGCGTTCCTTGCCGTGCGCCCCGCGGGCTTTTACGCTTCAGAACTACGAAAACCGAATATGCAGCCCGTGAGCCCTGCTTATATACACGTGGCCACGCCCCACCTGTAGGCAAATGAAGCCAGGTGGGCGCGAAGCGCCCTCATTGGTCGCCACGTCACGCGGGCTCACCGATAGGCTGCTGCAGTTGCCAGCAGAGCAGCCAATAGCACGCTGGAATAGCCTGCTATGGTCTGCCAGGCTGCCGCACTGCGTTGACAATGTTACAAAATTAAGGATAATTTTGGGTTTTTCAGAAATCTCGAAGAAAGAATACTTTCCCGTAGCGTAAGGAACTTACGCAATACTCGTTCCCTCTTCTAGAGAGAACCGAGGTTACGTTAAGTAACCGAGTATCGTTTTCCACTAAAGAAGCTGTGTGGCGTATCCTGGGTAAGCTTTTGGCAAACTCCTTTGCTAAAAGACTTAACTGGAGTGGTGCAAACCAAAAAGTGGCATTTCGTGCATTGGCCCTCAGGACTATTGTAGTCAGTAAGTTGATTTGATATACATTCCAGTACATATAGGCTGCTATACATCTGTCGTGTACGATTACTTTCATATAATTGTTAATGTATTGTTAGTGTATTTTTTGCTTGTTTTTTTTTTTTTTTTTACCAATATCTGTTCTTTGTTGCGCAAAATTGTGTAACTGTATAACTAACTATTTTTTAATATTGTTTGCCATTTACAGATGCAGTGAGGACAAATGCCCATACCAAGAGCTCCACTGATAAAGAGGTGGAAAGGTATATAACAAGATGGCTACAACTTGCTCCTGACAGAAATGGAGGAAGGAAGGAAAGAGCGAAGGCTAACGTGTTTAATGTTTAAATTACTTTGATCAATTCTTTTCTTTTTTATATTTGTAATGACAGGTATAAAAATAGGTGTTTAAGTATTTCTTTCTTTTTTCTTTTTCTTTTTTTTTGCACTATTTTATTTATATGCGTGTTTTTTTAATTAGTACTTTTGTGGGTTTTTTTTTTTAGATTAAATTTTCTTGACAAATAGGTGTTTAAAGATGTTTCTTCATACTTGTATAATTTTAAATATATATATCCATTTTTTTTTTTTTTTTAATGTGTGCCTTTTTACAAAAATTTTGTATTCAAGTTTCTTTGAACTTATACTTGTGCACTTTAATATTTTTTTTTGGTTGTGTTTAAAGTTGTTTCTTGATAAATGTGCAATTTTCTAAATAAATATAGTTTCTTCATATTTCTGTCCTTTGTTTTTATATCATTTGCAACAATATTCGGATTAAAAATATGTTTTAAGTTATGTTTGCATTTTCTTCAAAAGTTTTATTATAGCCTAAACGTTTTGTATCACATTATCCATTTGCTGTCATATCAACACAAAAGTGGTATAAAGGTTATTCAATTAACATTAATAAAGGTAGACATTTCATAATAGCATGGCAAGAATTAATCAGGCCAGCTTTGGCGGGCAGTACGCATTAGTGACGGCCCGATTCCGGCTTGATTGCGGCAGCGTCGGCGATTGATTTGGGCCGGAATCGGGCAGTGAGTAAACATGCATACGGCCCAAGTGCGGCAGACGGAAGCGGGCCGACGGGTAAGTCTCCGGCAGTCGAGAATCAAACCGGAACTGGCCCGAGTGTATTTTGCTATCTGGGAAGGTATCATTAATTGACCAGGTGGTGCGCTTAGATTCCGCTTTAACCATTTCATTGCTTTGATCTTGAAAACTCATCCAATCATGCCACAGATGAATGATATCTCTGCCGTATTTTTCCATTTGATCATTATCCCAGTTTGAGCTGCTATCTAAATAACAAATCCAGGCCCTAGTTTTACCGTATTCAGATTTACAATGTATATCCAAATTATACCAAACCTGGTTTTCCGGTTTACTACTCAAAAACATATTTTTAGTCAAATATGGACAATTTTTACGATTTTCACACATTTTAAGTGGCATAACCATATTCTTACAAGTCACCCAATTCAACTCTTCATAGGCCGGTTTGGGTTTATTTTTAAACACACCCAAAATTAGTACATTAGTATATTATAAAATTAGTATATTAGTGCTTCAAACCTATTGGCCAATAATTATTTTGTACTGGATCGTTAAGGTCTGCATTATTCCATGTGTTTTTAGTTATCCTAACCTTAGTAGTAGACCTAGTACCTCGTTTTTTATTATTAGGGCGGCTATCCGTTATGTCCAAATTGACGGCTTTTTCTATGACACTTTTTCCCATCCATTTTTCCTTAACTACCTCAACGGCCTGTTTTGTCAAACAATCCCATTTTTCCGTCTTTGATATTGCTAAAATAGGACTATTCCATACTTTATAAACATGTAAACTAAAAGTCAGATTAGTTACATCAGTAAGGTTATAGGCTAGACCCTGAAAGAGTTCCTAGACCCTAGAGTTCGATTATGGGCCTTCAGGCTTTTCCATTGTAACCTGGTTTTGTTTTTTATTACTTTATTCCCATAAAGCATTGGCCCTTTGGTGGCACTAATACGTTTTGTACCATTACAGGACCAAAATGATTTATCTATGTTAGCAATAAATCCTTTGAACCTTTCTCTTATAATTTTTGGCCCATATATCTCACCATTTAGAGTTACGTTTTCTCTATAGCAAATTTTACCAACTACTTTTTCTATTTCAGAACATGATGCCACGCCCATTATACTATCTTTATTTTCTACTGATAGGCCCAGGCAAATTATCACAAAGGCTATTATCAACGATACTAACGCTGATAATATAAAAAGACTTAATGTCCTTCGTTCCATCTGTAACTTCTTCTGCTTCCTCCTCAGCTTCCCCCCTTTTCTCCTCATCATGACGCTGCAAAACACAAGAAGAGATACATATAGACACATCAACCTAAACTTTCCCTAACCGCTTCCTGAACCAATTAGTTACTTTATTCATCGGGCTGGTTTTAGTAATTATCAATCTTTCCACCTTGACCCCCTCTATGGATCTTCCAATCCCCATATAATCTGACGTGGTTGTCAAGGAGACTTTCACTTGTCAGATTATTATTCACGTCGGCACTAATGATGTTCGACTTCGCCAGTCGGAGATCACCAAAATTAACATTAAAGAGGTGTGTGAACTCGCTAGTATGATGTCAGAGGCTGTTTATTGTTCTGGTCCGCTCCCCGTTAGAAGGAGTGATGAGATAGTTAGCAGGCTATCATCACTCAATGGCTGGTTGTCTAAGTGGTGTCTGCAAAATAACATAGGGTTCATAGACAATTGGAAAAGTTTTTGGGGCAGACCTGACCTGTTGAAGAAGGATGGCATCCATCCCTCCTGGGGTGGTGCCGCTCTTCTCTCTAGTAATTTGGCACATAGTCTTAGAGCTAAACCTTGACTCACTAGGGCCCAGGTCAGGAAGCAGACAAACTGGCTAAACCGACCGTCTGCTAGCTGTCTCACGTCACCGGAGTCAGATAAATCCCAGCACATAGAGACTCTTTCACCGAGATATTATCATATAGAGACTGTGTCTGTTCCCCGAATTAGTAAATACAAAAAAACATCAAAACCATTCAACAGTAAAAATTTAATTGATGTCCAACAAATAAACAAAAGATATAATACAGATGAACAATTGATAAAGCTTGGGTTGCTGAATATTAGATCCCTTTCCCCAAAAGCGCTTATTGTTAATGATATTATTAAAGATAATAATCTAGATGTGCTCTGTTTGACAGAAACCTGGCTAAAACCTGACGACTACATTACCTTAAATGAGTCCACCCCCCAAGATTATTGTTATAAACATGAGCCGCGTCTGAAAGGTAAAGGGGGAGGGGTTGCTGTAATTTATAATAATATCTTCAGTATTACTCAGAAGTCTAGTTTCAAATATAATTCCTTCGAAGTTTTGGTGCTTTATGTAACGCTATGTAGTGTACATGACAAAACCCGTTCAACATTGGTGTTAGCTACTGTATACAGGCCACCAGGGCATAATACAGACTTTATCAAAGAATTTGCTGACTTTCTATCAGAATTAGTACTGGCCGTAGATAAAGTACTAATTGTTGGTGATTTTAATATCCATGTAGACAACGAAAAAGACGTATTAGGATTAGCATTTAAAGATACACTAAACTCTATTGGAGTTAGGCAACACGTGTCAGGACCCACTCATCGCCATAATCA
The DNA here is from genome assembly GCA_023566225.1 of Romanogobio albipinnatus. Classification (NCBI taxonomy): domain Eukaryota; kingdom Metazoa; phylum Chordata; class Actinopteri; order Cypriniformes; family Gobionidae; genus Romanogobio; species Romanogobio albipinnatus. The sequence continues at coordinate 31,630,912 of CM042257.1, forward strand.
TACTTTAGACCTAATATTGTCACATGGAATTAATGTTGATACCGTTGAAATTCTGCAGCAGAGCGATGACATCTCAGATCATTACTTAGTATCTTGTATACTTAATTTAGCTAAAGTTGCAAAGCCGCCCCCTCGTTTCAAAAATGGCAGGACAATCACTGCCGCTACTAAAGATTGCTTTTTAAATACTCTTCCTCATCAGTATCATCTCCTCAGCAACCCAGATAGCATAGAAGAACTCGATGTTGCAACAGAAACTATTGACTCTCTCTTTTCCAGTACTTTAGACACAGTTGCTCCTCTGCGATTAAAGAAGATTAAAGAAAATAGTCCAACGCCGTGGTACAACGAGCACACCCGGGCCCTTAAAACAGCAGCCAGAAAAATGGAGCGCAGCTGGAAGAAAACAAAACTAGAGGTCTTTCGAAATTCGTGGAAAGAGCACATGATCGCATACAGAAAGGCCGTAAAAACTGCTAGATCCGCTTATTTCTCGACTCTCTTGGAAGAAAACAAACACAACCCAAGGTATTTATTCGATACAGTGGCTAAATTAACCAAAAATAAAGCTTCAACTTCTGATGATTGTAAACAGCACAGCAGTAATGACTTTATGAACTTCTTCACATGTAAAATTGATAATATTAGGAAGAAAATTTTAACCATGCAGCCGTCTACTACAGTATCACATCAGACAGAGCATTGTAGTGTCACTGAGGAAAAATTACAATCATTTACTGCTATAGGAGAAGAAGAATTGGCTAAACTCGTTAAATCATCAAAATCAACAACATGTATGCTTGACCCTGTACCGACTAGGCTATTAAAAGAGATGCTACCAGAGGTCATAGATCCTCTTCTTAATATCATTAATTCATCTTTGTCATTAGGATATGTACCGAAAACTTTTAAGTTGGCTATTATTAAACCACTTATTAAAAAAACGCAACTTGATCCTACAGAATTAGTCAATTATAGACCAATCTCAAATCTACCCTTTCTGTCAAAAAAACTTGAAAAGGCAGTGTCTTCACAATTATGTTCCTTTTTAGAAAGAAATGGTATCTGTGAGGATTTCCAGTCAGGATTTAGACCGTATCATAGTACTGAGACTGCTCTCATCAGAGTTACAAATGATTTACTCTTATCATCCGATCGTGGCTGTATCTCTCTATTAGTGTTACTCGATCTTAGCGCTGCATTTGATACCATCGACCACAACATTCTTTTGAATAGACTCGAAAATTATGTAGGTATTAGTGGAATTGCTTTATCATGGTTTAAATAATACCTATGCGACCGTTATCAGTTTGTAGCAGTAAATGAAGAGATGTCACACCGATCGCAAGTTCAGTATGGAGTACCACAAGGCTCAGTGCTAGGACCGCTACTCTTCACCCTGTACATGCTACCACTGGGAGATATTATTAGGAAGCATGGCATTAGTTTTCATTGTTATGCTGACGATACTCAGCTCTATATTTCTTCACGCCCTGAAGAAATTTACCAATTCACAAGATTAACGGAATGCATAGCCGCCATAAAACATTGGATGACTGGTAATTTCCTGCAACTAAATTCAGAAAAAACTGAATTTTTTATTATTAGACAAAAAAGCTCCACAAGTAGTAACCTAGAATACTGTCTAACACTTGATGGCTGCTCTGTCAAGTCTTCGTCGTCAGTGAGGAACCTGGGTGTGCTCTTTGATACCAATCTTTCGTTTGAAAGCCATGTTTCTAGCATCTGTAAAACTGCTTTCTACCATCTTAAAAATATATCAAAATTACGGCACATGCTCTCAATGCAAAATGCTGAACAGTTAGTTCATGCGTTCATGACCTCAAGGCTAGATTATTGTAATGCTCTATTGGGTGGTTGCCCTGCTCGCTTAATAAATAAACTCCAGCTGGTCCAAAACGCAGCAGCTCGAGTACTTACTAGAACCAGGAAGTATGACCATATTAGCCCAGTTCTGTCAACATTGCACTGGCTACCTATTAAACATCGCATACATTTTAAAATCTTGCTTATTACTTACAAAGCACTAAATGGTTTAGCTCCCCAATACTTGAGCGAGCTCTTAACATATTATACTCCATCACGTCTACTGCGATCTCTAAATTCTGGCCAGTTGTTAATACCGAGAATATCCAAATCAACTGCAGGCGGTCGATCCTTTTCCTATTTAGCTCCTAAACTCTGGAACAGTCTTCCTAGCACTGTTCGGGAAGCAGACACACTCTGTCAGTTTAAATCTAGACTAAAAACACATCTCTTTACTGTGGCATACACATAAAACACTTTTTCAATTAATTGATTGTTAGGCTGCATTAACTAGGTCAGCCGGAACCGGGAACACTTCCCATAACACCTGATGTACTCGTTACATCATCAGAAGAATGGCATCTACGCTAATGATATTCTCTCTGTTTTATCCCGAGGTTTACTGCAGTCAGCCAGATCCGGGCCGTATCCTAATCAGATGGTGGACCAGAGAAGACCAACACAGGACCCCGAAGTGTCTGCAGAGACCGTGTCAATTATCCTCCCCCTGCAACTGCCTCATCGACACGACATCTAAATAAACCCGTCACCAGTGTGATGACTCCGATTGTTCGAATATTACCATTAAATAATACTTAAATCGATATGTCATCCGCAATAAACCCGTCTCCAGCGTGTTGCCTCCGATCATTCGAATATTGCACTTTAATAATTATTTAATCAACATCATCCTCAATAAACCCGTCTCCAGCGTGTTGCCTTCGGTCCTTTGAATATTCCGATCTATTATGACCTCTGACCTGTAAAGCAGCCAGAATAATAATAATAATACGTTGTTTGTAAATTGGCCAGAGGAGAACTGGCACCCCGACTGAGCCTGGTTTCTCCCAAGGTTTATTTTTCTCCATTAGGTCACCTAATGGGGTTTTGGTTTCCTTGCCACTGTTGCCTCTGGCTTGGCTTGCTCAGTTGGGGACACTATATTTTTCAACTAAACATCGAAATAAATCTAATTAATAAACTAATTTAACCATGTAAACTAAATTACTGATCTAATTATTGATCTAAAGCCCACACTGTCACCGTATGGAAATTGAAATGAACTGATGACTCAAATGGCTATACAGCTGAATAAAATTAGGCTGCATTATTTTGCTGTTTAACACTGTAAAGCTGCTTTGAAACAATCTACATTGTTAAAAGCGCTATATAAATAAAGTTGACTTGACTTGACTTGCCACACTACCCTCTGTTTCTCTGTCCCTAACCGGGCTTTCACAATTTCAGATCCTGTAAACGTTTTCTGTCGACGTGCTTGGATCGTGAGGTCCGTTTCCCAGACATAGTAACTATATTCCCTTGGTACATAAATAGGGAAATCTTCTTCAAAAGACATTCCTTCTATTACCTCCGTAATTAGCTTATATAATGCCTTTTCCTGGTACTCATTATCTTTCTTATAGGTCACCAGGCTATCGGAATCATGTAAGGACTCTTTAACCACAAGTTTCCATAGATTCAAGTCAGTGTCTCTGGACAAAGTTTTGTCCAACACTTCCCCTTTCCTAAAGGGGTCCGAATCTAATGGGATTTGCTCCCCACAAATGTACAGCCTATCCCATAAAAATGCCTTTTCTTTGTCAGAGATTAAGGCCAAGGGGTTCACTTCCCAATCAGTCATGATCTTATCATTCTGGAAACACCCCAGGCTGATACCACTTTTCCTGGTTTGTCATACTCCTTTCTGGCTGGTCACAACCATCCAGCGTTTCTTCAGGAGCAACTCACACCTCTCACAACGTTTGAGCTGACCTTCCTCGACCAATGTACACTTACATTCTTGGCCCCTAAGATTGTATCTCAATTTACAATCCACACAGTTTTTACAACCACAACTTCCTGTGGTTATTTCGTACTGCCAAACGATCCAATTTTGCGTTCTCTTCCTACATGCTCCACAAATTGTATTGTCACCAATTGCACACGGCCCAATGTTCCTGTCACTACAGAACCATTTTGGCACACTTTCCACCTGCGTCTTCAGCCAGGTAGGGCTTTCCCTCATTTCCCGAGGGCCTGCCCAGAGGAGTTTGCAAACATCATGTCTGCCACAGATCACACAATCAGTTGGTTTCCTTCTAATAGAGGAAGTGCCGTTACGACACTCTTCATGCCAGATCTTCACCAACAATGAATCACTAAAATCTTTAAACACCACCACAGCGCCCTCTGCTGGACACTTAATGTCCTGCTGAAAGGTCACTCTGTGTTTGTTCATTTTATGTCTAGTTTTTGCTCCCCACAAGATTTCTAATTGACCAAATTCCGTTTGCCTCAAGTCTAACAGTAGTATTTGAAGTTAATTCAACTACTTTATCTTCAGTGCCCGTTTTACTCAGAAAACGTCCCTGTTTTTGTTTAGACAAGATATAAACTGATTGTCCTACCTGAAACGGATTTTTGCTTGTGTCAGTTGGTTCAGTAATTTGATTTGGCTTTGAAACCCTATAATTCAGAAAATGGATGCATTCTGGAATTAGCATGTCCCAGTCTCCCAAATTTTGGTTTTTAATAAACCAATTTTTACATCTTTTCACACAATTTTCAGCTATTCCGTTTGAACTTGGCTGATATTTAACTGCTTTAATTAGCGTGATGCCCTGTTCTTTACAAAAATTTTCCACTTCTAGACCTGTCAAATTATGAGCATTATCACCACCAACGCGTTCTGGAGCACCTCTGTACTTTATCCAGTCCTTCAAACTATTCACAACCACTGTGCTTGTAGCCTGTTGACATGGGTATATTTGTGCAAAATTTGAGCAATTGTCCACTATCACTAAGAAATAAACATTATTTTTCTTTGTTTTAGGACGCAATGGCCCAGCGTAGTTCATGCTTATTTCTATGTTTTCTTTATCAGTTTTGATTCTCCCAAAATCATGATAAATACTTGTCATCACCTTCCTACAATCAGGACAGTTAAGTTTAATCTTATGATAGTTTGTTTTCAGGTTCTGAATATTCAGCCCCATCTGGTGACAATATTTCGCAAGATAGGTTGTTGAAGGATGTTTCAGTTTGTCGTGCAGTTCTTTTAATAGAGTTCCTTCACTCGTTTTTGTTACTGCACGCACCCGGATGTATTCGTCTATCTCTTTGTTCCCCTTTGCAGCTTCTGTTTTCTGAACAGTGTGGCTCGATTGATGCAAGACTCGGGGTTCAACAATCTTATAGTTGTTTTGAATATTCATCCATAATTCTTTCTGTGCTAAAGGCTTTCCTTTTGCATTATGGAAATTATTTTTTTCCAAGTTCTGAACAATCCCTAAATACACGTACTCACTATCAGTCACTAATATACAATCTTTGTGATTGTTATTGATCATATGGGATATAGCCCTGTCCACAGCGGTGACCTCAGCTTCCTGCGCGCTTTTATGGTCTTCTAACCTACCTTTTTCTCTGTGTATAGTTTTACCGCTTAACTTGACCAAAAATCCCCATCAGACTTGTCCTTTTTCTGAACTTCCATCAGTAAAGTAACACAGCTGTTTTGGGTTTATAATGGTCCGTTTTTCCTTTTTTGGAGTTTTTTCATTTCTAAATTCTATCTGATTATCAAAGATTAATTTCTTCCATTTTGCCCAGGTAAAGACGTGAATCATCTTTTGTTCATTTACCAGATTTTTGGCCAATACATCAATACCTTCACCTTTAGCCATTACAATTATTACTCTATCTGCAGCCAGTGATTTAATTGTAAGCAGATTTCTTGCTATTGTGGCTAGGATATCTACTGATGACATATTTTCCTGTTTTTTCTGATTTGCCGGTTTTTCGTGCGAAATGAACATTACTGGGGATTTCATATTACCTTCGTTATACAAAATAACTTCCATTTCCTCAGGGGTGTTAATAACTTTAACCACCAGGTTTGTATCATAATCTCTTCTGGTAATCCTCCCTGAGTTTAAAGCCATTTCTATGAGTTCACATTAGATTTTTTCTAGGTTTTCATCCCAGTTAAAGCTGTCGCCAACCGTTGCTTTATATAATATTTTAGCTTTAGCACTATACCCCGGAATTAAATCTCTTATGAAATTCAATCTTCCCAATAGGCTTTGCAACTGCTTTAAGCTTTTTATCTCCGAATCTTTTACTGTTAGTTTCTCTTGGGTTGACTGAGCAATTCCCCTTTCAGTTCCTGAAATCTCGAACCCTAGAAAATTTACTTTCTCTCTTCCTAACTCTAGTTTTTTCAGGTTTAATAAAAAACCTGCGTCCACTAATCTCCCAATAGTTTCTGACAGGACTTTCATGTGCTCTTCCACTGTTTCGGTGGCAATCAGTACATCGTCAATGTACACGGTGATTGGTAAACCCTCCAAGATTTCCAATATTATTGCCTGAAAAACATTTGGAGAGTTACAGAATCCTTGTGGTAATCGATTATAAATTAGCTGTTTTCCTTCAAAAGTGAAGGCAGTACGAGGTCGGCTTTCTTTTGCTAGAGGAACTGACCAGAACCCATTAGCCAGGTCGATTTTAGACAATATCCTGCCGTTTTTTAAACTATTTGTGGCATCTTTTGCATTAATAAGATATCTAGTATCAGGTACTGTTACCTTATTTAATGCCTTGTAATTTGTCATGAGACGGAAGGTCCCGTCTGTCTTTTTAATTGCCTGGATCGCGCTGTTTGTCGGACAATTTTCCTGTATGCTGATTACCTTTTTACTAATCAGTTCCCCTATGGTTTGCTTTATTTCGGCATAAGCCTTTGTTCAGAGGGTATTGCCTTTGTGGCGCGGGGATTCCTCCCACTATAGTGTATTCATATTTATTTGATAATTTACCACAATCATTTTTACTCTTTGCGCAGTTATTTTTATATTTCTCGAGTAATGTTCTTAGCTCGTCTTTTGGTAGTAGAGTCTCGTTTACAACTCTATTTATTTCTTGCCCCAGGTCGACCGTTTTAAGCCAGTTAACTTGTTTATCCTCATCATGAACCTTTTCCATCATTTCCTTAATCAAAACAGCATCTTTTAGACACATTAAATTGGAGCTGTCTACAAGGCAGTGTAGTCCTTCCCAGAGATATCTATCTCTTAACACGGGTTTCATTTCATCACTTAAGCCATATACCCTGTATTTCCCCTTTAATTTAATGGCCTCTGCAGGCAATTGTCTTATTGTTGTAACTTCTGCTCCTGTATCCAAAAGGAACCGAACCCCTTTATAATTGATATAAGGGTCTAATAATAGTCTATAATAGGTATAATAGGTCTTTATCTTCTGTTTCTTCTACTAAATCCAAGGCTATAGTCGCTTTTCCTGGGTTTTTTTTGTCCTATTTTTTACTCTCTCTCTCCGTCTTATTAGATTTGACTTTAAGAAATTTGTCTTTTTTCTGTTTTCTTATTTTTCTTTTTGTCCATGTGGGCCTTTTTCTGTTCGTCAGACATCTTGGCCCATTTTTCTGGTTCAATATAATTATTTGTTCTACACGTGTTTTTCTGCTGCGCTGGCCTAACTTGTGGTTTAGACTTTTGATAAGTTGGTTCGTTAGGCCTTTTTCCACTAGGTCTGAATTTTTGGTTGTCATTTGATCTGACTTTATCTTTCTGAAAGTTAGATTTTTGTTTGCCCCTAGCTTTCTCTGTGGGCCTATTCCTTTCCAGTCCTGAACTGTCTTTCATTCTTTGTCTTCTATTCGTTTCTCGGTCATATCTTGCTGCAAATTTAGATAATTCAGACCAGTCAGTTTCTGCCCCCCAACTTGCAATTTCTCTGCAGCCTGGTAGGTCTGCAGCTATCTTTTTCAATCTGGCTAACATTTTTGTTTCAGTCCAGCCTTCTCTAGCTTTTTCAGAGAGGTATGGCCACAGTCCTGTCGTTTTCACAATCTCTACCTACCTAAATTCAGCTTACTCGTCCACTCCAATTACCTGTGAACTGTGGTCTTTCAAGGTTTCCAATCTTAAGGATAACCCTGTGTGGTATTTAATCATTTGTTCAATTAGGCTTTTTGTGACATTCAGCGTTTCCCCCAATTCAGCTACCATGTTGGCTTTTATCATTAAATTATTTTGTGCACCGGGAAATCTCATATTCTGCAATAGCTGAATTGAAGTGATGCTGTCAGTTTTTGGTCTTTGGTCTTTTTGGACCACGTCTTGGTGGAGGCCTAACTTCCTCATCTGATTCTGAATTTACTCTTCCCTTTTCTTGCCTAGAGATGGCGGCCATAAGGGACAAATCTACTTGTGCCTTAGGAGGAAGTAACCTTTTCTTGTTGCTCTCCCCCTCTCTGTCGGAAGTTGGGTAATCAGATTCAGACAGAGGCTCGGATGATTCATCTGCATCATCTATCCCTTTTCTATATTTTTCTCTTTCAAAGTTCTCCTCACTACTCTCCCTGATAACTTTCTTAATTTTATGTTTGTCTTTATCAGGTTTTTGTTGATTCCTGGGAGCTTTGCCTTTATTGGGCGGTATCTCCCGGTGGGTAGCTTCTCTTAATTTCCAAACATCATTGATGGTTGGTTCCTGCCTGTCTTTTCTCTTCTCATCTAACAGCATGTAGCACAACGATTTTTGCATACAATCTAATTGTTCTGCCAACATGTCTGTTTTAGCTTTTGAGCCAGTTCCTGGCATATCCAAGATTTCGTCGGCAGTGGGTCCGCAGGCCAGTTTTAATATTTTCTGACCTGGTCCCTTAACATTTGCTACGTACGAATCTCCCGCATTGAAAACAGACCAGGGCAGGTCAAAAACGTTCTTCCTCCCAAGGTGTTATGTTCCCTTTGGTGGGAGCTGCTTCGCCTCTCACGCGATTGGCTTCTAGATTTTCTATAATTAACTTTTTTTCTACGAGGTATTTCCTCATCTTCAGTATAATCTGAACTCGAACTTTTATCGGATTTCTCTTCTATCCTTATACTATAGTTATCTTTATTTTTCCGTTCAGTTGATGTCTGATACGGCCTAAACGCATTCTTTCCTATTTCCCACGATCCTCCCCCTGTAACCAGGGGACTGAATCCGGCAATGAAAGCATTGTGTTTCGGAATTGTTCCTGTTTCTATGGATGCCATTCTACATTCTTTGTCAAAATGGCCATAGTCACTTCCTGCCGCTCCCTCCCTGTCAGTGTATTCTGAAGGAGTGGGGGAGTCAGCCTGGACTAATGCTTCCGTATTAGGAACACCATTTTTAATTACTCGTATAGTAACTCCTCTAACAATTGGAACTGTAGTTTCACTGCATCCAATATCTACGGTAACCTTTTTACTTCTACTTGACTCCCCAACGTTTTTAACAAATTTTCTTAAAGGGGGGGTGAAATGCTGTTTCATGCATACTGATCTTTTTGCACTGTTAAAGACTTGGATTCCCATGCTAAACATGGACACAGTTTCAAAAGCTAAGGTGGACGTTTGATGGGAGTATTTCTTTGCCAAAATTAGTACTTCCTGTTAGTCATAAGTTTCGGAAAGTTTTTTTCGATCATGGGTCCGCTTGACGTCAACAGGGCGGAATTTCCTTGTATGGGCCGTACGGGCGAGAGGGCGAGAGAGAGAGAGAGAGAGAGAGAGAGAGAGAGAGCGTGAAAGCAATAGGCTACGCCCATCAAAGCGCTGGCTCGTAGCCAAATAACCCCGCGTTAAGGCAAAAGTGGATGGAATTTGCTTTTCCGGATTTTCAAATCGCCTAATACTGAAGGATGGAGCGGTCCCAACGATAAAGGTCCCAACGTTGGAACCGCAGGCAGTGAGTAAGACTGCTTCAAATGTCTGTTTTTGCCTATGCCCATCAAGTAGCCCAAACATGACCACGTATTGATCAATGGAGCATGCGATGTATAGTGTGTACATTTGTTTAGCTGGCCACTATATGTGTATGTTTGTGTATTGTAAAAGCACTCCAAACAACAATACACAAAGAATGGGGAAATATGTTGAACTAAATAAGCGCGCTTCTTCATTCAAATGCGCTACTATTCCATGTCTTTCTATGTAAACACTAGCCTGACGCGCAAAACCAGTCCGCTTACTACAAATCATGTCTACACAAACCACGCGTAAACACACACACACACACACACACACACACACACACACACACACACACACACGATATAATTAAAGTATAAATGTGTAAATAACACAAGCCGCTAAGCATATTATATAGTTAGTGTAACTTATACCACATAGAGATGTCCTGCTCTAGTCGTGTTTGCTGCTGCTCCTGTTCAACTTCAGCCTCTGGGTCTGATTCCGGATCATATATGTATGGCTGTATCTGATTAAAAGCCATTTTTTATGTTGAATAAAGTTTTTTCCCGCTTTTAGGGATGACGCAGCTTTCAGACGCACTCAACACAGTAACAGCGGCGCGCGCTCAACATTCTTTAGCTCCGCCCACACGATACGCCCCCAGCGGCACGGCTTTTTTCGGAAAGACTCGGAACAGCGCATCTTCCTTTTATAATTATAATAAAAATAAAGACTTTTCGGAGATATGCAGGATGCAATGCTACTCTATAGTTACTCAAGATTGACATGAGACTGACTGAAACTGAGTGTCCCCCCCCTTTAAGCTTTCCACGTTAGCGGTGTACAAAGTATCTCTGATGGTTAATATTTCTTCATTTCCTTCAAGACCCGCATCTTTTAGTCGTTCAGATAATTAATCTTGTGAGAGCAAATTGATATTAGCTATCTTATCCATAACTGTGTATCTGTTCCTCTGAAAGCTACTTTTGGTAATTATCCTTTAACACTTGAGGCTCTAGTTTGGGTACTCTCTGGTCCCACAGCGCTGTCCTCCAGATTATTACCGGTTTAACAATAGAAATATTCTCCTCAGGTGTCCCTGAGATATATTTCTACATGTTAAATGAGGAAGTTACTTTCCTAGTAAGTTCCTCCCTGTGCATATGAGACTATTGGAGCATTTGAATCGAAACGCTTTATTGATTCTTATTTGTATTGTTCAATCGGATTCAATTAGGTTGGGCAATTTAAATTGCTACCATCCCGAACGGAGCCCCCATGTAGGGAAACCGGTATCGTTCCCGTTCCTGATTAACCCTTAAAATACAATGTTAACCATTGCAAGTAAGCAGTCTTTTGCTGTCAGGTCAGAATTAGGCCTAAACCTACCTAGCTTGTTATATTATACCAGCAATCTAGTAATATGAAACCAATATCCTCAAATGAACAATATAAAATCAATAAACAGTCAATAACCTTTTTAAATAAGATAATGCTTACCCTCCAGCAGAATCTCTCACCGAAGGTTGGTTGACTTTTGGGCCTTGTAAGACGTAATAACGTGCTCTTTCTATTCTTTATAGAACTGTCTTTTTAAGCTGAAGTAAAAACTATAAAACAATACTTTGTCTTTATAAAATGAAAATTTATTTATACAAAAGATGAAAGTACTGGTTATACAATGACAAAAATTAATTAGTGAAAATAACAAAAGGTTACAGATAATACTTCAGCTTAGCCAACCCCAAACAGACAATTCTGTATGAGTGGCTCAGTATACAGGTAGTTCCCATTCAGTCGGTCACTCTCGACGCCACGTCGGAGTACCGACGAATAGGAATCTCGCTCGCGAGAGCCAATCTACTTTGAGTGTAACTAAAACGAGCCAATGCACATTGGCATGCAATGATTGCACCAGGTGTTCATGTCACGCCGTGCGGGTATAAATGAGACACAGGTGATTGCATCAAATCAACCTTTTGCTTCGGAGCCGGGTGGTAGATGGTAACGCCAGATATCACTCACTACTTCGCAGTCCTGACTGAAGACGGAAGCCGCCTTTCGGAAGCGATCTCTTCAGTCGGTGTTGGTGTGACGGCACAGCAGCGGTCGCGTGGTTTTCGGATCATCTCTCTGTGTTGTTTGTTAGAGCAATCACAAAGGCTGTTCTCACAGCTGGTTCGGTGCGCTAGGTGGAGAGCGCTGAAAAGCCGTTCTTACGGCTGGTAAGAGAGCGCCTTCGTGTGAGAGAGCGCGCACGTTCAGGCTGCACCCACCCCCTGACTGTGTCGCCGCGACCCCGCCCCCTGCGTGCTTCAGCACCAAGGAGAGCGTCCTTCTGAAAGAGCAAACACAGATAGAGCTTGCGTCTTTTTCAAGATGACATTCTATCTGTGTGTTTCTGGATGCGGTGGTTACCTGTCACCAAGGGATGGTCACCAGCGCTGTATCTCGTGTTTGGGCGTTAAGCACGCTGAGGCAGCGTTGGTGGATGACTCATGTTCTCACTGCGGGAACATGACCATCTCGGAGTTGCGGTCTAGACTCCATCTCGCAAGGGGTGGAGCCCCCGTGCCTCTGCCTCGATCTAACCCTCCACAGAGGGTTACTTCAGGCAGTAGCGCGGGTGATTTGAGGGTTACGGTGAGCGTGCTTCCCCCAGGGAACCAACCCCCGGGGAACCCTCATCCCTCATGCACTCCGCAGCCAGTAGAGCTGCCGTCGGAACGTGGTGGGCCGTCCTCGAGATGTGCACCATCCGTATCCTTCGGGGCTCCCCCTGATGATCAGATGTCCATCGCTGCATCGGAGGGAGGGTCAGACTTCTCTGGAGATGACGTGTCGGCGCAGGGGGCTCCTTCGGGAAGATCCGCTGTGCCCGATACGGATCCGGAGATGATGGCCATGCTTTCCCGGGCCGCCCAGAAGATCGGGCTCGTGTGGAACCCTCCACCGTGTCCCGAACCTTCAAGTTTGGATGATTGGTTTCTCGGGGTGGCCCGTGCTGGTTCTCAGCGCCCCACCCCGGTTCCTTTCTTCCCGGAGGTGCACGAGGAGCTCACTAGGTCGTGGACGGCACCTTTTACTGCCCGAAACCGGCCCAGTGGATCCTCCTCCCTCACCACCCTCGATGGCGGACCTGCAAGGGGTTACACGCAGGTTCCTCCCGTGGAACGGGCCGTTGCTATGCAACTGTGCCCTAACTCCACATCCGTGGGTCGTGCGATGTCCACTATGGTGGTCCAGGAACGCCATCTCTGGCTGTGTCTGGCAGACATGAGGGAGTCCGACAAGATCAGGTTCCTTAACTCCCCCGTCTCCCAGACCGGCCTCTTCGAGCCTCCACAAGCTACCGTTCAAGATGCTCACGCAGAAACGCATTTTCGAATGCATCCGTCCCCAAGATTGGTTTGCAGCGATCGACCTGAAGGACGCGTACTTTCATGTCTCGATTCTTCCTCGACACAGGCCGTTTCTGCGCTTTGCGTTCGAGGGTCGAGCATATCAGTACAGAGTCCTGCCCTTTGGGCTGTCCCTGTCCCCCCGTGTCTTCACGAAAGTCACGGAGGGGGCCCTTGTGCCCATGAGAGAACCTGGTGCTCAGACACCTCAGCCAGTTGGGTCTTCGGGTCAACTGGGAAAAGAGCAAACTCGCCCCCGTGCAGAGGATCTCTTTTCTCGGTATGGAGTTGGATTCGGTCGAACAGACAGCGCGCCTCACGGAGGAGCGTGTCCAGTCGATGCTGAGCTGTCTGAACACGTTTCAAGGCAGGATGGCGGTTCCACTGAAACAGTTTCAGAGGCTCCTGGGGCATATGGCGGCTGCTGCGGCAGTAACACCGCTCGGCCTGCTTCATATGAGACCGCTTCAGCATTGGCTACACGGCCGAGTCCCGAGATGGGCGTGGCAACGCGGCACTCACCGGGTGAGCATCACACCGGCCTGCCGCCAGTCCTTCAGTCCATGGTCAGACCCCTCGTTCCTTCGGGCCGGAGTGCCCCTGGAACAGGTGTCCAGGCACGCTGTGGTTTTCACGGATGCCTCTGCCATGGGCTGGGGAGCCACGTACAACGGGCATGCAGTGTCAGGGGTTTGGACGGGCCTGCACCTGCATTGGCATATCAATTGCCTCGAGTTGCTAGCAGTGCATCTTGCTCTGAGCCGCCTCAAAGCGCGGTTACGGGGCAAAGATGTACTGGTCCGCACGGACAACACTGCGACCGTTGCGTATATCAACCGACAAGGTGGTCTGCGCTCCCGTCGCATGTCGCAGCTCGTCCGCCATCTCCTCCTCTGGAGTCAGAAGTGTCTGAGGTCGCTTCGGGCCATTCATGTCCCTTGTGTGCACAACCGTGTGGCCGACGAGCTTTCACGAGCTGCGCTCCCAGGCGAGTGGCGACTCCACCCCCAGGTGGTTCAGCTGATTTGGAGACAGTTCGGGGTGGCACAGGTCGACCTGTTTGCCTCCCCAGAAACGTCCCACTGCCAGTGGTTCTATTCGCTGACCGAGGGTACACTCGGCACGGATGCCCTGGCTCACAGCTGGCCCCAGGGGCTGCGCAAATATGCGTTTCCCCCAGTGAGCCTACTTGCACAGACTCTGTGCAAGGTCAGGGAGGACGAGGAGCAGGTCCTGCTGGTGGCGCCGTACTGGCCCAACTCGCGACAGCCCCTCCTTGGCCGATTCTTCTGACTCAGAGATGGGGCACCCTTTGGCACCCGCGTCCAGACCTGTGGAAGCTTCATGTCTGGCCCCTGGACGGGACGCGGAGGTTCTAGGTGACTTACCCCAAGAGGTAGTTAACACCATCACTTCGGCACGAGCACCGTCTACAAGACAGGCTTACGCCTTGAAGTGGAACCTGTTCGTCGAGTGGTGTTCTTCTCGCCGAGAAGACCCCCGAAGATGTTCGATCGCGTCTGTGCTTTCCTTCCTGCAACAGGGGTTGGAGCGTAGGCTGTCGCCCTCCACCCTCAAGGTTTATGTTGCTGCAATATCCGCCTATTACGACCATGTAGAAGGTAAGACGGTTGGGAAGCACGACCTGGTCGTCAGGTTCCTTAGGGGGGCGAGACGGTTAAATCCTCCTCGCCCCCCCTCCATACCCTCTTGGGATCTTGCTCTGGTGCTCCGAGCACTTCAGAATGCCCCATTTGAGCCTTTGCAGTCAGCAGAGCTAAAGATTCTGTCAATGAAGACTTTGCTGTTGGCTGCATTGTCCTCCATCAAGAGGGTAGGGGACCTGCAGGCATTTTCGGTCGACGAATCGTGCCTAGAGTTCGGGCCGGGTGATACCCACGTGGTGTTGAGACCCCGGCCTGGCTATGTGCCCAAGGTTCCTACCACTCCCTTCAGGGACCAGGTGGTGAACCTGCAAGCGCTGCCCCCGGAGGAGGCAGACCCAGCCCTAGCTTTGCTCTGTCCCGTCCGCGCTCTGCGGGTTTACGTGGATAGAACTCAAAGCTTCAGAACCTCAGATCAGCTCTTTGTCTGTCACGGAGGCCAGCAGAAGGGAAAGGCTGTCTCCAAGCAGAGGATGGCCCACTGGATAGTGGATGCCATCACCTTGGCTTACCAAGCACAAGGTGTGCCCTGTCCGCTCAGGGTGCGAGCACACTCTACTAGAAGTGTTGCATCCTCCTGGGCGCTGGCACGTGGCGCCTCGCTGTCAGACATCTGTAGAGCTGCGGGCTGGGCGACACCCAACACGTTCACTAGATTCTATAGCCTACGTGTAGAGCCGGTCTCCTCCTGTGTTCTCACCTCAAACGGGTAGAAGCACTGAGAGGCCCCGGCTCTTTTCGGCTTGCTGCGCTACGGCGCTTATATTCTCCAGAAGCAAACTCTGTGAGTCCTCCACCGCCCTCGGTGCCGGACGTGGCGGAACGTCTGGCATCAGGCCCCTTGCCGCTGAATCCTTGAGAACCGGTATTGGGCTTGGGCCATATGAGTGACCCTGCGGGGATCCCATATTTTCTTCCACGGTCGCTCCTACGGGAAGGGAAGCCCGTGTCTTTCCCTTGGGAGAGCCTTCCCTGCAGTGGGACTGAGCCCCCTTCTCCTGGCGGGCTACGGCTCAGCATTGTACTCCACATAACTCCTTCGGGGTACGATGTGGGCTCCGCAGCGTTCCCTTCTCTAGGGCACGCTTTCCCAGTGTTATCCAATAATCACTGAGCGGGTCATGTGGAACAGCGGTGATGGACTTCCCGGTGTGAGCCCCGTCTCATCAGGTAAGAGAGCTCAGGTGGCTCACACAGGGCACTGGATGGGGGCAGAAGCCATGGCGCTTTGGTAGGGATTCCTATTCGTCGGTACTCCGACGTGGCGTCGAGAGTGACCGACTGAATGGGAACGTCTCGGTTACGTATGTAACCCTCGTTCCCTGAAGGAGGGAACGGAGACGCCACGTCCCGTCGCCATGTCCTCTGTACCCTGCTGGGGTGCCTGTCTACCTACCCGGCTCCTCAGCAAAAGGCTGATTTGATGCAATCACCTGTGTCTCATTTATACCCGCACGGCGTGGCATGAACACCTGGTGCAATCATTGCATGCCAATGTGCATTGGCTCGTTTTAGTTACACTCGAAGTAGATTGGCTCTCGCGAGCGAGATTCCTATTCGTCGGTACTCCGACGTGGCGTCTCCGTTCCCTCCTTCAGGGAACGAGGGTTACATACGTAACCGAGACGTTACCTAGTATGCAGTTCAAAAGCAATAGATGTAGAAAATAACTTGTTCTCGTCCGAGCAATTCAAGTTAAGATAGTACAGCAGAGCAGTCAGAGCAAAAAAATCATAGAGAATAGTATTCACCTATGATGGTACATCAATCGAACAAGAAATCAAAAAGAAAATGCACCCTGAGCAACAATCATTCAGTAATATTTATACTTGATCAAAATTGTGTTGTAAGCATCTGGGTTTTTCCAGAGAGGAACTAAAGTTCATTAATAACGGAACACAAGGCTTTTGCAGACACCTCGTGACCATCACCCCTCAGCTGGCGATGTCGACTTCAGCAGTTTTTTCCATGCCTTGACATTTTTCCGTCCTTTTCTTCCTTCCAGTTTAGGAACTTGTCTCTTATGTGTGTGTGTATGTATCCGGAAGTGTGTTTGTAAGTTCACTAAGATTCATAAAAGAACTGTCCCGAACAATATACTTCTTGATGCTGCTGAACTTCCCGTTGAAGGGTATCATCATCTTGTCCATGGAATGTGCTCTTCTGGTACCACCTGCAGGCAGTTTTGAATCAAGTGAATCAAGCCGTGGTCTGAGTTTCCAGAGTTTGTCCCTCTTTTCAGTCTCTGGCACGGTTAAATTGTTTACAAAATGTAATGTTCCATCCTCAGGTACATGCCCAATGCTGCCTGTATTTCTTTTGTATTAGTGTTGACTGATCTTTCGTCATTTTGAATGCTGTACTCATTCGTATTTGTTGCCAGAGCTTGAACCAAATCTTCTGACACAAACTTTTGGAAGTATTGCAGTGGTGTGTGGCGGGAGGTGTAATCATCTGTGAGAGCTTGACCAGAAAAATCAGTGACGTCTGTCATGTGGCATGATGTATTTCTTTGATTGCCCGGGCTCAATATTCACATTAGCTGGACAATCGGTAGGTTCTTGGTTTTCTTTGTCCACAGAGACATCAATATCTGATTCTTCATCACTTGCATCAGTGTCGTCAAAATCTATGTCCACATCACTTTCTCCTTTTTGGATGATGGCAATTACATTGTGCACATTGTACCGAGGATTTCTCCTTGCTGGTGGCATTCTGAAATGAAAAAGATAAAATTGAAACAAATGTACATTGTATATATAAATAGCACACATGCCTCATTATGACGTGTTCACACTTTGGACTGAAGCAGCCTATTCACACATCTCACCGGTCACACTATACCTAATGGCTCACCTATAGTAGACTGTGATTGTAATCCTTACAGGAATGCATTCAGCGTCCAGTTTACAACAAAATCTAACAGTGATGAACATTTACACCTGTGCCAGAACAAAGCACCAGGAGCATCCCGCACAATTTGGAGGATTGGCCAGGTGTCTCTTGCAAAAGAGATCTTGGATCTCAATGGGACAGACCTGGTTAAATAAAGGTTATAGGCCTAATGATAATAAGCACTTTGACTATAAATTGATAAGAACATTTAGTTTATCAGTAGACTAAGAAAGGGCAGATTTGCACAAACAGAATTTCTTTGTTAGAAAGTCCTGCAGAATGTGATAGCAAATTATAATGTTTAGATATGGCAATATATCTTTCAACTTTAGTCTCTAATACAGTATAGAATATGTAATCCGATATAAAGCTAAAGGGTATAATGTTTAAATCATGTATAATTTGATTTGAACATTTTCATTTAAGTTCCCCTCAAGATGTTCCTCTTAAATACAGGGCAATTATGACTGCCACTCTCATCCAACATTGTAATATTGCAACATTTATAAAACAAGCTCTAAACAAAATGTAGGGCATATTTTCAACATTTACTGTATATGTCCTGTATTGTTCTAGACACTGTAATAAACACAGAAAAACATATTCCAAGCATTTTACTTACTTGAAGATGAATCCAGTCCAGTAAATCAAAGGGATGTTGCTTGATCTGAAAGTTGTAGGGTGTCACTTCTTGACTTAAGGGTGGGCTTTGTATACAAATCCTGGATCCAATTACATGGTGGGAATAAAATGTAGGACCCACAGATCATATTGATGTGGTTGTATAAACAAACAAACAAACAATAAAAAAAGACAAAAGGGGTTTTGGGGAATAACCACAATTGTTGTAATTCTGAAACAGTGGGTCTTACAGGGTTAAGTAAGATTAAAATTTCTTTATAAAAGAAAACCTGGATGTAGGGTAGATGATGGCTGGATGGATGGATGTTGACCAGATGTTGAATATATGGATGGATGGATGTTGAACAGATGTTGGATATATGGATGGATGGATGGATGGATCTTGAATAGATGTTGGATAGATGGATGGATGGATGGATGTTGAACAGATGTTGGATATATGGATGGATGGATCTTGAATAGATGTTGGATATATGGATGGATGGATGTTGAACAGATGTTGGATATATGGATGGATGGATGTTGAACAGATGTTGGGTAGATGTTTGATGGATGAATGTTGGATGGATGTAGGGTAGATGATGGCTGGATGGATGTTGGATGGATGTAGGGTAGATGTTGGATGGATGGATGTTGGATGGATGTAGGGTAGATGATGGCTGGATGGATGGATGTTGGATGGATGTAGGGTAGATGATGGCTGGATGGATGGATGTTGACCAGATGTTGAATATATGGATGGATGGATGTTGAACAGATGTTGGATATATGGATGGATGGATGGATCTTGAATAGATGTTGGATAGATGGATGGATGGATGTTGAACAGATGTTGGATATATGGATGGATGGATCTTGAATAGATGTTGGATATATGGATGGATGGATGTTGAACAGATGTTGGATATATGGATGGATGGATGTTGAACAGATGTTGGATATATGGATGGATGGATGTTGGATATATGGATGGATGGATTGATGTTGACCAGATGTTGGATATATGGATGGATGGATGGATGTTGACCAGATGTTGGATATATGGATGGATGGATGTTGACCAGATGTTGGATACATGGATGGATGGATGTTGAACAGATGTTGGATATATGGATGGATGGATGGATGTTGACCAGATGTTGGATATATGGATGGATGTTGACCAGATGTTGGATATATGGATGGATGGATGTTGAACAGATGTTGGATATATGGATGGATGGATGTTGAACAGATGTTGGATATATGGATGGATGGATGGATGGATGTTGACCAGATGTTGGATATATGGATGGATGGATGTTGAACAGATGTTGGATATATGGATGGATGGATGAATGTTGAACAGATGTTGGATATATGGATGGATGTTGGATGTGTGGATGTTGGATGGATATTGATATATTCTTATTTATTTTAATACATTTATTTTATTATTTTAGGGCCTGAACACTGAAAGTGTGTGGGGCATATGTTAAATATTTCAAAGGATTTTTCATTTCTTTAAATATCTCTGTATCATGATTTCAAAATTTGAGGCTTCACTGGAAAGAATAACTTGTGTTAACATGACATTATGGATGCAGTCCAATGAAACTGTTGGGTTTACATAAAAGTTCAGGCTGATGTTGTTCAAACATTGAGTGCAGATTGTACAGACCTCTAGACATTAAATTAATAATTTGTTTTAATCATTTCATAAAAGGTTTATTGACTGACAACTGTGTGGCATAAACTGTTTACAATAAAATTGGTAATTTCAGTTTTGTCATAAAACTGTCTTTGAAGCCGTATGTCTTGTAATCTGTAAAGGCAGATGGAAAGTTTCACATATATACATAATTACTCATTACAAAAATAACTATTTTAGTCCAAAATAAGGAAACTGGGAGTAATAATAAAGGCTGGAGTCAGCAGCTGCAGATAGTGCTTGGGCCCCATTAACATATAAAAACTTGGTATGTATGTGGGCGGACCCCACAAGTCGGCAATCCTAGAAACAGTCCCCACAAGGGGCCAAATACCTTTTTCGACAAAACTTTAGAAATTTGTCAAATTGAAGTGATATTAATGATTGAGATTTTTTTTAGATCTAATGTTGTTTTTTACAGCAGTGTAGCACCACTGGAAAGGGTGGATCCCACAACGCATAAAAAAACTGGTGGGCCCCATGAGGGGGCGTGTGTGTGTGTTAGGAGTGGAACCTATACTCATTTGCTGCGTAAACTACCCTTTTCTAGTGTGTTAAGAGGTATCATTCTAGTTGACCTTCAGTGACTAACTTGTTCTGAACTTGGGGAAGGTAGGGAGAGAGTGCCTTTTTATTTTTGGTGTATAAACCTTTTTTCTCCTGTTTTTGGTTAGAGAGGAAGCTCAGGGAAGTTTATGTTGTTGGTTTTCATCTTTGTTTTCTTTGCAGGGCAGGTAGCTCCTTTAAACCTTAGTTAGCTTCTGTTTGTTTATTCTTTTAGGCCATACTCTCTCCTGAAGATGTATTCCCTTATTTTTGCTGAGCTTTCGTTTACATGTATTAAATAAATACTTTTACTTTGGCTTAAAGTGGTGTTCCCTTTCGTTCAGTCACTACGACGTACGTTAGTGACTAACGAATGGGGGTTTCGCTTAGAAGCCAATTATCTCTGAGAATTCAACAGCGCCCAATGGCAGTGCCAATGCCATGGGCATGCGGAATTTGCATGCGTAACTCCGCCCCACCTCGTGGGTATATAAGGAAGTACGCTGGCAACATCGCATTATGTTTCTGCTTTGGAGCCAAGAGTATCTCTTCACTCCTTCAAGCCTGATCTGAGTCTTCGACAAGCCTTCGAGACGAGCAGCTTTCCAGAGACGTTGGTGTTACGGCGCGTTCCAGTGATCATCATACTGCCTGCCTGCTGATCCGCGCAGTGGTCCGCTAGACAGCTGGTGTGTGGTCCCTGGGCGCTTCGGTGTACTCTGCGAAGCCTCATAAAAGAGCTTACACGTGACGCGTCCTTTTCAGGATGTCTCGTCCGTGTACTTCTGGGTGTGGCCGGTTGCTATCTTCTTCCGATGGGCACAAACACTGTCTGGTATGTTTGGGCTTTCAGCATGCCCAGGCAGTGTTTGTGGATGAGTCATGTTCCCACTGCGGGAATATGACCATCGCGGTGTTGCGGTCGAGACTCCATGACCTTCGTAATGAAGTGAGAGTCCCCTCTACCACACCCCGATCTACTGAGTCCCAGAGGCCCAGTACTTCGGCTGGTGGTCAGGGTGACCTGACGGTTACGGTGTGGAACAAAGCCCCGACGCTCATGCCTCGGGCCACACCCCCGTCTTGCACACTGCAACCCGCTAGTGTTCAGACGCAGATCGCGGGGCCTGCTTCGGCCCCCCCGCGCATCTCGTTTGGCGCTCCGGAGGAGGATGCGATGTCGGTCACCGCATCACAAGGTGGGCTCGAGTCCTCTGAGGATGATGACTCGGCTGTGCTGCCGCCTTCGGGCGTTCCAGCATTGCCCGAGTCGGACCCAGAACTGACAGCCATGTTGTCTCGGGCAGCCGCGAGCTTAGGGATAGAGTGGAACCCTCCGCCCTGTCCCGAACGCTCCAGGCTCGATTATTGGTTTTTGGGAGCGCGCGCTGACAGCCGTCAATCCCCGCCCCCAATACCTTTCTTTCCTGAGCTTCATGAGGAACTCGCGCGGTCCTGGAAGTCCCCGTTGTCTTCCCGTGACCGTTCGGCGACTTCCTCCGCCTTCTCCGCCCTCGAGTCCCCCCAGTTGAACGTTCTGTTGCGATGCAACTGTGTCCTCAGAGCGCTTCAACTTGGCGCGGTGATCCTAAGCACCCCTCCAAAGCCTGTCGATTCACATCAACCTTGGTGGCGAAATCGCACAGAGCCGCGGGGCAGGCTGCCGCTTCTTTGCATGCCATGGCGATCCTTCAGGTCTAGCAGGCCAGGATCCTCAAGGACATGCACGAGGGTGGAGTTGATCCGGGGCTCTTAAATGAGCTGCGTGCCGCCACCGACCTCGCTCTCCGGGCGACGAAGGTGACCGCACGCTCCCTGGGTCAAGTGATGTCCACAAACGTGGTCCAGGAGCGTCACCTATGGCTGAACCTGGCTGATATGCGGGACACCGAGCGAACCCGGTTCCTCGATGCCCCCATATCCCAGGCCAGCCTCTTCGGCGGGGCGGTTGAGGACTTTGCCCAACAGTTCTCAATCGCCCAGAAGCAGACTGAGGCTATAAAACACGTACTGCCCCGGCGGCCAGCTGCTGCCTCCACCCAGCCGCCGGAACAGTCGCCTCAGTCTGCTCCACGCCGAGGACGCCCTCCTAAGGCTCCCGCCCCTCCCGCCCGGCCCAAGCAGCAGCCTTCACCCGGGCCGGGTGGCAGAGGTCGCCGAAGGAAGGCGTCACAATCCGCTCAGCCCGCCCCGCGCCCCGCTAAACGCCAGGCCAAGCGGCGCTCCTGAGACGGATGGCTCAGGGATGGAGTATTCTTTCCAGGAGATGGTAGCAGGACCACTCCTTCCCCCGGTGGAGGGCCAGGGGAGAATCCTTTGTCTTGCATTGTTTAGGCACTGATACCATAAACCAGGTAATTGCTTCTGAGTCTTTCGTCCATTCTGTAGCTGCAGATCGTTCGGGTCTATGTTGTTGATGCCAAGCAGTTTCTCTAAATAAAGTTGCCTGGCGTTGTTATATTGTCTCTTTCGATAGAGCCACTTTACTTTTGCTTCCTATTTCTCCATTTATTCAATCGAAAAGCAAAAGTTAAAACACATATTAAGCTGCTCTTTCTCTCTCTGTCGCTATTTCTCTCAGTTTTACTTTCGAAGTAACCATGGCGACGGATAGTGTTGCCCAGTGCTTAATTTGTAAAGTGGGAGGTCCCGGAGCGCAGAGGGGGGGTGGATCCGGCGACTCAAAACGCAGGTTGGCAGTAACGAAACAAAACATTTTTTACACTGCCTATAGCAGTGCTTCTCAATCTTTTTTCAATAACGTACCCCCTATCATTTTTTTTTCTCAGCCAAGTTATTAAAAATCATTTGAGATAGAAATAAAAGTTATGACTATAGTGATGTGCCCAGTCAGAATTATTAGATTTATTAAACAAATTAAAAACATTTGCAATACCGATAACGATCATCATATATAAATAAAATATAGGCCTATATTTTATATATATATATATATATATATATATATATATATATATATATATATATATATATATATATATATCCGGGTGACATTATTTTTTACCACTTTCATTAAGTTTTGCTTTGTAGAAAAAGTCTTTCTTTGAAACAAATTTCGTTTTGTATAAATTGTATATTAATTTTAGTAAATGTTCTATTAACAAATTGCTTGTATTTAATAAATAAAAAGCAAATATAACAGACAATATAATAACCGTGAAATGGAGGCACCGGTGCGCCGCGTTCAGTTGCATTGTGCGTGAACTGCAGCGCATCTAATCATAAATAAATTAAACTCAGCATAGGCCTATGCATACATTAGCCATTAAATATATTTGTTGCATTGGATGGTATCCTTTCTACAACAGACAAGGGCTTTCTCGCGGCTCGCATCAGCAGAGCATTGCGCCAATAGACCGCAAAACAAACAAGGCCGCGTGTAGCCTATTCAAGGCCATTTTTATTTTTATTTCAGAACATGCACTGCACGGGTGCGAAATGTAAAAAAATACACTGCATGAATTGTTTTCACAAGCAGTTATTTTTCGGAATATTAAATTAACCAAGAAAAAAAAAGAAGAAAAACACTCCATCCAGATAAACAGCAACAGGCTATTGTGGGACTTAAATAAACACAATTAAATTTCATATATATATATATATATATATATATATATACTACATTTCATATAAAACTATATAGTAGGCTATTTTAATGATGACCACCCAATAATCAACACAAACACATCAGGTCGTTATCCTATTTATCCAAAACGGCCCATACAGCATCGATAGTGCCCCCGGCCTCGATTCTGCTTCTTTCTCTACACCTCGTGTCCAGTGCATTTTTCTAACAGCGATCTCAAGGCTTCACAACAAGCGCGAATAGCATGTGTCACTTTAAGTGCTTCACCTTTCGTCGTCCCTCTCCGCTCCCCCTCTCTGTCTGAAGCCCCGCTAGCGTCACGCAGCGACAAAATCGCTGGCGGTGTGGACGGGGCTTTACTCTAAATTAAACATTCACCTCAAAACGCATCGAAAGTTGAACACAATTTTTTATGGAACTTTCATAGGGAATAAATACGAACACGACCAATAACATTGAACACTACACAAATAGTATATATATATATTTTTTTAGACGATTAATTTGAATAGTGATATTTGAGGTGCCGGATTCAATAAAAAAGGTTCCGGATCCAACATCGGAGGTGCCGGAACATGTTCCGGCGTGTTCCGGCTCAAATTAAGCCCTGGCGTTGCCACCTAAAATGGTGGCTACTTCCCGGAATGCAACACGAAGTGAAACGCGCGACGTCACATTCTCTATAAGTAAGGTATGACAAACCAACTACCCAAACTCTTATTTGGTTTTTGGAGGAGATTTCAATGTGGTTATGGTCATGGACAATAATATTGATAGATGCCCCAAAATCTAATAATTCTAACTCCTTCTTAAAGATGTTCATGCAAAGGTTTTCTTTGGTTGATAGCTGGAGGGAAACTCATCCATCTTTAAAGGTATTTACATGGAATAATAAATCTTTCTTGTGCCAATCTCACATTGACCTATGGCTTGCTTCTAAAGAGCTGCATAATATTTCAACTGATATTATACCTTCACCTTTATATGATCATAAATGTATCTCTATTCGTATCCCTCTTTCAACTACTGGTAATTCATATAGTACTCCCTCCTATTGGAAGCTTAATAACTCAATTCTCGCAAATGATGAAGTTAAAAACAAAATTGATGACATTATCAACATTTTTTGGAACAAAGCAAAGGAAGAAGATAACTACTGCAGTAATTGGGAGTTAGCTAAATATGAAGTCTGTAAATATTTTTTAATATTCAGTAGTGACTTGGCTAAAAAAGAGGAAATCTAATGAGAGTAAATGAGTAATGAGTGAAATTGCTAGTCTTTTAGCTAAAAATGTGGAAGATATTACTGATCTTGAAAAAGCTGAACTTGCTGAACAGCAACACCAATTAGATAAAATATATAAATATAAAGCTGAAGGAGATTTATTCTCTGATCACACAGAAAGTGGTTTGAGGAGCAAAGCTCTGCTTATTTTTTTTGTTTAGAAAGACAACAAGATAAAACAAGTAACATAGGAAAACTCATGATTTATGGAATATTAAATGAAGATCAAAAAGTAATTGGAAAATTCTGTCTAAATTTTGCCAGCAAGATGCAACTGACACTTTTTTTTTTTCTACTTTTGAGTCTCTTCAGAATGTACAGCAATTGAATATTGTAGATAAAGATTTTTGTGATGCTCCTATTACCATGAATGAGATTGTAGAAGCGATTAATTCATTAAAAAAATTGAAAATCTCCTGGCACTGATGGGCTCATTTCAGAGTTTAATAAATTATTTAGCAAAACGATAGCACCATTTCTATTAGAGGTTTTTAGAGAAAGCATAGAGAAAACATTTCTTCCCCCACCCTATGTCAAGGAATAATAACCCTAATTCCAAAGCCCAAAGATCCCCTTTTCATTGATAACTGGCGCCCAATCACATTATTAAATAATGACTACAAAATAATAGCTTTAGTTCTGGCCAAAAGACTAAAATGTGTCTTAAATTCCATTATTGATGAAACACAGTCAGGGTTCCCCTTCGAGGGAACTCGAACTGCGTCATTGTGACGACACTTTGGGGAACGCGGGCCACCTCTCACCCGGGGCCGCTGCATCATTGAAGGCCCCGACGCTGCCCACTAAAACTTAAAACACTAAAACCGCGATACTTCCAGGTTGGTCAGCAAGGCTTTTAGTGCGGCAGGTCGCGCTGCTGGTTGCCTGCACACCAGGGCGGTCCTGCAGGCATACCAAGCCGACCTCCTCAAAGAGCTGGATGAGGGCGAGGGACCATCCCCGGATGATGTCACCGAGCTCCGGAAGGTGACATATTTGTCTCTCCACATTACCAAGGAGACGACCCGCGCTGTGTGGAAGCTATAGTTACAGCATTAAAACACGTGTGTTGTTTGATTGATTTGGTGAGGAATGGTATGTCAGCTATATTTAATTCTTTGCATAGTGATTGTTCTATATCTAGCCATATAATATCGGATTGGGTGGGTATTTGTATATGTATTGCAGTTGGTTAGCCATTGAGTAATAATGAAAAATTCGGTGCATGGTCATGCCTTCCGGGTATATCTGCATGGGCCCTGCGTACTGTGGAACGGGGTTACAGGCTGCAGTTCGGTCTCCCTCCCCCGAAATTCAACGGGGTGGTCTGGACTGTCGTCGGCCCGGAGCAGGTGTGGGTGATGGAACAAGAATTATGCTCCCTGCTGGTCAAGGAGGCTATAGAACGTATTACTCCGCCAGACAGGGAGACCGGGTTCTACAGCCGGTACTTCATAGTTCCCAAGAAGGATGGTGGGTTGCGTCCAATAATAGATCTCAGGTATCTGAACAGGTCTCTGAGGAGATACAGGTTCAGGTTGCTTACAATTCCAGCCATCGTGAGTCAGCTCCAGTTTGAGGACTGGTTCGTCACGATAGATCTGAAGGACGCATACTTCCATATCCCCATCCTTCCATCTCACAGGAAGTTCCTGAGGTTCACTTTCGGGGCGAAGAACTGGAAAAACTGCTGGACGGTCCCCCATGGTATCTCAGGCCAGGGGCACGATTTTCTACCCCCGGCCAGAGGTGTGGGCGGGTGTCGTGGAGACCCTACTCAGCTCCAGAGCTCCTTCCACCAGGCGGTTGTACAGCCTGAAGTGGAATGTATTTTCCACTTGGTGTAGAGAGCGGGAGGTGAACCCAGTTAACTGCTCGGTGGCTTCAGTGCTAGAGTTCCTCCAAGACTGCTTCTCCGCCGGTCTTTCCCCGTCCACACTTAAGGTGTATGTGGCTGCTATTGGGGCTTTCCACGCACCTTTAGGTGATGGGCCGTTGGGAAGGCACCATCTGGTTGTACGATTCCTCCGTGGGGCTCGGAGGATGACCTTCAAGGTGGCCTTTCTCCTTGCCATCACTTCTCTGAGGAGAGTGGGGGACCTCCAGGCCTTGGCTATCACGCCAACCTGCCTGGAGTTTGTGCCCAAAGTGCCATCTAACGTGGCATGGTCAGTGGTTCTTCAGGCCTTCCATCCTCCACCTCACATGGCCGTCACATGGCCGGAAGAGAGCAGACTTCACCTCCTCTGCTCCGTGCGGGCGTTGAGGATTTACCTGGAGAGGTCTGCTCAGTGGAGAAAGTCAGAACAGTTGTTGGTGTGTTTTGGTTCACCCAAGAAGGGCTGCCTGCTTCAAAACAGACAATAAGTAACTGGATTGTCCAGGCTATAGCCACGGCTTATCAGGTGCGCAATTTGCAGGAGGCCACCCCGCACACCTTCATTAGGTACTACAGTCTGCATCTCCCTGAGACGCCTGGCGCTAGAGTGCTCGCCCCCTTGTTGTGCCTGGGTTCCAGCTTGGGTATGATTGGTGCGGCATAGTGGGTACTCATTCCCCAAAGTGTCGTCACGATGACGCAGTTTGAGTTCCCTCGAAGGGGAACGTCTCGGGTTATGACTATAACCCTTGTTCCCCGAGAAGGGAACGAGACACTGCGTCTCGTGTCCACCCAATCAGACAGAGCGCTCGCTTCATCGCAAAGAACGCTATCTCTGTGTTCAGGCGTCTCTTTGTATCTTCCGGGTATGCCATCACATACACCAATCAGGCAACACCAATCAGGATTGGGCTGATTCCATTCATTCTTCAGACGCTTTACGCGAGTGGCGTTCCCCAAAGTGTTGTCACGATGACGCAGTGTCTCGTTCCCTTCTCGGGGAAAAAGGGTTATAGTCATAACCCGAGACGTTTCTGCCAAATAGACATATATCAAACAACATACGCTTAATATTAGATCTATTGGACTATTCATATTTACTCCCAAAAGAAAGTTATTTTATTTTTTAGACTACTGTAAAGTGTTTGACACATTAGAACATGAGATTTTGTTTCAAGGACTAAATAGAATTGGCTTTGGTGACTCCTTCTGCAATATGGTAAAAATGCTGTATATGAATAGTAGTAGCTCCATTAAGTTGAGTAACGGTACCTCTATTCTTCTTAAAGCGTGGAGTTAGACAGGGATGTCCAGTCTCTCCCTATCTTTTTTTAATTGCGACAATTTCTTAGTTTGCACATCAAAGCAATCCATCTAAAAGGCATCAGTATTGGCAATACAGAGATAATTGGCGCCCTTAAGACCTTCACGCAGGTACAGATGGGTACGGAGGTCTTCAGGGCGGGTCAGGAGCCGTGGGCGGCCATGGCGGATCAGGAGCCTTGGGTGGACATGGCGGATCAGGAACCTTGGGCGGCCATGGTGGATCAGGAGCCTTGGGCGGCGCAGGAGACCTGGGCGGGTCGGGAGCCGTGGGCGACCATGGCGGGTCGGGAGCCTCTGGCGGCCATGGCAGAACGGGAGTCTCTGGCGGCCATGGCGGAACTGGAGCCTCTGGCGGCCTTGGCGGAACTGGAGCCCCACTCACATGTGTCCCACCCACAGTTCTCTGCCCCCAAAAAAAAATTATTTGGGGAGCTTCAGGGGTGGTGTGGAGGGTTCACTCAATGGGGCCACCTTGTGGGCTGGAGCGGCGGGCTCGTGGAAGGCTGGAGCGGCATCCAGGAGACACGGAGTGGTCACAGGTGAGTCTGGAGCGGAATCCAGGAGACTCGGAGCGGTAGGATCACACCCAAAGTCTATTAACCACCGCTCCAGTGGATCTGCCGTGGTCACGGCCATCACGACCGGAATCAAGGGCTTTGCGGCAGCCCTCCTCGTCCGCCTGGGCTTAGGGGCAGGCAGGACCTTACCGGCAGACCCACTGGAGGGGGAAACTGGCTGAGGGTGAACTGACCAGGCAGCGTGCTTTTCTGAGGGGATTGGACGAGGAAGACACGTATTCTTAGGAACCTCTTCTACAATCTCGAAATCAGAACAATTTAGGAACAATATCAGATTGATTGTCTCGACAAGGGAAAAGGAACAGGCAGGTTCCAGGAAACTAATAGTGTCCTCATCCAGGCCCATCAGAAAAAACGTGTTAAGCGGTGCATCTGGCCAGTTCACCAGATAAGCAAGCTCAGAAAATTCCTCCACATACCTCTCCGTTCTGCCTAATCCCCCATAGGTGATCCTCCGCAGAAGTGCCTTCTTCTGGGCACACTGGAAAGAACGGGAACAGGAAAATTCCCATCTCGAAGAAGTCCCTTCGCTGTATTGGTGCGTTCTTCTGTTACAAATCGCCTAGGCAGCAGGAAATCAGGAGGCAGAACTTCAAACAAAGATGGGTATTTAATAATAACATTGAAACAGAATGGCAAACATAGGTAGCTTAAACAACATCAAGAACGGACAAGGAGTGCAGGGAGTGAGTACAATATAAAGGAGTGCTAATGACAAGATGACCAGGTGAAGGGAATCCAGGGAGAGTGGGAGAGATAACGAGGAAGTGAAAACAGGTCTGAAGCAGTGAGGATTCTGGGGAAGAGTCCGGGACAGGAGAGAACTGTGACAGGTATTGCAATTGAAAACGTCTCGGTTACGGATGTAACCCTCGTTCCCTGAGGAGGGAACGGAGACGTACGTTAGTGACTAACAAATGAGGGGTTTCGCTTAGAAGCCTATCATCTTCGAGCATATAGAAAACGCCCAATGGCGTGCCAATGCCATGGGGCATGCAGAATTTGCATACGTAACTCCGCCTCACCGCGTGAGTATAAAAGGAAGTATGTGGCAATATCGCATTATGTTACCTGCTGAGGAGCCAAGACTGAACTCCTGCGTTCCAGGTAGCACAGCTGATGTACATCCGTAACCGAGACGTTCCCTTTCGTTCAGTCACTACGACGTACGTTAGTGACTAACGAATGGGGGTTCCAATATAATCCCGCCACTCAGCTGTCTTCCAGTGCCCAGCGTAAGTGTGAGTTCCCTGTCGTAAGACTAATACGGACGAAGGACTCACGCTCATCACAGGATTACCAAGGTACACTGGGAAGCATATCCCAGAGAGGGTATGCAAAGATGCCTGCCCATAGGGAGGACTTAAGAGTACACATATGACCCACTAAGGGCTGCATATGGAAAACTCTAGGGTACCAACCGCAGGTGGATTTTTAACCCTAGGGGTGGCAGGGACTTGCCAAGAGAAAGACACCTGCTCGCTAAGGAGGCTTACGGTGGAAATACACGTATGGGGGTCGCCGGAGGGGAACCATGCACACGGGGCACCTGGCCGAACACGAGGGTCTGGGCTCGATAGAGGGCAGATACACAGGCATTGGCGTAAGCAGTGCTGGAGGGACTCAGGGCTCTTGGGGAGCTCACCTATCGCACGTATCAAATATCGCACGTATCCAGTCCGTGGAGTGGAATGGCGAGCAAGCGAAGACACCTGAGCCTGGCCCATTACCGGCCCCTCGGGGGAGCGAGTACAAGTCAGACACTGGCTCCACTCGGAGATTGTAGAATCTGATGAATGTGTTTGGTGTCGCCCAGCCTGCAGCGCTGCAGATGTCTGTTAGCGAGGCGCCATGCGCTAAGGCCCAAGAGGAGGCCACACTCTGAGTGGAATGTGCCCTGACCCCAAGGGGACATGGTCGACCTTGCTGCTGGTAAGCCAAAACAATGGTGTCCACTAACCAGTGAGACAGCCTTTGCTTTGAGAGAGCTCTTCCCTTCCGCTCTCCACCATAACAGACAAAGAGCTGGTCTGGTCTGAGGTCCTGAAACACTGCGTGCTGTCTACGCAAGCGCGGAGGGCGCGTACTGGACATAGCAGTGCCAAGGCTGGGTCTGCCTCCTCCAAAGGCAGCGCTTGCAGGTTCACCACCTGGTCTCTGAACGTAGTGGTGGGAACCTTGGGCACATATCCAGGCCGGGGTCTCAGGATCATGTGAGAGTTAGCCGGCCCGAATTCCAGGCACGCTTCGTCCACCGAAAATGCCTGCAGGTCCCCGACCCTCTTAACAGAGGCCAATGCGGTCAGCAGAGCCGTCTTCATCGACAGGAACTTAATATCAACCGACCGCAAAGGCTCAAAGGGAGGCCTCTGCAGAGCATTTAGAACTACTGCGAGGTCCCAAGAGGGTACGAGAGGAGAGCGAGGAGGATTCAGTCTCCTCGCCCCCCTCAGGAACCTAATGATCAGGTCGTGCTGACTTACCTTTTTGTCCCCCAAGAGATCGGGGTAGGCAGATATTGCGGCCATATAAACCTTAAGGGTGGAGGGAGACAGCCTTCGCTCCAACCCCTCTTGGAGGAACGAGAGCACGGACCCGATCGGGCATTTCCAGGGGTCTTCTTGGCGAGAAGAGCACCAGGTGACGAAGAGGTTCCACTTCAACGCATAGGCATGCCGAGAGGACTCTGCCCTAGTGGAAGTGACGGTAGCGACCACTGCAGGTGGTAGGCTACTCAAACCTGCCGCGTCCCAA
The DNA here is from genome assembly GCA_023566225.1 of Romanogobio albipinnatus. Classification (NCBI taxonomy): domain Eukaryota; kingdom Metazoa; phylum Chordata; class Actinopteri; order Cypriniformes; family Gobionidae; genus Romanogobio; species Romanogobio albipinnatus. The sequence goes on from CM042257.1 coordinate 31,662,973, forward strand.
CCAGGAGCCACACGTGGAGGTTCCACAGATCGGGATGCGGGTGCCAAGGGTGCCCTGTCTCTGAGTAAGGAGGTCTCAGAGGAATAGGCCAGGGAGGGGCTATCGCAAGGAGTATGAGTTCGGGGAACCAGGTCCGGCCGTGCCAATACGGGGCAACCAGAAGGACCTGCTCCTTGACCTCCCTGAGCTGCACAAAAGCTGTGCGAGTAGGCTCACTGGGGAAAACGCATATTTGCGTAGGCCCCGCGGCCAGCTGCGCACCAGTGCATCCGTGCAGAGCGTGCCCTCGGACAGGGAATAGAACAGGCTGCAGTGGGAAGAGTCGTGAGAGGCAAACAGATCTATCTGCGCGTCCCCGAACTGTTCCCAATCAGCTGGACCGACTGGGGATGGAGTCTCCATTCTCCCGGAAGTGGCTGAAACCGTGAGCTCGTCGGCTGCACGGTTCAGGACTCCCGGAATATGGACAGCATGAAGGGACCTCAGGCGCTTCTGACTCCATAGAACGAGATGACGGGCAAGTTGAGACATACGGCGGGAGCGTAGACCGCCCTGGTGGTTGATGTACGCTACAACGGCCGTCTCAGCCCATGGCAGAGGCATTCATCGACACGACAACATGCCTGGAAACTCGTTCTAAGGGCATACCGGCCCGTAGAAAACTGAGGTTCGACCACAGGGTGAGAGTCTGTCGGCAGGCCCAAGTCAATTGTACCTGGAGCGTGCCAGACCGCCATGCCCATCTCGGGACTCGATCGCGAAGCCAAAGCTGAAGCGGTCTCATATGAAGCAATCCGAGCGGCGCTAACGCGGCTGCAGATGCCATATGCCCCAGGAGCCTCTGAAAAAACTTCAGTGGGACCGCACTCTTGCTCTCGCATTAATGAAGGCAAGTCAGCCGTGACTGCGTGCGCGCTCTCTGGTAAGCAGTACGCACCTGGCGACCGAGTCGGAAACCACACTGAGAAAAGAGATCCTCTGCACGGGGCAGAGTCGCTCTTCTCCCAGTCGACCCGAAGGCCCAGACAGGCTAAGTGCCGGAGCACTTGGATTCTGTGTCCGCAGACCTGCTTACGAGAGTGACCCAGTATGAGCCAGTCATCGAAGTAGTTCAGGATGCGAACGCTGTGCTGCCTGAGTGGCGCAAGGGCTGACTCGATAGACTACGTAGAGTCACGAGGGGACAGAGCTGCCCGAATGGGGGGGACTGCGTACTGAATGTCCACCCCTCGAAGCAAACCGTAGGAACGGTCTGCGTCGAGGAAGGAGACATGAAAGTAAGCGTCCTTCAGGTCGATCGCTGCAACCAATCTACCGGACGAACGCGTCCGAGGAGGCGTTCGCTACCGACATCCTGAACGGAAGCCTGTGAAGGGATCGGTTCAGGACGGCCAGGTCCAGGATTGGCCGTAATGCACCGGTTTCCTAGGGTACAATGAAGTAAGGGCTGAGGAGGCCGGACTTAATTTCGGCTGGAGGGACAGGCTTGATCGCACCCTTCGCCAGTAGGGTGGCAACCTCCGCACGCATGACTGGGGCCTTCTATTGGGCCCCCGCATGGAGCACGGACTCCCCGGAAGAGGGGAGGAGCCTGCGCGAACTGAACCACGTAGCCGAGCCTGATGGCCTTCGTGACCCAGCGGACAGCCCCTGAAGCTGTAGCCAGGCTCCAGGAACTGACCAACGGGGTCGCTCGAACCACAGACGTACCCAGGGTGGGGCAGCGAGGCAGCGTTACCGGCCCGGACATGGGAGGCATAGCGTCCCGGCGTGGGGGCACGGTTAACGGATGCGTCCTGATAGAGTAGACCAGGGAAGGACGCACGTTCCACTGGGGTCTGCTCTGAGAGGAGGCTGGTGACAGAGAGGGATGAGAGCGGCGCGGCCCGGGGGGCGGCACACACTGCCATCACTGGTCTCTGGGACCTCAGAGATGGGGACACCAGTTCTTTCCAAGTGCTGCCAGCCCGGGGGCCAGCAGCAGAAGGATTTTCCCCCGGCCCTCCACCGGGGGAAGGAGAGGCCCTGCTACCATCCCCTGAAAAGAACTGGAACCCATCTCTGGGTTGTCCGCCTCCAGCCTGGCGTTTAACCAGGCTGAGGAGCGGACTGGGCGACATCCTGCAACCACCTCCACGGCGCGGCCCATAGAAGGCTGCTGCTGGGGCCGGACGGGAGGAGGGAGGGTGCCCTCGGCGGCGAGCGGACTGAGCCGGCGGCTGGGTGCAGCAGCTAGCCGCCGGGGCAGTACGTGTTACAGCCTCAGTCTGCTCTGGGGCGGCTGAGAACCGTTGGGCGCAGTTCTCAGCCGCGCCGCCGAAGAGGCCAGCTTGGGATATGGGCGAGTTGAGGAGGCGGGTTCACTCAACCTCCCCATATCACCAGGTAAGGCCAGGAAATTCTCCCGGACCACAGCAGGGGACATCGCCGACCAAGGGAGTGTGTGGCCACCTTCACCACCCAGAGGGCGGGATCAGTGGCGGCACACAGCTCAAGAAGAGCCCTGGGTCAGCTCCAACCTTGTGCATGTGCAAAGGGGCGGCGGCCTGCCCCGTAGCTCTGCAGGACCATGCCACTGAAATAGACGAGCCCACAGGCTTAGGGAGGGTGCTTAGGACAGCCACGTCATAGCCCTTTTCAAGGGCTGAGAAGGTGGAGGAGGCCACCAAACTGTCGCGGGAAGCACGGGGACTTCCGGGACCGTGTGATCTCCTCATGCACCTCGGGAGCGAAAGGCATTGGGGGCGGGGCCCAACAGCTGTCGGGTGCCGCCCCCAAAAACCGATCGCGCAACCACGAGCACTCGTGACAGGGCAGAGTTCCACACCAGCGCGAGGCTCGCGGCTGCCTGAGATAACATGGGTGTCAACTCTAGGTCGGATCAGGCAGCGCTGGCACACCCTAAGGTGGAGCACAACCTAATCGTCATCCCCAAAGGACTCTAGCCCACCTTGGTATGCGGTGATCGACATCTTAGTGCTATCTGGAGTGTGAACGAAATGAACAAGGCGTCAGAGACGGGCCGCTGTTTCAGTCCAGCACTCGCGGGAAGCGATGTGCGAGAGGGGGGCGTGGCCCGAGGAATGTATTGTCGGGGTTCTTAATACCACAGCACTGCCCTCAGGTCACCCTGGCCACCAGCCAAAGTACCACCTCTCTCAGAGACGGTAGATTGGGGTGTGGCAGAGGGGACTCTCTCTCCTCGCGGAGATCACTGAGTCTCGAACGCGACATCGCGATGGTCACGTTCCCGCAGTGGGAACATGACACATCCACAGTCACTGCCCGAACGTGCTGAAGCCCAAACACGTCGAGCAGTGAATGTGCCCATAGACAGCAACGGAGATCGATCGCACCCGGAAGTGCACGGGCGAACAGTCTTGAAAAAGACGTGCCACGCGCAAGCTCTATTTGTGAGAGGAAACCTTGCAGTCGATGCCGAAGCGCCCAGGGAAACACACACCAGCCGTCTAGCAGACCACCGCGCAGATCAGCAGGCAGGAAGTATGCGATCACTGGAACGCGCCGTCACACAAACACAGACTGGAAAGCTGCTCGTCTCGAAGAAGCTGACAGAGTCTCAGAAGGCTTGTGAGGAGTGAAGAGGCAGGTACTCTTGGCTCCGAAAGCAGAAACATAATGCGATATTGCCACGTACTTCCTTTTATACTCACGCGGTGAGGCGGTGTTACGTATGCAAATTCCGCATGCCCCATGGCATTGGCACGCCATTGGGCGTTTTCTATATGCTCGAAGATGATAGGCTTCTAAGCGAAACCCCCCATTCGTTAGTCACTAATGTACGTCGTAGTGACTGAACGAAAGGGAACTGTGTTACATATTTGGGTATACAAATAACCAAAGATAACTCTAGATGCTCTGCTAATTTTGACCCAATTATTATGAAAACAATTAAACGCTTTATTGCTGGCTGCAGAGAGACCTTTCTTTGAAAGGCAGAGGTTTGCTGGTTAAAGCAGAGGGTCTGTCTCGCCTTATGCTGCTCAGACACTGTACATTGATAAGCACACTTGTAAAATTATCGATGGAACCTTAGTTAAATTTGTATGGAAAAACAAATCACATTATTTGAAAAAGTCAGTGATACTAAATTCTCAAAAAAAGGGTGGCTTAAACTTCATTGATTTTAGTTCATTAAATAACACAATTAAAATAAATTGGCTAAATCACCTTGATGGCGCAAAGTTTGCTCTAATGTGTAATTATGATATTTATAAACTCCCTGTCAAGCTATCTAACTTTCACCAACAAGTTCTTTTGGCATGGACTCTCATTTACAAGCATAACTTTTCTCCTCATCGGTGTTACATATGGAACAATAGGAATATTTTATTTAAGAATAAATCTTAGTTCTATAATCACTGGTTCAGTAATGGAATATTTCATGTTAGACAGCTCTTTAATAACGAAGGTCTGCTTAGTTTCTTTCCGAATCTAATATACCAGTAACTCCCAAAGAGTTTGCCACAGTTATGGATGCTATTCCATCTGGCATACTCATGCTTTTCAAAAATAGTACTCACTCTTTGGGTTTATTATCTTCTCCTGAACCTGTCAACACACCTATTGGTGAGATGTGTTTCACTGAAAAAAAAACAAACAAAGGAAATTATAAAGTAAGAGTTCTATTCCTTGAGAACATTATTTCTACTCTTCCTGCAATCTCATATTGGAATGGACTTTTTGATCATTTAAATTGGAAATATATATGGTCCATACAACAAAGGTTCTCTTACGAGAGGTTCTCTCGTATTGCGTAAGTTCCTTACGCTACGGGAAAGTATTCTTTCTTCGAGATTTCTGAAAAACCCAAAATTATCCTTAATTTTGTAACATTGTCAACGCAGTGCGGCAGCCTGGCAGACCATAGCAGGCTATTCCAGCGTGCCATTGGCTGCTCTGCTGGCAACTGCAGCAGCCTATCGGTGAGCCCGCGTGACGTGGCGACCAATGAGGGCGCTTCGCGCCCACCTGGCTTCATTTGCCTACAGGTGGGGCGTGGCCACGTGTATATAAGCAGGGCTCACGGGCTGCATATTCGATTTTCTTTTCTTCAGCGAAGCCCTTCGCATCGCTGGATCTGGAACCCGCCGCCGTTGAACGTGCAGACGAGCAAGCAGAGGACAGCGCCTGAAGAAGCCGGCAGCATCGCGCCACCTTCAGCCATCCGTGCCTGCCCTGCTATCCGGCAGCATTATATCCTTTTATTGCTCAGTGTTGTCGCCGCTGCGTCACACTTTCACAAAAAGAGCCGAGCGTTTTTCTAAAAATGTCTCGTTCCACCTGCGGCTCGTGTCACGCGCAGCTCAGTTCCGGGGACCGCCATGTGATCTGCGCTCTCTGCCTGGGCCGTGATCACGCCGCCGCCGCACTTCTCGCCGGCGGATGCCCGGAGTGCGAAGAACTAACGATGTCGACCCTGCGGGCTCGACTCGATCAGTTCGAAGATGACATCCCTCCAGTCTCTGCTAAGCCGCGCAGGAAAAAGCGCCGCTCGCAGCGGACTCCGGAGTTGGCCGAGAGAAGCTCGCCGGAACCCTTCCCGCCCGCTTCACTCTCGCCTTCCCCGCCCCCACCCCAGGCCGCCATTTCTGTTGCCGCCTCTGGGGATGAGGCGGATGCGGCCGCGGAACGCGCCGACAGCTGCTCCATCATGGCTTCCGACAGCGAGGAATGGTCTTCCGCGACCTCTTCAGTCCGAGCCTCCGGACGCTCTCGAGCGGGTGAGGACGCCGAACTGTTGCGCCTTCTCACCCGGGCTGTCGAGCAGCTAGGCCTCGAATGGGCCCCGCCTAAGGTGGCAGCGCCGAATCGGCTCGACGGATGCTTCCTGAACAGTCGCCGCCGTGCGCCCACCGCCAGGACTGCACCCTTTCTGCCAGAGCTTCACGAGGAGCTCGCGAAGTCCTGGAACGCGCCATTCTCCGCGAGGGTCTCGTCTCAGGCTTCTTCGACGCTCTCACAAGTTGACGGCGCGGCTGAGAAAGGCTACAACGCTATCCCTCCGGTGGAAGAGGCGGTCGCAGCGCACCTTTGCCCGCCTTCTGGTTGGCGCTCAAAGGCTGCCCTCCCGTCTAAGGCCTGCAGAGTGACGTCATCGCTGATCGGCCGCGCTTTCGCTGCCTCCGGTCAAGCTGCGTCTGCTCTGCACTCTATGGCCGTGCTGCAAATCCTCCAAGCCAATCTCCTCCGTGATCTGGACGAGAGGAGCTGTGACGCTGAGCTGATCACGGATTTGCGAAGCGCGACGGATCTCTCCCTCCGCGCTACCAAGACCGCAGCACAGGCCCTCGGATGCTCCATGGCCTCCCTCACGGTAGCTGAGCGCCACCTCTGGCTCACGCTCGCGGACATGCGAGAAACAGAGCGCGCGGCCTTCTTAAACGCCCCGCTCTCTCCATCTGGGCTCTTCGGACCAGCGGTCAAGGGGATCGTCGACCGTTTCTCCGAAGTACAGAAGACGACGCAGGCCATGAACCTCTTCCTGCCTCGACGCCCAGGCGCCAGCGGTAGCTCCGTTGCTCGCCGTCCTCGCGACCAGCCAGCACCGAGCTCCACGCAGCGCCCAGCGCGGCCCCCTTCGTCTCAGCGAAGACCGAGCGGCCGCCCCAGATCGCGCTCTTCCAGCCACGGTAAGCCGCCTCCCCCTCGGGGCCCCCGGCCTAGGATCGTGCTGAAGTCCGAGCCTCCAAAGCCCTCCTAGCCAGAGGCAAGAAACGACGGTTAAGTCCCGCTGCGGCCGGACCACCGTCAAAACTCTTTTTCCTGTCAGCCCCCACCACTGCATTATTTCTGGTTGCACGGCTCACGCCGTATGTGTTTCAAATGCAGTAAATGTGCCCACTTTTCTGTGTTCACCCCTGCACATAAGCACAATAAACCCCGTGTCCCCCACTCACATAAAGCGGCCTCCGGCCGCTCGAGTGCTAGAGTTAGGTCACGTGTCCGCTTGTCTGCGTCCACGCCTAGCCACCACACGCGCTGTCACACAGCCACTCTTAACCGGTCATGTTCCACGCGTAAGAGTTGTGCCCGCTCAAACGCGCTCACACATTTTCGCGAACATTATGCCCCAGGCGCTACGCGCCGCGCCACACACCATTTGTTTTCCGCCCAAGGTGGCCGAAGCGATGAGTGTAGGGCCACACACAAGACATTCCCCGCTCAAAGCGGTAGAGACACAGTGTGTAAGGCGGCCAGCCACCGAAAGCGAGCGGCTGGCCCACAGCACAGAGAGCGCGCCCGCCCCTCTTATACGGGCCGTCAAACCCGCGAAACGCGGCGTTTCGAGCCCAGAGGCCGTTCTGTCCCGTTTGGCACACGCGAAAGCGTGGGAAGCCATTCCAGGTGTATCAGAATGGGTGCTGAGAACAGTGAAGCACGGCTACACTCTGCAGTTCGCTCGCCGCCCTCCGCGCTTCTGTGCGCGTATAGAGACGAGAGTGAGCGAAGAAGTAGCACATCTACTTCGAGCGGAGATAGCCACGCTGCTGTGCAAAGGGGCTATAGAACCGGTTCCCCATTCTATGAGCGAGTCAGGCTTTTACAGCCGATATTTTCTCGTGCCAAAAAGGGACGGGTCGCTCAGACCGATTCTGGATCTGAGGCGTCTGAACAAAGCTCTTTTGAGGAGATCGTTCAAGATGCTTACGACCAAGCAGATCCTCGCGCATATTCGCCCGAGAGACTGGCTAATTTCCCTAGATTTGAAAGACGCATATTTTCAAATCAAGATAACGCCGCGTCACAGGCCATTCTTACGATTCGCCTTCGACGGCCAGGCTTATCAATACACCGTCCTTCCGTTCGGCCTGTCACTAGCACCCCGTACATTTACGAAGTGCATGGACGCGGCCCTCGCTCCCCTGAGAAACCGGGGGATGCGAATATTGAACTGCTTGGACGACTGGCTCATCCTGGCGCAGTCAGAGGCCGAGCTCCTCGCCCACAGGGCAATGCTGCTCAGCCATTTGGACAGGCTGGGGCTCACGGTCAACTGGACCAAGAGCTCATTAGTGCCCACGCAATCAACCTCATTTCTGGGTTTGAATCTGGACACTGTGGCTATGTCTGCCCGCCTGTCACCACAACGCACGCGCCAAGTTCGGCGCATGGCTGCGTACTTCCGGCCGGGCAAAATCGCACCTCTCAAGCTTTTTCAGAGGATGCTGGGACGTATGGCCTCAGCTGCAGCTGTGCTCCAGCTGGGCTTAATGCGCATGCGCCCGCTGCAACGCTGGTTAAACGCCCGAGTGCCTCACAGAGCCTGGGCTGCCGGAGGTTTCAGGATCAGAGTGACTCAGGGCTGTGTTGCAGCCCTAGAGCCCTGGTTAGTAGCCGACTGGTACCAGCGGGGAGTGACAAGGGGAGCCATCTCACACCGCAAAGTCATCTCGACGGACGCCTCCACCTCGGGTTGGGGCGCCGTTTTCGAGGGCAGACCGGCCTCGGGCCTCTGGTCGAGCGGAGAAAAACTCCTACACATAAACTGTTTGGAGATGATAGCGGTAGAGAACGCGCTCAAGCAGTTTCTCCCGTTTATACGGGGACACCATGTGTTGGTCCGGTCCACGGTGGTGTCCAACATGAACCGGCAGGGCGGTGTCAGGTCCAGGTGTCTGGGCAATCTGACGGAACGCCTGCTCGTGTGGGCACACAGCTCGCTGCGCTTGCTGAGAGCGGCGCACGTTCCGGGCCACCTCAACGTGGGCCCGGACAAGCTGTCCAGGGGCCTCATTCTCCCAGGAGAATGGTCCCTGCACCCCCAGACAGTCCAGCTGGTATGGCGCCTATTCGGCAGAGCGGAGCTCGACCTCTTTGCAACAAAAGAGAACGCCCGCTGCTCGACGTTCTTGTCCAAAAGCGAGGATGCGCTGTCCCAACTTTGGCCCAGCCTCCCGCTGTATGCTTTCCCGCCGATTTCCCTATTGACCCAGGTTATAGCGAAAATCAGGGAAACGCGCCGCCCGGTGCTCCTTATAGCGCCGCGCTGGGAGAACCAGATTTGGTACCCAGAGCTGGTGAAGCTGTCGCACTCACCCCCCTGGCCAGTTCCGCTGAGAGCAGACCTCCTCTCTCAAGCAGGAGGGTCAGTTTGGCATCCCCATCCAGAGCGATGGTCTCTGCATGTATGGGTGACCAACGGATACCCGTTGACCTGCCCGAAGGGGTTATGAACACGATCTCACACTCTAGAGCCCCCTCGACGAGGCGCTTATATAGTTCTAAGTGGTCGGTGTTCACTGAGTGGTGTGCTTCCAAGGGATTGGAACCGCAGCAATGTGGGGTCCAGCGGGTGCTCTCCTTCCTCCAGGAGCTCTTGGAACTGGGCAGGTCCCCTTCCACGCTCAAAGTGTATGTAGCGGCTATAGCAGCGTTCGCCCAGACGACGCTAGGCAGCACGCTAGGAAGGAACGAGCTCATCATCCGTTTCCTCAGAGGAGCTAGACGGATGAATCCCCCGCGGCTCCCATCGGTTCCTATTTGGGATCTGGCCTTGGTCCTAGAGGCCATGAAGGCTCATCCCTTTGAACCGCTCGAGACTGTGGAACCAAGGTTCCTTTCGCTAAAAACCGCGTTCCTGATAGCTCTGGCTTCAGTGAAACGCGTGGGGGATCTACACGCGCTCTCAGTGAGCCCGACGTGTATGGAGTTCGGTCCTAATGACTCTAAGGTCATTCTCAGACCGAGGCATGGTTATGTCCCCAAAGCGATCGGCACTCCTTTCAGGGCGCAGATTATCTCCCTCTCGGCTCTGCCAGCATCCGACGAGGGGGACGGTGGCAATATCCTCTGCCCTGTCAGGGCATTGAGGGTTTATGTCACACGCTCCGCCGCCTTCAGGCGTTCTGAGCAGCTATTTGTTTCGTTTGGAGGGCGCGCTAAAGGTCTCGCCTCCTCGAAACAGACCCTGTCCAGGTGGATAGTGGACGCGATTGCAACTGCATACGCTTCCAAACACCTGCAGTGCCCGCTAGGTGTCAGAGCACACTCCACCAGAGGCATGGCCTCTTCGTGGGCTTGGGCCAGAGGGATTTCCATCCACGATATTTGCGTGGCGGCAGGCTGGGCCTCCCCGTCTACGTTCGTGAGATTTTACAATCTGGAAGTTCCTGCCTTACAGGCGAAAGTGTTATCAGTTCAATAAGGCTGTTGGTTCTGCCCGGTGATTCTGCGCAGACATAGCTCACATACTGGTAGTAAGTTCGGTACAAGGCTTATGTAAATTTGAAGGAGACCGGCGGTACCGTTCCCTCATTTACGAAAAGAGCTATTGTGAGTTTGAAGGTGACCGGCGGTGCCGTTACCTCACTCATATGACAAGATATTGTGAATTTGAAGGCGACCGGCCTTGCCGTTCCCTCATTCATGAGACAAGGTGTGGTGAATTTGAAGGCGACCGGCAGGTGCCGTTCCCTCATTCATAAGGCAGGGTGTTGTAACCACCCGTTGTAACCACCCGTCAGTTCAAACGAAGTGTCCGTATATGTGGTGGCCCGTTTCCTTTACCGGCCACCCTGCCCGAGCAGTGTTATGGTCCCCGGTTCCCTGGGATACATATGCTGTATGCGAGGCGCGCACGGCGTTGACAATATGTTCCCGTAGCGTAAGGAACTTACGCAATACGAGAGAACCTCTCGTAAGAGAACGATACTCGGTTACTTAACGTAACCTCGGTTCTCTCTAGATGAGGGAACGAGTATTGCGTTCCTTGCCGTGCGCCCCGCGGGCTTTTACGCTTCAGAACTACGAAAACCGAATATGCAGCCCGTGAGCCCTGCTTATATACACGTGGCCACGCCCCACCTGTAGGCAAATGAAGCCAGGTGGGCGCGAAGCGCCCTCATTGGTCGCCACGTCACGCGGGCTCACCGATAGGCTGCTGCAGTTGCCAGCAGAGCAGCCAATGGCACGCTGGAATAGCCTGCTATGGTCTGCCAGGCTGCCGCACTGCGTTGACAATGTTACAAAATTAAGGATAATTTTGGGTTTTTCAGAAATCTCGAAGAAAGAATACTTTCCCGTAGCGTAAGGAACTTACGCAATACTCGTTCCCTCATCTAGAGAGAACCGAGGTTACGTTAAGTAACCGAGTATCGTTTTTCCTTACAAAGTAAAATAAATATCTTTTTAATTAATTCGTAATATTTACCCTGTCAAAAATTTCTTTAAACAAAAAAAATTCAGATCTGATTTTGACACTAATTGCTATTTCTGTAAGAATGACACTGAAACTCTTCTTAACTTGTTTTGGTCCTGCAGTTATACTCAGCAACTTTGGAAAGATGTTAGTTGGTTAATCTCAAGCAATATCTTCAAAACTTCTCTATGAATCCCAAAACTGTTATTTTTGGATTTTTTTTAAAGCGGATTCAAATGCCTGCTTTATAATAAATCTAATTATGTTCCTATGCAGATTTTATATTCACAAATGTAAGTTTTAAAATTGTAAACCAATCCTTTTGGTATTCTTGCATGAGATAAAACATTATTTGAGTACAATGTAATCCTCTCTTAACCCAAAAGCACTCAGAACATGTACAATTTGCAAGACCTACAAACTTTGTACCTTAATGTTTAGATGTCTTTTCATTTAAGTAATGCCCTCTTTCTTTCTTTCTTTTATTCCTCTCCATTTTTGTGTATTTCACGGTCTAACTGGTTTTTCTTGTGTTGCGCTATAATGTTGTTAAAGTGTTTTCTTTCACTATTCTTTATATTTTTGTTATTAAGAAATATTGTTGTGTTCCAATTTTGTTTCACACTGTAATTTGAATGATCAAATAAAGTAAAAAAAAAAAAAAAGAAAAAAAAAAAAGGTATGACAAACCCGACGTCTTACCCGATGGCATCTACGCTAATGTTAGTCTCTCTGTTTTATCCCGAGGTCTACTGCAGTCAGACGGATCCGGGCCGTATCCAGTTCAGATGGTGGACCTGCGCCCAGACAAGACCAACGCATGACCCTTAAGTGTCTGCAGAGACCGTGTCAATTAGACTCCCCCTGAAGTTGCCTCATCGACACGGCATCCTCAATAAACCCGTCTCGGGCGTGATGACTCTGATTGTTCGAATATTCCAATTTATCCATCCATCCATCCATCCATCTTCTTCCGCTTTATCCGGGGCAGAGATGCCCAGACTTCCCTCTCCCTAGACACTTCCTCTAGCTCTTCCGGGGGGACACCGAGGCGTTCCAAGGCCAGCCGGGAGACATAGTCCCTCCAGCGTGTCCTTGGTCTTCCCCGGGGCCTCCTCCCGGTTGGACATGCCCGAAACACCTTCCCGGGAAGGCGTTCAGGAGGCATCCGGAACAGATGCCCGAGCCACCTCAGCTGTCCCCTCTCGATGTGGAGGAGCTTAGCTCTTTCTTCACCACGACAGACCGGTACATCGACCGCATTACTGCAGAAGCTGCACCGATCCGTCTGTCAATCTCCCGTTCCATCCTCCCCTCACTCGTGAACAAGACCCCTAGATACTTGAACTCCTCCACTTGGGGCAGGAACTCTCCACCAACCTGAAGTGGGCAAGCCACCCTTTTCCGACTGAGGACCATGGCCTCGGATTTGGAGGTGCTGATTCCCATCCCAGCCGCTTCACACTCGGCTGCAAACCGTCCCAGTGCATGCTGGAGGTCCTGGTTAGAAGGGGCCAACACGACAACGTCATCCACAAAGAGCAGAGACGAAACCGTGTGGTCCCCAAACCTGACACTCTCCGGCCCTTGGCTGCGCCTAGAAATTCTGTCCATAAAAATTATGAACAGAACCGGCGACAAAGGGCAGCCCTGCCGGAGTCCAACATGCACCGGGAACAAGTCTGACTTACTGCCGGCAATGCGGACCAAACTCCTGCTTCGGTCATACAGGGACCGGACAGCCCTCAGCAAAGGACCCTGGACCCCATATTCCCCCAGCACCCTCCACAGGACGCCGCGAGGGACACGGTCGAATGCCTTCTCCAAATCCACAAAACAAATGTGGACTGGTTGGGCAAACTCCCATGAACCCTCCAGCACCCTGTAGAGGGTATAGAGCTGGTCCAGTGTTCCACGACCAGGACGAAAACCACACTGTTCCTCCTGAATCCGAGGTTCCACTATCGGCCGAATTCTCCTCTCCAGTACCCTGGCATAGACTTTCCCGGGGAGGCTGAGAAGTGTGATCCCCCTATAGTTGGAACACACCCTCCGGTCCCCCTTCTTAAAAAGAGGGACCACCACCCCGGTCTGCCATCCCAGAGGCACTGTCCCCGACCGCCACGCGATGCTGCAGAGGCGTGTCAGCCAAGACAGCCCCACAACATCCAGAGACTTGAGGTACTCAGGGCGGATCTCATCCACCCCCGGTGCCTTGCCACCGAGGAGTTTCTTGACCACCTCGGTGACTTCAGCTTGGGTGATGGACGAGTCCTCCTCTGAGCCCCCAACCTCTGCTTCCTCAATGGAAGACGTGACGGCGGGATTGAGGAGATCCTCGAAGTATTCCTTCCACCGTCCGACAACATCCTCAGTTGAGGTCAACAGCCGCCCATCGCCACTGTAAACAGTGTTGGTAGGGCACTGCTTCCCCCTCCTGAGGCGCTGGACGGTTTGCCAGAATCTCTTCGAGGCCAGCCGATAGTCCTTTTCCATGGCCTCACCGAACTCCTCCCAGGCCCGAGTTTTTGCCTCCACAACCACCCGGGCTGCAGTCCGTTTAGCCTGCCGGTACCTGTCAGCTGCCTCAGGAGTCCCACAAGCCAACCAGGCCCGATAGGACTCCTTCTTCAGCTTGACGGCATCCCTTACTTCCGGTGTCCACCACCGGGTTCGGGGATTGCCGCCTCGACAGGCACCGGAGACCTTGCGTCCACAGCTCCGAGCAGCCGCTTTGACAATGGAGGTGGAGAACATGGTCCACTCGGACTCAATATCTCCAGCCTCCCTCGGGATCCGGTCGAAGCTCTGCCGGAGGCAGGAGTTGAAGATCTCTCTGACAGGAGACTCGGCCAAACGTTCCCAGCAGACCCTCACAGTACGTTTGGGTCTACCGAGTCTATCCAGCTTCCTCCCCCGCCATCGGATCCAACTCACCACCAGGTGGTGATCAGTTGATCCAGCTCCGCCCCTCTCTTCACCCGAGTGTCCAAGACATACGGCCGCAGGTCAGATGAAACGACCACAAAGTCGATCATTGACCTACGACCTAGGGTGTCCTGGTGCCATGTGCACTGATGGACACCCTTATGCTTGAACATGGTGTTCGTTATGGACAAACTGTAACTAGCACAGAAGTCCAATAACTGAACACCACTCGGGTTCAGATCAGGGGGGCCGTTCCTCCCAATCACGCCCCTCCAGGTTTCACTGTCATTGCCCACGTGGGCGTTGAAGTCCCCCAGTAGAACGACGGAGTCCCCAGTCGGAGCACTCTCCAGCACCCCTCCCAGGGACACCAAGAAGGTTGGGTACTCTGCACTGCTGTTTGGCCCGTAGGCACACACAACAGTGAGAGACCTATCCCCGAGCCGAAGCCGCAGGGAAACAACCCTCTCGTTCACCGGGGTAAACTCCAACACATGGCGGCAGAGCTGGGGGGCTATAAGCAAACCCACACCAGCCCGCCGCCTCTCACCATGGGCAACTCCAGAGTGGTGAAGAGTCCATCCCCTCTCGAGGAGTGTGGTTCCAGAGCCCAAGCCGTGCGTGGAGGTGATTCCGACTATCTCTAGTCGGAACCTCTCAACCTCACGCACAATCTCAGGCTCTTTCCCCGCCAGCGAGGTGACATTCCATGTCCCAAGAGCCAGTTTCCGTGTCCAGGGATCGGGTCGTCTAGGCCCCCGGCCTCGACTGCTGCCCGATTCGCTTTGCACCGGCCCCTTACGGTCCCTCCTGTGAGTGGTGAGCCCACGGGAAGGTGTCCCCACGTCGCTCCTTTGGGCTGAGCCCGGCCGGACCTCATGGGGGAAGGCCCGGCCACCAGGCGCTCGCATACGAGCCCCAACCCCAGGCCTGGCTCCAGGGTGGGGCCCCGGCTGCGCCGTACCGGGCGACGTCACGGTCCTCCTTTTTTTTGTCATCATAAGGGTTGTTGAATTTATTCCAATTTAATAATTGTTAAATCGATATGTCATCCTCAATAAAACCCGTCTCCGGCGTGTTGCCTCCGATCTTTCGAATATTGCACTTTAATAATTGTTTCATCAATACGGCATCCTCAATAAACATGTCTCTGGCATGATAACTCCGATATTTCGATTATTCCTATTTATTATTTGTTTTATCAACACATTCTCAATAAACCCATCTCCGGCGTGTTGCCTCCGATCTTTCGAATATTCCGATCTATTATGACCTCTGACCTGTAAAGTTGCCAGAATAATAATCATACGCTGTTTGTTAATTGGCCAGAGGAGAACTGGCACATGACTGAGCCTTGTTTCTCCCAAGGTTTATTTTTCTCCATTAGGTCACCTGATGGGGTTTTGGTTTCCTTGCCACTGTCGCACTGTCAACACTACATTTTTCAACTAAATATCCAAATAAATCGAATTATTAAACTAAATGGACCATATAAACTAAATTACTGATCTAATTACTGATCTAAAGCTCACATGGTCACTGTATGATAATTGAAATGAACTGATGACATCACAGTTTTCTCCAGAACGTCTATACGGCTGAATACAATTCTGTTGCATTATTTTCCTGTTTAACACTGTGAAGCTGCTTTGAAACAATCTGCATTGTTATAAGCACTATATAAATAAAGTTGACTTGACGTCTTGCTTCACTATACTCTCCTGCTCTTACTCCATTCGCAGACAAATAACCAGTCATCATCCTGCGGTCGTACGTTGGTCCGGTCTGTCAAATGAAAGATTAACGTTATGGGCCTTATAACTCCTGGTTAGTTTGTTTGGGGTGTCCTACACAACCAAAATTAAAACTTACCTGGTTAATTGCTCGAGTCACAGCTATCTCCAAATCACTGTTCGAATGTCCCCACCTCGAGAGGTTGTTTTGCTCACAAAATCTCGTCACTGAGCATCCTCGTTGGATACCCATACGACTCATGTTTGCAGTGATATCTAAATGAGTCATTCCTGTATTAAACATTAATATTATGTCACCTCTGTACTCTTCTAAAGCAGCCATGACCAATCGTCACACTCAATGCTCTTCTGATTATTGGCGCCTAAAGCTAGGTTTATACTCGCCACAGCCGCACAAAGACGAAGATGCGTGCAGCAAAAATGTCATGTGCGGTGTGGGCGGTCGTGCGCGTAGGGTGCGCAAGGGCCCATTTCACCTGGCGGTGTGCACGGCAGATTTTGTAACTGCGCGCGCGGCTTTGCATCCGAAGATGAACAACTTCAAGCTGAATCTAGTCGAGCACAAACTTCTCATCACACCAGCACCCAGTTTGCACGTCTAAATTAGTTGCTTACATTTAAAAAATGAGTAGGTATAAAATAGCACGAAAAGCCTTTTTAATGAACAAAGGTCCATACAAATGTACACGAAACTTAATGAAATGTTTAGTGAATTTAGAAAATATTTAAGATATCGGATTGTTGGCGACTGTAGAGCCATCACAGAATGTATTCAAATCCGTTTTTGACAAAAGCTATGGCTGTCGTCGCGGAGGGTTTGTTCATTTATACGGTCCGCCGGTGTGGATACTGTCATTCAGAATCACAGATTATACTTTTTGAAAGTATGACCAACATAATAATTTTCACCGGAAAATGTCATCTGAACAAGTAGATAACATCCACTTTTTGTTCTGACCAACTAAGGGGAAAAAAGCATTGCAGTATATCGCGATGATTAGACTAAATCTAATATCATATCACGTCAAACCGTGCAAATGAATACTTTGTTTGCAAATTGTTAATGTTAACAACATTAGCATAGCGTGACTACATTTGATGTGTATTAGGGCTACCTGTAGATTAGTTTCCATTTCTGTGCAGTCTAATTTGTAATGAATCAAATGAATGTGGAGTAGAAGTGAATTGCTCCCTCTCATAGCCAGCGCAAAATAATTGATATTTACCATAATGCACATAGCAAAACGAGAAAGGCACAACAAAGAAAACTCTGTAACTGTATGAATTAAGTGAACACGTGTACATCTATTACATAATTTAACCATTGAAATGTCTGAAGCGGTCTCTGCGTCTGTATTGAACCCCTTTAAAACACGGAGTTCGCGCCACCTTTCAAAAGCCATTTTTATCCTTGTTTTTTGCATAGGCCCGGTTACACTCTCTTTTTTTCTGTAGCTACTCCGAGGGTGTGTCTCAATCAGCTCCCTAGCTGATTGAGACGCACCCCGAAAGTCCGAAGTCTTTTGCATTTTACAACAGGTGAATCTCCAGTTGTCACTGGTGATTGTCATTTGAACCTTTCTGGATCCGCTATCAAATTGATAAGTTTAATTATATCAAGTGCTGTGAGAAAAGGCTATAAATCTCCACCTCCAACATCCTCACACACAATATAGCCTACTAGCCGGGACACCTTCTTTATGTGTACAGATGTGACGTAATGACGCAAAGACATGCTTGAATTTCCCGCGGAAATCCACCAGTACCACTGGAATTAAAAACATTATTACAAGCTTACCATTGTAAATCGAGCTATGGTAAGCAGATAGTATTGAACACTAGCTGGTTATGTACTTGCTCAAAAATTTATTTTGGATAATTTTAAAGTTACGGACTGCAGTTATAAAATAAACCTAATGTAGGCATACCTGAAACCCTAAACCCCATGGTTTACACTGATGTTAAAATAACATTTAGTTGTTATGCTAGAGTAAAACACTGCTGTTCACTTTCAGAAGGACATTTTCTTGCCACAAAAAGAAAGTGAAACACGTATGTAGGTTATATATATTTTGAATATAAGCTCTATCTTTAAGCATTATCGTATTGCATATCGAATATCGCATTATTTAATGAGTTATGTATTTAATGTCGCATTATTTAGAGCCATTTATGTTATGTATAGGCTATTTTGCCTCACTTGCAAATGCACAGTAATGAAATGTAATGTGGTACCTTTGGAATGATCTCGGTGTGCTCGCACGTAGTGGCAGGTTTGAAGAGGGCACACTAGTTGGTTGAAGAAATCCAAAGGCAAGCCGGTGGTCTGCACCGGTTGGCGCTCGACCAAGATGGGTTTGAGCTCCGCCACCGAGAACTTCATAATGTGCCCGCTCATTTAAATCAAAACTGCTGAAGTGACCATCTTCCAAAGGGAAAATAATTACGTTGATAGTATCGGTCAAATAAATACTGCCCACATCGATCTGAAATAAAGAAGTGTGAAGCATAAAAAGGCCAATTTACTGTCATTAAACCTACCGAACCCTGCACACAGTCATGCAATATCACAAGATGTGCTCTACAAGAAAATCAAAACATTTCTCAATTAGCAAGAATCAAGCTAACACATTCATTTGTCGATTGACGTAGCAGCTAACCTTTAGCAGCCATGTGTTTAAATTTTGCAATTTAACTAGGCTAATTGAGCAATCAACAGTTTATGGACACACCTGAAAAATCAGAAATATTCTTTCTGCTCGCATGTCGTCCAGTTTTAGAGAGACCCGTCGTCTTCTTCTTTTGTTTTTATTGGCGGTTGGCCAACAACTTTCAGGTGCATTACCGCCACCCACTGATCTGGAGTATGGACTAATGATCTATATAAACACCCAAATTATAAGGACAAAGAGAACACTTTTAAATGAGATTAAAAAACAAACAAACAAAAAATGATAAATAAAATAATAACAAATAAACAAACCTAAATAAATATATTAAAATATATTAAATTATAATTCTCAAATTCTATTAATTAATCGTGTTGATCCTAAATGCTCTAGAAGAAGTTTACAACCTTTGTCACTTGCAGATGTTTTAAGAATATTACTGATATTTTCCTCTCCATTTCTTCTTAGTGCATGCTTTAAAACTTCTCTCTCTGATTCATACTTCTGACAATGTAATAAAACATGATCCACTGTTACTTGCTCTCCACAATATTCACACTTCCCATCATTATGTTTTCCAATCACGTAGAGAGAACTGTTTCGCCCAGTATGCCCATTCCTTATTCTTGTAATAACCATCTCCTCTTTTCTATTTTGTCCTCCAGACCCTGTTCTCCCAACTAATGGATTATTTTTGAACAGATATCTTCCTTTACTTTCTTTGTTCCATTGATTTTGCCACATGTTTTTTATTTGTCCTTTAATCACCACTTTAGCTTCTGACTTACTAATATTTACATTTATATTCTTATTCCCACTCCTCAAAGCCCGTTTTGCTGCTTTATCTGCCTTTTCATTCCCATCAATTCCAAAATGTGCAGAGACCCACACAAAACTAACAGACAAGTGCATTTGTTGAATTCTAAATATTGATTGGAGTATTTCATACAATAAATACTCTCTACTCCTGGAGTTGCAAAATTTTAAACTCATTAATACTGCACATGAATCTGATGCAATTACTACATTCTCTGGCCTGACCTCCTCTGCCCATTGCAATGCAATAACAATGGCCATCATTTCACATGCAAATACAGATATATCATCAGTAAGTCTCTTTCCACATTCAACATTAAAATCAAGGATTACTACAGCTGCTGCTGTTCTACCTGTCGTAGGGTCTTTAGAACCATCTGTATACATTTTTATGAATCCCATAGTAATTTCTTCTGATGTATGAATTAAAGATTTTATAATTTCCCTTATTTACATCTCTCATCAATTCAAGGAGGCTAAGATCTATCTCTGGCTGTGGCAATAACCAAGGTGGTATAGCTGGCAGAACTACAGTTGGAGAGTAACTCCTATCTAGAATATCCATTTCACCTGCCTTCTTTCTAACTATCCAACCAAAGCTCTTTGTTTGCCTTTTTTTCTGTTCCTAGCACGGCTCAATTGCACTTATTGCAGGATGGTTACTATGTCCTTGTAAATTAACCCAGTATGTTGTCATGATTTGCTGTCTCCTTAACTCCAATGGCATTTCCCCCATTTCTACCTGTAATGCTGCCACAGATGTGGTTTTAAAAGCCCCACTACATATCCTTAATGCTTGTGCTTGAATTACATGCAATTTTTTAAACAAGGTTTTAGATGCTGACCCATAAACCACACATCCATAATCCAGAACAGATCTTATTAAACCAATTTATATAGTTTTCAAAGTAGACCTATCGGCTCCCCACTCTGTTCCCACTAAACATCTCATCACATTCAATAACTTTTTACACTTATTTACAATACTATCAATATGTACATTCCATGTGAGCCTAGCATCAAACCGCACACATACAAATTTGAATGATTCTATCCGTTCCAGCTTTTTGCCATATAAGTACAGTTGAACCTCTGCTCCAATTTTCTTCCCTGTAAAGAAAAGTGTTTTTGTTTTTTCCACTGAAAATTTTAATCCCCATTCCCAGGACCATTCCTCCACTCTTTTAATTGTTTCCTGCATCTGTTTCACAACATATTCAACATTCCTACCTCATGCCCCATCATCTGCAAACAGAGATCTCCCTATACCTTGCCAAATTTTATTATACACATCATCAATCATTATTGAAAACAATAAAGGACTTATAACACTTCCTTGTGGCGTTCCATTATCCACCGAAAAGCTTGCTGACAAGGTTTTTCCCACTCTCACCTCTATTGAGCGTCCATATAAAAATTCCTTCACCCATCTAAAATTTTTTCCTGATATTCCTAATCTTTTCACTTTAATCAATAATCCCCCTTTCCATAGTAAATCATATGCTTTTTCCACATCAAAAAACACTGCTACCACTACCTCTTTATTCACTTGTGCCTTCCTCACCTCTGATTCTAGACATACTATCGGATCCATTGTTCCCCTACCTTTTCTAAATCCACTTTGATATTTGTATCTAATATTCCTTGCTTCCAAATAATATGTTAATATGTCTGTAATCATACGTTCCATTATTTTACACATGTGTGATGTCAATGCTATTGGTCTATAGTTAGATGGATTAGTGGGATCTTTCCCTGGTTTCCTGATGGGTACTATAACTGCTTGTTTCCAACATCCTGGTAATTTCCCTTCCCTCCAAATCTTGTTATATAAATGTAAAATGACCTCTAACACTACATCTGACATATGTTCCAATATGATATAACAGATCTGATCTTTTCCTGGAGAAGTTAATCCTGATTTAAAGATGGACCATTTCAATTCCTCCAATGTAAAAAGAGAGTTAATAACATCATCCCTCTCTTCTTCTCTTTCCAGCAATTAATTTTCTTCACTAGTGTTTTTCCTTCCTCTTATCCCCTCTTCTGACATATTTCTAGAACTATGCACCTCAACCAATGCTTTAGCTAACACATCTGCTTTCTCTATATCTTTACTAGCCGCCCCCCCCCCCCACTCCCATCTTACTCCACTCATTTTCTTTATTATTCCTCAGACTTTCTCAATTTGTGTACTTCTCCCTATTGAATCACAAAATGTTCTCCAATACTTCCTTTTATTTTCTTTAAAGGTCCCGTTCTTCGTGATCCCACTGTTCAAACTTTAGTTAGTGTGTAATGTTGCTGTTAGAGCATAAATAATACCTGTAAAATTATAAAGCTCAAAGTTCAATGCCAAGCGAGATATTTTATTTAACAGAAGTTCCCTTTCAAAGCCTACAGCGAATGGCTGGCTTGGACTACATCTTGGTACTTCCTACATTAATTACGTCAGTCAGTAGAACAGTAGAACAGACTAACCTCCACCCACAAGAATACGTGAAAAAGGGGGCGTGGTCTTGTTGCTGTCCCACGTGGAGAAGAGGACGGTCGCGTGGAGAAAAGGAACTGTAGCTTGTGTGTGTTTGTCGCCATGTCGTCGAGACACTGTTATTTTCATCCCGGAGTCAAATCACCTTTGTTTGGCTTTCCCAGGGACGCTGTAGAGATCATTGATCGCATACATCTCCCGTTAAGAGGCGTGACCTTTCCGTACAACTTGCGCTAAGCTACTGTCGAATCACAACACAGGAACCGCTGGCACAATCAGAACTCGTTACGTATTTCTGAAGGAGGGACTTCATAGAACAAGGAAGTCATCAGGACATTTTAGGACAGTGAAAACAGCGGTATACAGATAAGTAAATTGTGTGAAAAATACTGTGTTTTTTTACACACGAAACATGTAATCAAAGCTTAAAAAAAACACGAAGAACGGGACCTTTAATAGTCTTTCTAACCACTGCTTGCATTATTTTGTATTCTATAAAATGTTGGAAATTATGCGTATTTTTTAATACCTTAAAAGCCTTATTGCGTTTCCTTATTACTTCACTACAGTCATCGTTCCACCACGTAACTAACCTCCGCCTTTTCATAGCTTCTTTTCTTTAAATTGTCTGATTAGCATCCCCAATTATTGCCTCTCTCACATTTTCATTAAATATTTCTATATCCTGCTCTCTATTTATATTTTTAAAATTTGTTTCACTTATCTCTCTAAATTTATCCCACTCTGCTTTTCCAAATACCCACCTTTATGATACATCTTCTAATGCCACCTTACTTTCATTACCTACACTACATAAAATGGAGTAATGATCACTTCATACAGTTGATTGATTCATAACCTCCCACACACAAATACCTGCCAAGGACTGTGACAATAATGTCAAGTCTAAACATGACTCACTGCCTGTACTACAGTTAACCCTCGTAAAACTCCCATCATCTGACTCTCATCATAAACACAAGTCCCAATGCATCCATCAAATCCTCCACTATCAAACCATTCCTATCCGTCCTTTCCCCTCCCCAAAGAGTACTTCTACTATTTTGTACCAAATTATCCTTCTACTATCTAGCCCTTTTATTGCCTCCAATTTTTCCAATTCCAACCTCTGACATGGATTATAAAAATTCACAATAACCAACCTACCATCCCCTAACCACACTTCAACAACTACATATTCCAACTCTTTCCCTTTTTCAATTTCTCTATATGAAACACCTTGCCTAACAAAAATAGCACATAGGTTTAAGCCATGTCTCTTCAACACATATTATGTCAGGCTTGCATTCTAAAGCCTCAAGAAATCCTTTAAATTCTTGCCCATTCGACAGTAGACTCCTTGCATTCCACTGAAGAAATAACATTAAAATTAACAATAAAATGAATCTTGTGACCATGATTCCTTACTTAACTGTTTCTGTTTTTTAAGCTCTTCTTGAACCCCTCTCCCAGTCAATCCTTGAATATTTAAATATCTTGCTGCACTTTTTACAATTATTTCAATCTTCTCATATCTCCCTTTTGCTTGGAATGTACAGTTAATTACTTCAGCCATGAAATACACAAAATCTTCCTTTTTTACCAGTAACATATCTCCATCTTCCCTCTGATTTTGTATTGCATTTACATTTACATTTACATTTAGTCATTTAGCAGACGCTTTTATCCAAAGCGACTTACAAATGAGAGCAATAGAAGCAGCTAGAACAGTCAAGGGCAACAGTATGTAACAGTATGTAAGTGCTGTAACAAGTCTCAGTTAATCTAGCAAAGAACACATAGGACAGAAGGTTTTTTTTTTTTTTTTTTTTTTTTTTTAAATAGACAGACAGACAGACAGAAAATGAATAGAATGTTAAGTGCTAATCTTGATTGGTAAGGTACCGCTGGAAGAGATGTGTCTTTAGCCGTTTTTTGAAAATGGCTACAGACTCGGCTGCTCGAATTGAGATGGGCAGGTCATTCCACAGGGTGGGTGCGGTCCAGGAAAAGGTCCGTGAGAGTGATTTCATGCCTCTTTGGGATGGCACTACAAGGCGTCGTTCACTGGCAGAACGTAAGCTCCTGGAGGGTGTGTAAGTCTGAACAAGCGAGTTTAGGTATCTTGGTGCAGAGCCAGTGGTTGTTTTGAAGGCGAGCACCAGTGTCTTGAATTTGATGCGAGCTGCTATTGGGAGCCAGTGGAGACTGATGAAGAGAGGCGTGACGTGTGCTCTCTTCGGCTCGTTAAAGACCACCCTTGCCGCTGCATTCTGGATCAGTTGCAAGGGTTTGACAGTACATGCCGGAAGGCCCGCTAGAAGAGCATTACAGTAGTCCAGTCTGGAGAGAACAAGAGCTTGGACCAGGAGTTGTGTGGCATGCTCTGATAGGAAGGGTCTAATCTTCCTAATGTTGTATAACGCAAATCTGCAGGACCGGGTTGTTGCAGTAATGTGGTCAGTGAATTTTAGCTGATCATCAATCACAACTCCAAGATTCCTGGCTGTCCTGGACGGAGTTATGGTTGATGATCCTAGCTGAATGGAGAGATTGTGATGAAGTGCTGGGTTGGCTGAGACCACAAGCAGTTCTGTCTTTGCAAGGTTGAGTTGCAGGTGATGTTCCTTCATCCAGGCAGAAATGTCTGTTAGGCAGGCGGCGATACGAACACCAACCGTGGGATCATCTGGTTGAAATGAGAAGTAGAGTTGAGTGTCGTCGGCATAGCAGTGATAGGAAACGCCATGTTTCTGAATGACAGATCCCAGTGATGACATGTAGATGGAGAAGAGAAGTGGTCCAAGCACTGAGCCCTGTGGAACTCCAGTGGCTAGATGATGTGACTTAGACACTTCGCCTCTCCATGACACCGTGAAGGACCTACCTGAGAGGTAAGACTTTAGCCACTGGAGAGCAGTTCCTGAGATGCCCATCTTCATGAGAGTTGACAGGAGGATCTGGTGGTTAACTGTGTCAAAAGCAGCAGACAAATCCAGTAAGATAAGTACTGTGGATTTGGATGCCGCTCTTGCCTGTCTCAGTGCCTCCGTAACCGAGAGTAGGGCAGTCTCCGTTGAGTGGCCGCTTTTGAAGCCGGATTGATTGCTGTCCAGGAGGTTGTTCTGTTCAAGAAACGTGGAGAGCTGGTTAAACACAACTCGCTCAAGTGTCTTTGCAATGAAAGGCAGAAGGGATACCGGTCTGTAGTTTTCTAAAAGTGCTGGGTTAAGAGAGGGTTTCTTAAGCAGTGGGGTTACCAGAGCCTGCTTAAATGCTGTGGGGAAGGTCCCGGTGTGAAGAGAGGTGTTAACAATGTGAGTGAGTGCAGGAGTAACAGAAGAAGAAATGGCCTGAAGGAGGTGAGTGGGGATAGGATCAAGCGGACAGGTAGTGGGATGATTGGAAAGGATGAGTTTGGAGACATCTATTTCGGAGAGCAGAGAGAAGGAGGGAAGCGTATGTGTGATAGTTTTTGAGATGTGCGTGTCGGTTTGCGGTGTGGAGAATTGGCTGCTGATGGAGGATGTTTTGTTTGTAAAGAATGATGCAAAGTCATCAGCTGTAAGAGTTGATGAAGGAGGGGGGGGGGAGGGGGACAAAGGAGCGAGGAGAATGTTCTGAAAAGTGCACGAGAGTCAGGGCAGTTGTTGATTCTGTTGTTGTAGTATGTAGTTTTAGCAGTGGAGACGTTAGTAGAGAAAGAAGTGAGGAGAGACTGATACAGGGTCAGGTCAGTAGTGTTTTGAGTTTTGCGCCACTTCCTCTCTGCCGCCCTGAGACCAGAGCGATGTTCGCGAAGAACATCAGACAGCCAGGGGGCAGAGGGGGTGGTGCGGGCTGGCCTGGATGAAACGGGACAGAAGTTGTCTAAGCAAGATGTTAGAGTGGAGCAAAGAGTGTCAGTAGCACTGTTAGTGTCCAGAGCTGAGAACTCAGAAGGTGGAGGGAGTGAGGATGAAACCATAGTGGATAGACGAGAGGGAGAGAGCGAGCATAGATTACGGCGAAAGGTGATCTGAGGAGGAGTATGTGTTGTGGCAGGAGTCAATAGGAGGTTAAGAGTGATGAGAAAGTGATCTGAGGTGTGCAATGGAGTAACTAAAGTGACGTCTGTGGAGCAGTAGCGTGTGTAGATAAGGTCCAAATGGTTACCCGATTTGTGAGTAGCTGTAGTAGATACTCGCTTAAGGTCAAATGAGGCCAGAAGAGTGGTGAAGTCAGCAGCCTGGGACTTATCAAGGTGGATGTTGAAGTCACCGAGCAGTACCAGAGGAGTACCATCCTCGGGGAAGTGAGAGAGCAAAATATCCAGTTCCTCCAAGAAGTTACCCAGTTGACCTGGAGGGCGGTAAATAACTACAACATGGATTTTAGCAGGGTGAGTGATAGTGATTGAGTGTGATTCAAATGAGCAGTTGCCAGATGATGAAGGAATGGGCTCAAATTTCCAATCCTTTGAGATGAGCAAACCAGTACCTCCGCCCCTCCCAATCGGGCGAGAGGTGTGTGAAAAAGTGTAATTATTTGAGAGAGCCGCAGGAGTGGCAGTGTCTTCCGGTTTGATCCAGGTTTCAGTTAGAGCCATGAGACTGAGATGTGAGTGAGTGGCCAGAGATGAAATAAAGTCAGCTTTGTTTACAGCAGACTGGCAATTCCAGAGACCAATTGGAATGGACATTAATGTAGCAGAAGAAATAGGTACACTACGCAGATTATTAGGATTACGGCGTCTAGAATGTACTGAGCGTGATTTACGGGTGTATGTGGTAATAGTAGAGATTTGGAAGCACATAGTGAATAAGGGTTAGAGAAATAAACAGATGAAAGCAAGCAAACACAAAAGTGAGCAAAGTAGAAGGAAAGCTATACTCAAGTGCCTTGTCGGTGTCCTTGCTCGAGTGGAGTCGCGCAGAGTAGAGTCGATGTCTTTACACTCTTCGGTCTTCACGCGATGAGGCTGAACGCTCCCCGCTGACGCTTCCGCGCCAGCGTCAACGAGCGTATTAAATAGATGCTAATTACTACAATCAGAACAGGTGAGGACGCTTTTGTAATTCTCCCAAACAATCAAGGGAACAGCCTGTCAATGGCTCATCAGCTCCAAAGCGAAACTATGACTCACGAGTAGTGAAATATCCAGCAATAGCAATAACAATTGAGTGCGGACGGGCGGCAAAAACAGCCCGTGTTATAATTCAAATACAATTATCTTAGCCAGTAAAATTATAAATCCAAAAAGAACTACAGAATCGAAATGTATCCACTTGTAAGTGTGTAATACGCTGAGCAAATACAGCAAACTGAGTAATTCCAAAAAACACTTACGTACGGCTTCAATATGCGCTCCTTTCACTGTCAGCACGCTTCTTTCTCGCGACTAACTGACCGACCTGACTTTATATATGTTCTGTCCACCTTTGTAATTCTCCCAAACAATCAAGGGAACAGCCTGTCAATGGCTCATCAGCTCCAAAGCGAAACTATGACTCACGAGTAGTGAAATATCCAGCAATAGCAATAACAATTGAGTGCGGACGGGCGGCAAAAACAGCCCGTGTTATAATTCAAATACAATTATCTTAGCCAGTAAAATTATAAATCCAAAAAGAACTACAGAATCGAAATGTATCCACTTGTAAGTGTGTAATACGCTGAGCAAATACAGCAAACTGAGTAATTCCAAAAAACACTTACGTACGGCTTCAATATGCGCTCCTTTCACTGTCAGCACGCTTCTTTCAGCACGCTTCTTTCACGCTTCTTTCTCTCTTGCAAGCTGTTCAGTTGAATGTTCCTTTTCTATTTATTTTACTTTCTTCTCCACTCTACTCTCCCTCTGAACCAACTTTACTGCTTCTGCATAGGATATGTCCTTGTTAGCTCTCAGCTGTTGTACTTCTACTGCCTTCTTCCTCACTTCACATCCAACATACACTGTAAAAAAAAAAAAAAATCCTAATTTTATGGAAAATAATTGTTTGAATTATGTATAAAACTATGTAAAATTACACACAATATATGTAAATAAACAACTTTACTGTTATTTTAAGTATTATATCATTAATGACAAATTACAGTAATTCTCATGTTTTCATAAATTACATACAAATTCATGTAAAATTACAAAAAAATCTGTAAATTAACAACTTGACCATAATTTTATCATTGATGACAAATCACAGTCATTCTCATTTTTTATACAGGGAAATTACTGTATTATTTATACAGTATTTTTATTTTTTCTTAAATTACATACAAATGTATGTAAAATTACAGAACTAATCTGTAATAAAATATTTATCTTATTATATTAAAGGTTTATGTCCATGCTAACAATTTAACATTATTCTTTGTAATTTTAAAGTAAATTTGATTAGTTTCACTGTAAAAATAAAATCATGAAAAAAAAGGTAAATGACTGGCAGCTACGGCTGCCAAACAAAAAACATAAAATTAAAGTAAAATATCTTAATTCAAATAAAGTGCAAAAACTTAATAGCAAATATAACAAACTATATAGCAAACTAAATATCAAACAATAATCTGTTTTTAAAGAGTACAAATCTGCACTGCTCTCCAGGGGCCCGTTCTTCGTACCTCGCTTAATGCATCTGAGATGATTTGACAGATCCCAGATCTTCTAATCGCGATAACTGATGTCTGGCTAATTTGGTTCTTCAAACGAATTTGCGGATTGGATTTAAATATCTGGATTAAATGATCTAAGATCACTGCGCGTTCTTGTTTTCCCTGGAGAGGGCAGATGCATCGATACTCGAAACCATGATCAGTAATGCAGCGATTGGCTGGCGTCAAGAGAGCAACGTAATGACATCATATAATTAAAAAAGCCACCCTGGCAAAAAACTTGGCAAATTACACAAAAAAAAAACCCACGAATATCTGGACCTTTATAAGGAAACAGCTAAACGACCAAACCAACATAAAAGTTATAATAGATCAATGATAAATGTTATTTTTATATGATTACCAATTATTTATATTTTCGATTTTATACAGTATTTGTACCCCCTTTTTTATTTCAATGTTGTAATTAAATTTTTAATTCAATTTGAAGCAGATTTGTAACGTGACAGTATTAAAGTTTCTTAAGGGTCAAGATCAAATTCTCTGCATCTCCTGCACTGCATCAAGCCATCCCATAATATCCGTCATCACTTAAATTAATGCACGGCTCAGATTAACTGTACAACATGTGTGCAAACTTCCAATAAAATTATAAAGTAATTATTCCATCACAAATAAATCGCTCAATCAAGTGGCTGTGTCTATTATACACAACATTATAATATTTTATACATTCTCATATACATATACAATTTAAAATGTGTATATTATTATTATTTAAAATGATTATTATTGCCCCTGGTTCAGTAATGAACTCTTGTAATAAAGTAGCAGTGGCTGGGACAGATTTTAAGTATCACCTCAAGATGCAATCTAACCCTGTTTACATGAAATAAGCCTGCTCGCGAGCAGGTTTAAGCTTACGGACCTGTTGCTATGACAGCAAGTCCAGGATGAGCGTCGAAGAACCAAACAATCCAAGATCATGCCAAATCGTCAACAATCAAATCCAGCTAACTGAGTTAGTGAGGTACGAAGAACGGGCCCCAGGTTGAAACTTTCAGGCCTCTGTTGTCAGAGTCAATAAATAATGGATCCAAAAGCAGAGGTTGACAGGATAACAACAGTCTTTAATGAGAATATAAACAAGGCAGTCTGTCGTTGAGGCACACTGAACTGGTAAAACAAACTGAGAAGGCAGCTGAGATGATCCTGTCTCGAAGAGGAGAGAGAGATCGGGACACCAGTAGAGGTGCAGGCAGTTCTTGAGAATAAATCACATTCAGGAACAGAGGACCGCGAGGTACTCTTGCAGCAAATGCAGAACTCAGACTAAACTTAGGCGCAAGGCTGTATTAGACAAACAAGACCAGGTGAGCACTTCCAAAGCAAATCAGACATGAAGAAAGCAGCAGTCGTAACGCATGACATGAAACAATGATCCAACAAGAGGCAGTAAGAACAAACACTAGATAAAGGGTAAGCACTCAAACAAAAGTGGGAACAAGGCAGCGAGGCGCTGATTGCGATGATTAACAGGTGCAGGTAGACAGAGAGAAGATGAGCCTAACGAGCGAGTAAGAATGTGTGTGTGTGGAAGGAGAGTGAGTGGAGAAAAGGATAGTGAGAAGCAAAGAGAAAGAACCTGACACATGATAGTACCCCTCACTCAACGAGCGCCCCCAGGCGCTCCCGAGGGAGGAGCCTGACGAGACCGGTAGAAGTCATCAATCAACGAGCGATCCAGGACGTCCCGGGCTGGAATCCACTACCTCTCCTCAGGACCGTACCCCTCCCAATCCACCAAAAACTGGTGGCCACGCCCCCGGGGACGGACGTCGAGAAGCTTGCGAACTCTATAGATAGAGGCCCCCTCGTCGATAGGAGGAGGAGGAAGGGAGGGACGGGTGGGCACGCGAATGACAGGCTTAATGCAAGACACATGAAAAACCGGAACAACACGACGCATCTGAGGGGACAGCTTGAGTTTAACAGTGACTGGGCTGATAACCTTTACCACGGGAAAGGGCCCGACAAACCGAGGCATGAGCTTACGAGACGGCTCTTGAATGGGCAAATTGCGGGTGGAAAGCCACACTTTCTGACCGCAGACATATCTTGGAGATCTAACACGGTGCCGATTGGCAGCTCGACGAGTACGTGCCCTGGAATGACATAATGCAGATCTCACTCTCCTCCAGGTTAGCTTACATCTCTGAATGAAAGCTTCGACGGACGGAACCGAGGCCAGAGACTCTTGCGCCGAAAAAACAGGGGGTTGGTAACCGAGACAACTCTCAAACGGAGACAAACCAGTAGCGGACGAAGGAAGGGAATTGTGAGCATATTCGGCCCACGGCAGCTGGTCGCACCAAGAAGCAGGATTCTGTGATGTAAGACTACGCAACATGCGACCAAGAATCTGATTGGTCCTCTCGACCTGCCCATTAGTCTGCGGATGGAATCCTGACGACAGACTGGGGGAAGCCCCTATCTGACGACAGAATTCCCTCCAGAACTGGGAGGTAAATTGGGGTCCCCTGTCAGACACTACGTCCGAAGGAAGACCATGGATCTTGAACACGTGATTAACCATAATCTGGGCAGTTTCTAGAGCAGATGGTAATTTAGGGAGCAGTATAAAATGCGCAGCCTTAGAAAAACTATCCACGACGGTGAGAATGACCGTATTACCAGCCGAAGAAGGCAACCCGGTAACAAAATCCAACGCGATGTGAGACCAGGGACGCGAAGGAATGGGAAGAGGTCTAAGAAGACCTGCCGGAGGACTATTGCTAGACTTAGTCTGGGCGCAGATAGAACAAGCTGCAACAAAATGCCGGATATCGCGCTCACGAGTGGGTCACCAAAATCTCTGACGAATGGCCGCTAGCGTTCCTCTAACCCCGGGATGCGCAACCAATTTAGACGAATGCCCCCAGCGAAGAACCGTAGGACGAACGACTTCGGGCACGAATAATGTTCCTTCCGGAGCGCGGGGTGGACTAGGAACGTGCGAGAGAGAACGCTTCACCATCTGTTCCACTCCCCAGACGGCTACCCCGACCACACATCGCTGAGGCAAAATCCCCTCAATGGTCGAGGCAACCTCTGACGAGCCGAACTGCAGAGAAAGAGCATCAGGCTTGAGGTTCTTAGAACCAGGTCTAAACGAAATAGAAAAATCAAAGCGGTCGAAAAACAATGCCCAGCGGGCTTGACGGGCGTTAAGGCGTTTAGCAGAGCGGATATACTCTAGATTGCGATGATCCGTCCAGACTATGAATGGTACTCTGGCCCCTTCAAGCCAGTGTCGCCACTCACCCAGTGCCAGACGGATCGCCAAGAGTTCTCGGTTGCCAACGTCGTAGTTCCGCTCCATGGGTGAGAGACGATGAGAGTAGAATGTGCACGGATGTACCTTGTCATCCTGGGAAGAGCGTTGCGACAAGATAGCTCCCACTCCAATGTCGGAGGCATCGACCTCGACGATGAACTGACGTCTAGGGTCAGGAGTGATCAAAACGGGCGCGGAGATAAATAGATTCTTAAGTCGGTTAAAGGCACCCTCAGCAGCCTCTGACCAAGCGAACCTGGCCTTGGAGGAGGTAAGGGCGGTAAGAGGAGCGGCAACCTGGCTAAAGCCTTGAATAAAGCACCTATAAAAATTGGCAAATCCCAAAAACCGTTGAAGGGCGACACGAGAATCTGGGACAGGCCAATCAAGCACCGCACGGACCTTGTTAGGGTCCATGCTGATTAGATTAGATTAGATTAGATTCAACTTTATTGTCATTACACAAGTACAAGTACAAGGCAACGAAATGCAGTTTAGGTCTAACCAGAAGTGCAATAGCAGCAAGTGCAGGATATATACAATGGTTGCGTAAGTGCAGGGCATAAAAATGTACTGAATATATATAAATATGTATAAGTAGAGAGATGGTTATTACTATAAACAGAACTGAATTTACAGATGAATATATACAGTGAATAAATATAAATATACAGATGGCTATTACTATAAACAGAATGTAAACAGAATGTACAGGTGAATATGTACTATGAATATAATATACAGATGGCTATTACTTTGAACAGAATTTTACAGATAGAGGTATACAATAATATGTTAGGCTAATATGAGGAATATAGCAGTGGATTAAGGTAGTGCAATAAATTATGGACAGAGCTATCCGAAAGAAAGTGTAAAAGTGCAGTGGAAAGTGGTTGCATATTGCAGTTAGAAGTACGGTGCAAAATGCAAATGTAAACATGGTTACTGTAAATACAGTCGGCAGTGCAAATGAGCATATTCCAGTTAAGATATGGTGGTGCAAAATGCATAAGTAAACAGTTGTTATTGTAATCAACAGTCGGTAGTGCAAATAACAAAGTGAATGTAGGTGTGAGGTAGGAGAGTTTGCAGTTTATGAGGGAAGTGGATCAACGGTGGTTTGAGTTCAGTAAAGAGACAGCTCTGGGGAAAAAACTGTTCTTTAGTCTGCTGGTCCTGGTCCGAAGGATCCTGAAACGCCTGCCGGAGGGCAGGAGAGAAAACAGTCTGTGGGCTGGGTGAGAGGAGTCCTTGAGGATGCTGCGAGCTCGATGCAGACAGCGTTTCCTCTGGATGTGCTCGATGTCAGGTAGCGGAGTCCCTGTGATGCGCTGGGCAGTTTTCACCACCCGCTGCACTGCCTTGCGCTCCGCAACAGAGCAGCTCCCATACCATACTGCCACACAGTTGGTCAGGATGCTTTCTATTGCGCAGCGATAGAAGTTCACCAGGATAGCCGAGGAGAGCTGATTCTTCCTCAGTGTCCTCAGGAAGAAGAGGCGCTGGTGAGCCTTCTTGACCAGGCTGGAGGTGTTGGTCGTCCACGACATGTCCGCCGAGATGTGGATCCCCAGGAACTTGAAACTGGAGACACGCTCAACAGCCATTCCATTGATGTGGATGGTGTCGTGTGTGCCTCTTGACTCCTTCCTGAAGTCCACGATGAGCTCCTTCGTTTTGGTGGTGTTGAGGAGCAGGTTATTATCAGTGCACCATGTGGCCAGGTGCTGGATCTCCTCCCTGTAGGCAGTCTCATCGTTGTTGCTGATGAGACCAATCACCGTAGTGTCGTCCGCAAACTTGACGATGGAATTAGTTCCATACACAGGCTTGCAGTCGGAGGTGAAGAGGGAGTAGAGAAACGGACTTAGCACACAGCCCTGTGGTACACCAGTGTTGAGTGTGATGGACGTGGAGTAGGTGGATCCTGATCGAACATTCTGTGGTCTGTCAGTTAGGAAGTCCAAAATCCAGTTACACATTGAAGTGTTGATGCCCAGGTCTCCAAGTTTGGCAATTAACTTGGATGGGATGACAGTGTTGAATGCTGAGCTGAAGTCAACAAACAGCATGCGTGCATAGGTGTTTTTACTGTCCAGATGGGTGAGCACAGAGTGCAGTGCCATGGAAACTGCATCCTCTGTGCTCCTATTGCTGCGGTAGGCAAACTGGTGTGAGTCCAATGTGGATGGTATAGAGTCTTTTAGGTGTTCCAGGACCAGCCGCTCAAAGCACTTCATAACGATGGGTGTGAGTGCTACAGGGCGGTAGTCATTAGGGCACCTCGGGCTGGAGTGTTTCGGCACTGGCACAATGGAAGTGCGTTTAAAGCATGATGGTACAGCTGCTTGGGCGAGAGACAGGTTGAAAATGTCTGTAAAAACCCCAGCGAGCTGCTCCGCACATGCCCTGAGAACACGACCAGGGATGTTGTCTGGTCCAGTAGCCTTGTGCGCGCTGATCCGGCTCAGTGCCTTGCAGACATCTGTGGAGGAGAGTGTGATTGGTGGGTGATCAGCTGAGGGTTTGAGCTTGGTGGCAGTTTCTCTGTTGTCTCTTTCAAAACGAGCATAAAAGTAATTTAGCTCGTTCAGGAAGTTGACATCAGTGGCTGCGGGGGTGGAGTGGGTGGGTTTATAATCACTGATGGCCTGAATGCCATGCCACATGCGTCGAGGGTCAGAGTTGGAAAAGTGTCCCTCTATCTTTAGCTTGTAGCGGTGCTTGGCCTTTTTGATGCCCCTCTTCAGGTTTGCTCTGGATGCGCTGTAGGCTTGTGCATCTCCTGATCTGAAGGCAGTATTGCGTGACTTCAGCAGGAGTCGTACTTCCCTGTTCATCCAAGGCTTCTGATTTGGGTATGTGGTGATCTGTTTCTGGGTTGTAACACTGTCAATGGTGGTATTGATATGATCCAATACTGAGGAGGTGTAGGAGTTAATGTCCGTGTGAGCGCCACTGGTGGCTTGAGAAGCAAACATACTCCAGTCTGTGTTTAGAAACCTTTCCTGGAGTGTGGAATCTGCCCCCGCAGGCCACACCTTGATTGTCTTCACTGATGGCTTTACACGGTTGATGAGGGGTGCATATTTGGGGCTGAGGAACAAAGAGATGTGGTCTGACTGTCCTAGGTGGGGGAGGGGTGTTGCAACGTAAGCTCCGGCCATGTTTGTGTAAACATGGTCTAAGGTTTTGTTTCCTCTGGTGTGGCAGGAAACATGCTGGTGAAACTTGGGTAGCACTGACTTTAAGTTTGAATGATTAAAGTCACCTGCAACAATAAACGCAGCTTCAGGGTGATCAGTCTGTTGTTTACTGATGGCTGCGTGAAGTTCTTTCATAGCAAGCTTGGCATCAGCATCCGGGGGAATATAGGCTGCAGTTATAATGGTGGAAGTGAACTCCCGCGGTAGATAAAACGGTCTACATTTAACCATGAGAAACTCCAGGTTAGCTGAACAATGACTCCCAACAATAGCAGAGTTTGTGCACCAAGCTTTGTTAATATAAATGCACAATCCACCACCTCTGGTCTTCCCGGAGCCATCTAATGTTCTATCTGCCCGGAGTGTGTGGCGTCCCGCTAGTTCGATAGCGGTGTCCGGTATTCCGCTGTTTAACCAGGTTTCAGTGAAGATTAGGACGTTACAGTTCAAAAGTTTCTTACTGTGTGTGATGCTGAGTCGAATCTCCTCCATTTTGTTCACTAGCGATCGTACATTAGCAAGGAAAATGCTAGGTAAAGAGAGCCGATGAGGAGAACGCGTTAGCTTAGCCCGCAATCCTCCACGCTTCCCCCGCCTTTGTTTACGATCACGCCGCCTCCTGCGTGCACTTCCGCCCGGCCGGGTTGAGCGCATCGCCTCGGGCGTCCTAGTGATCTCAGGAAGGAGTCGAAGATTGTCCATAAAACTGTCGGAAATTCGCAAACCAATATCCAAAAGCTCAGTGCGGGTGTACGATGTAAAGGCACAACTGTTCTGCACGAACAGACCCGAGATGAGCAAGAAAAATACCGCAAAATTGCAGAATCTGGAGAGAACCTGAGCCTCGCGATCTACTCGCGCCGCCATCTTGGTCATAAAAGATCACCATCTTCCGAGGAACCGAGGAACGTAACCGATTGGGCGTGAAAGACGCATTTCTCTGCCTTAACGAATAGACGGTTCTCTAATAAACGCTGCAGGACACGACGTTTTGAACGTGAACCTGGAGGGACCGCAAGAAAATCAGAATGTCATCCAAGTAAACGAATACAAAAACGTTTAACATGTCTCGCAAGACATCATTAACCAAGGCCTGAAAAACCGCGGGAGCGTTGACCAGCCCGAAAGGAAGGACGCGATATTCAAAGCGCCCAACAGGAGTGTTAAACGCGGTCTTCCACTCGTCCCCCTCCTTGATACGCACCAAATGGTAGGCGTTACGCAAGTCTAATTTGGTGAATATCTTTGCGCCCTGTAGGATCTCAAAGGCTGACGACATAAGAGGCAAGGGATATCGGTTCTTGACTGTTATGTCGTTTAGCCCTCGATAGTCAATACAGGGACGCAAAGAACCATCGTTCTTCTTTACAAAGAAAAACCCCGCACCGGCGGGCGACGAAGAAGGGACAATAATCCCAGCATCGAGGGACTCTGAGAGATATTTCTCCAGAGCCTCTCGCTCAGGTGCCGAAAGGGAATACAATCTACCACGAGGAGGCGCGGTACCGGGGAGAAGCTCAATCCCACAGTCATAAGGGCGGTGAGGCGGCAAGGAAACCGCCCGGGAATGACTGAAAACCGCCCGCAGATCATGGTACTCCTCCGGGACTCCAGACAAATCATCAGGCTCCTCCTGGAAGACATAAACAGAAGACACGGCAGAAACAGCAGAGACCAGACAATTCACATGACAGGACAAATTCCAACTATGAATAGACTCCTTAACCCAGTCAATCTGAGGATTATGCTGGATAAGCCAGGGATGCCCTAAAACAATGGGTGTATAGGGAGACTGAAAAACATAAAAATAAATAGTCTCTTGGTGGTTACCGGAGACGATGAGACTCACCGGAACGGTGACGCGGCGAACAGAAGAGAGCTCTCTGCTGTCCAGGGCAAATACAGTAGTGGAGTCAGTTAAGTTGACCAAGGGAATCTTGTGCTCACAAGCCCATCCCTCGTCGATAAAGTTGCCCTCCGCCCCAGAGTCGATGAGAGCAGGACCAGTAGCTGAAGAACCCGCCCAACGGAGAACAGCAGAGATCGTAGTGCGTGATCTGGGTGAGGAGGAAATGGCAGAAGCGCTCACCAGTACTCCTCGGTCTACTGGTGAGCTCTGGCTTTTAACGTGCATGATGCCACGGCGTGACCAGCCGTTCCACAGTAAAAACGATTGAGTATCCGCCGTTGTCGTTCCTCTGAGGAGATGTACATGCCCCCGACCTGCATAGGCTCAGCCTCAGACTGGTTACGAACGGGAACAGCAGCGGGGAAAGAAACATTGCATGGCTTTGAATAAGAAGAACGAACCCGTCGCCTCTGCTCGAAACATCTATCCAAGCGAATGGCCAGATCGATAAGCTGATCCAGCTGAGTCGGCGACCCCCGCGCATAAATCTCCTCCTTAAGGTCCATGTTTAACCCCTCCAGAAAACGAGCGATTAGTGCAGGCTCGTTCCACTCACTAGTAGTCGCCAGTGTCCTGAACTCTTAAGCGAAATCGGCCACAGACCTTCTGCCCTGACGTAGAACAGCAAGAAGACGTGAAGCCTCACAACCGAAGACAGATCTATCAAAAACCTTTATCATCTCGTCCTTAAAGAGCCCGTACCGACTGCAGCACGCCGATTTAACCTCCCAAACAGACGTTCCCCCCTCGCGTGCACGTCCCGTGAGAAGCGAGAGAACAAATGCAATGCGAGCCTGATCCTCCGCATACGTCTGGGGCTGCAGAGAAAAGACAACCTCACATTGTATGAGAAAGGCTCTGCACTCAGTGGGCTCACCAGCATAACAGAATGGGTTGTTGACTCGCGGTTCTGAGGGCAGCTGTCGGTTGGGTGTCACTTCTTGAGAATAAATCACATTCAGGAACAGAGGACCGCGAAGGTACTCTTGCAGAAAATTCAGAACTCAGACTAAACTTAGGCGCAAGGCTGTATCAGACAAACAAGACCAGGTGAGCACTTCCAAAGCAAATCAGACATGAAGAAAGCAGCAGTCGTAACGCATGACATGAAACAATGATCCAACAAGAGGCAGTAAGAACAAACACTACAGGGAGTGCAGAATTATTAGGCAAATGAGTATTTTGACCACATCATCCTCGTTATGCATGTTGTCTTACTCCAAGCTGTATAGGCTGGAAAGCCTACTACCAATTAAGCATATTAGGTGATGTGCATCTCTGTAATGAGAAGGGGTGTGGTCTAATGACATCAACACCCTATATCAGGTGTGCATAATTATTAGGCAACTTCCTTTCCTTTGGCAAAATGGGTCAAAAGAAGGACTTGACAGGCTCAGAAAAGTCAAAAATAGTGAGATATATTGCAGAGGGATGCAGCAGTCTTAAAATAGCCAAGCTTCTGAAGCGTGATCATCGAACAATCAAGCGTTTCATTCAAAATAGTCAACAGGGTCGCAAGAAGCGTGTGGAAAAACTAAGGCGCAAAATAACTGCCCGTGAACTGAGAAAAGTCAAGCGTGCAGCTGCCAAGATGCCACTTGCCACCAGTTTGGCCATATTTCAGAGCTACAACATCACTGGAGTGCCCAAAAGCACAAGGTGTGCAATACTCAGAGACATGGCCAAGGTAAGAAAGGCAGAAAGTCGACCACCACTAAACAAGACACACAAGCTGAAACGTCAAGACTGGGCCAAGAAATATCTCAAGACTGATTTTTCTAAGGTTTTATGGACTGATGAAATGAGAGTGAGTCTTGATGGGCCAGATGGATGGGCCCGTGGCTGGATTGGTAAAGGGCAGAGAGCTCCAGTCCGACTCAGACGCCAGCAAGGTGGAGGTGGAGTACTGGTTTGGGCTGGTATCATCAAAGATGAGCTTGTGGGGCCTTTTCGGGTTGAGGATGGAGTCAAGCTCAACTCCCAGTCCTACTGCCAGTTTCTGGAAGACACCTTCTTCAAGCAGTGGTACAGGAAGAAGTCTGCATCCTTCAAGAAAAACATGATTTTCATGCAGGACAATGCTCCATCACACGCGTCCAAGTACTCCACAGCGTGGCTGGCAAGAAAGGGTATAAAAGAAGAAAATCTAATGATATGGCCTCCTTGTTCACCTGATCTGAACCCCATTGAGAACCTGTGGTC
The DNA here is from genome assembly GCA_023566225.1 of Romanogobio albipinnatus. Taxonomy (NCBI): domain Eukaryota; kingdom Metazoa; phylum Chordata; class Actinopteri; order Cypriniformes; family Gobionidae; genus Romanogobio; species Romanogobio albipinnatus. The sequence continues at coordinate 31,702,037 of CM042257.1, forward strand.
CATCATCAAATGTGCGATTTACAAGGAGGGAAAACAGTACACCTCTCTGAACAGTGTCTGGGAGGCTGTGGTTGCTGCTGCACGCAATGTTGATGGTGAACAGATCAAAACACTGACAGAATCCATGGATGGCAGGCTTTTGAGTGTCCTTGCAAAGAAAGGTGGCTATATTGGTCACTGATTTGTTTTTGTTTGGTTTTTGAATGTCAGAAATGTATATTTGTGAATGTTGAGATGTTATATTGGTTTCACTGGTAAAAATAAATAATTGAAATGGGTATAAATTAGTTTTTTGTTAAGTTGCCTAATAATTATGCACAGTAATAGTCACCTGCACACACAGATATCCCCCTAAAATAGCTAAAACTAAAAAACACTTCCAAAAATATTCAGCTTTGATATTAATGAGTTTTTTGTGTTCATTGACAACATGGTTGTTGTTTAATTATTAATGTTGTAAAATGAATCCTCAAAAATACAACTTGCCTAATAATTCTGCACTCCCTGTAGATAAAGGGTAAGCACTCAAACAAAAGTGGGAACAGGTGTCATCGCAAGGAAGCGAGGCGCTGATTGCGATGACCAACAGGTGCAGGTAGACAGAGAGAAGATGAGACTAACGAGCGAGTGAGAAAGTGTGTGTGTGTGTGTGTGTGTGTGTGTGTGTGTGTGTGTCTGAAACAATCAGGAAGGAGAGTGAGTGAGTGCAGAAAAGGATAGTGAGAAGCAAAGAGAAAGAACCTGACACATGACATCTGTACACACCACAAAACACCACTTGACCAATTAATTAAATATGACAGCAAAAAAAAAATATATATATATATACACATTTGCTAACTGTAGTTTAAAACAAGTTATTTCTACAGTTGCAAGGCTATTTGCTGTCTTTCCGTGTTCATTTGAGCGTGATTGGTCAATCTGAACATCATCTAGAAATCTGGCCAATGACAACTGTGCACGCTTTCTACCGATCAAGTTTGAATATACACCCGTTGCCGTTGTAGTGCTCGCGGGCATGGCCTCTAATCTGCAACAGGACGGCTTCGGTCGGTCCATTAGAAATTTTGGATAAATTTTTATTGTGGGATGTCGACTGAGAACAAAAAACATGAATATGAACAGACATTTAAGTTACCAATGGTGGACAACAGACGGCAGAAGGTAAATATCTATACCCACACTGTGCCCTCCAAAACAAAATTTTTATCACCTTTTCAACCTTGCCAACGATAACATCTACTTCACATTGAGTGAAGTTACGTTTTTTTTATTTCCTCTCTGTGTTTGCCATGATTTCGCAATCAACGAATATTAACTTGTGGGCGTTTCACAGACTATTTATGGGCAACTATGGGCGTGACATGAAGCCGCAAAAGCTGCGCTACATTTAGAATTGATTGTGATTTTTTAAGGGAAAACTGAGTAGGATGTGCGTGCGCACGGTTTTATAAATCCTAATATTTCTGTGCGTACGCACGTCCTATGTTTCATCCGTACACCACTTCTGACGCAAATCCTACGCAAAGTTTTATAAATGAGGCCCCAGGTGAGTACATTTTGCAAGTCCATGTCTCTGTCAGTAAGATGATAATTAATATTAATGTTTTATCAAACAAATTAATATTAATTTGTGTGTGTGTATGTTTTTTCCCCCCTCATGATCCAGAAGTTTTGGGACTGAAAATCTGCCACACGATCTTCAGAGGAAGTGAGTATTCCTTCATGTCATATCCAACATTAATACTGTTACGGTACACTTATGTGTGTGGAAATGTGAACACAGGCAACTCAGCACCAAGGCACAACTCTGGTTCAAACGTACCTTCTTGAGTTTAAAAGCATAGCTCACTCAAAATGAAAACTCCCTCATCGTTTTCTCACCCTCATGTCTTATCAAACTTGTATGACTTTCTTCCGTGAAACCAAATATTTTGAATAATGTTGGTAACCAACATTTATGGACAATAATCACCAAGACATCTCTCAAAATATATTTTCTTCCTATCTATGTTGTGTTTTCTACAGAAGAAAGTCATACAGGCTGGAAAAGACACAACTTAAGGGTGAGTAAATGATGATCCATTAAATTATATCTTGAGTAATCTAATGATCTCATCAAGCACCATTTGTAATAGAAAAACTGTGTAAACTGCTGCAATGAATACAAATATTAGTTGGTTGGTTTTATTTTGGTGTACTATAGTTGGCATTTTTTGTGTACAAAAATTGGTGCAACTGTGTTACCTTGCTATGCTACATCTGGAAAAAGGTGTCCATTGTTGTGAATCCTCATATTCCTTATAACTCCCATCTCAAAGCTGAGCGGACTCTGTGTTCATATAGCCAGAATATCTCAATGTCAAATGTTGTTTAAAGGAAAGGTACAGAAACAAAATCCTCCATTTTTAAGGACTTTTCAGTTAATCAATGTCTTTTTCTTTCTTTCTTTCTTTTACAGATCCAGCTGATTATTGGAGATTTGGAAAATGATTGCTCATTATCTGCTGTGTCTGTCCCTTCTGGTGCAGAATCATGGTATGTTTTGATTTATATTTCTTATTACACTATATAGCTTCACGAGTTTGTGTGCCCATATAATCTTAGTGAAAGTGGTAAACAGATTTGGCTTGCTGTCTGCTATAGAGGGGCTCAGAGAGGATATTCTACCCGAGCTCCGATTGCCCCCCAAAAACATAAACGCAGAATCAGACAGCAAGTGAGAATTCTGGGATTTAAACTGATTACTTAAGGAATTTGCATAATTATATCAATAGTCTATAAGACCCCCCCCCAAAATTGGAGAACAGAAGGAATGGGAGACTGCACTGCAGCAGCAGGATTGAGGTAGGCAGGTCACTGCTGTGGCGGTTTTAAAACAGGTGAGGTGCTGCGGTGGCAGCATGGATTGAGTGGGGCACTGCAGTATCAGTATCAAATTGGTGGAGAACTGCAGTGGCAATATCAGGCGGAGCACTGCAGTAGTAGTATCAAATTGGCGGGGCACGGCAGCGGCAGAATCAGCCGTAGCAGTGCGGCAGCAGCATCAAATTGGTGGAGCACTGCAGCGGAGGCATCAAATTGGCAGAGCACTGCAGCGGCAGAATCAGGCGTAGCAGTACGGCAGCAGCATCAAATTGGCGGAGCACTGCAGCGGCAGTATCAAGCGAAGCACTGCAGCAGCAGTCTCAAATTTGGCGGGGCACTGCAGCGGCAGTCTCAAATTGGCGGGGCACTGCAGCAGCAGTATCAAGTAAAGCCAAACACTGCAGCAGCAGTCTCAAATTGGCGGGCACTGCAGCAGCAGTATCAAGTAAAGCCAAACACTGCAGTAGCAGTCTCAAATTGGCGGGCACTGCAGCAGCAGTATCAAGTAAAGCCAAACATTGCAGCGGCAGTCTCAAATTGGCGGGCACTGCAGCAGCAGTATCAAGTAAAGCCAAACACTGCAGCAGCAGTCTCAAATTGGCGGGCACTGCAGCAGCAGTATCAAGTAAAGCCAAACACTGCAGCGGCAGTCTCAAATTGGCGGGCACTGCAGCACCATCAAGTAAAGCCAAACACTGCAACGGCAGTCTCAAATTGGCGGGCACTGCAGCAGCAGTATCAAGTAAAGCCAAACACTGCAGCAGCCGTCTCAAATTGGCGGGCACTGCAGCAGCAGTATCAAGTAAAGCCAAACACTGCAACGGCAGTCTCAAATTGGCGGGCACTGCAGCAGCAGTATCAAATAAAGCAAAACACTGCAGCAGCAGTCTCAAATTGGCGGGCACTGCAGCAGCAGTATCAAGTAAAGCCAAACACTGCAGCGGCAGTCTCAAATTGGCGGGCACTGCAGCAGCAGTATCAAGTAAAGCCAAACACTGCAGCGGCAGTCTCAAATTGGCGGGAGCACTGCAGAATCAAGCGGAGCACTGCAGCATCGAGCGGAGCACTGCAGCATCGAGCAGAGCACGGCAGCATCAAGCAAAAACCCTGCAGCAGCGGTATCAAGTAAAGTGAAACCCTGCAGCGGCAGTATCAAATTGGCGGAGCACTGCAGCATCGAGCGGAGCACTGCAGCATCAAGCGGAGCACTGCAGCATCAAACGAAAACCCTGCAGCAGCGGTATCAAGTAAAGCGAAACCCTACAGTGGCAGTATCAAAATGGCGGAGCACTGCAGCACCAAGCGGAGCACTGCAGCCTCAAGCAAAGTACAACACTGCAGCAGCTGTTTTAAATTGGTGGAGCACTGCAGCGGCAGTATCAAATTTGCGGAGCACTGCAGCATCAAGCGGAGCACTGCACTGCAGCACCAAGCGGAGAACTGCAGCCTCAAGCAAAGCACAACACTGCAGCAGCTGTATCAAATTGATGGAGCACTGCAGTGGCAGTATCAAATTGGTGGAGCACTGCAGCGGCAGTATCAAATTGGTGGGGCACGGCAGCGGCAGAATCAGACGTAGCAGTGCGGCAGCAGCATCAAATTGGCGGAGCACTGCAGCGGAGGCATCAAATTGGCAGAGCACTGCAGCGGCAGTATCAAGCGAAGCACTGCAGCAGCAGTCTCAAATTTGGCGGGGCACTGCAGCAGCAGTCTCAAATTGGCGGGGCACTGCAGCAGCGGTATCAAGTAAGGCCAAACACTGCAGCGGCAGTCTCAAATTGGCGGGCACTGCAGCAACAGTATCAAGTAAAGCCAAACACTGCAGCAGCAGTCTCAAATTGGCGGGCACTGCAGCAGCAGTATCAAGTAAAGCCAAACACTGCAACAGCAGTCTCAAATTGGCGGGCACTGCAGCAGCAGTATCAAGTAAAGCCAAACACTGCAGCAGCAGTCTCAAATTGGCGGGCACTGCAGCAGCAGTATCAAGTAAAGCCAAACACTGCAGCAGCAGTCTCAAATTGGCGGGCACTGTAGCAGCAGTATCAAGTAAAGCCAAACACTGCAGCGGCAGTCTCAAATTGGTGGGCACTGCAGCAGCAGTATCAAGTAAAGCCAAACACTGCAGCAGCAGTCTCAAATTGGCGGGCACTGCAGCAGCAGTATCAAGTAAAGCCAAACACTGCAGCAGCAGTCTCAAATTGGTGGGAGCACTGCAGTATTAAGCAAAGCACGGCAGCATCAAGCGAAAACCCTGCAGCAGCGGTATCAAGTAAAGTGAAACCCTGCAGCGGCAGTATCTAATTAGCGGAGCACTGCAGCATCGAGCGGAGCACTGCAGCATCAAGTGGAGCACGGCAGCATCAAACGAAAACCCTGCAGCAGCGGTATCAAGTAAAGCGATACCCTGCAGCGGCAGTATCAAAATGGCGGAGCACTGCAGCACCAAGCGGAGCACTGCAGCCTCAAGCAAAGTACAACACTGCAGCAGCTGTTTTAAATTGGTGGAGCACTGCAGCGGCAGTATCAAATTTGCGGAGCACTGCAGCATCAAACGGAGCACTGCACTGCAGCACCAAGCGGAGAACTGCAGCCTCAAGCAAAGCACAACACTGCAGCAGCTGTATCAAATTGATGGAGCACTGCAGCGGCAGTATCAAATTGGCGGAGCACTGCAGCACCAAGCGGAGCACTGCAACACCAAGCGGAGCACTGCAGCACCAAGCAAAGTACAACACTGCAGCAGCAGTCTCAAATTGGTGGGAGCACTGCTGTATTAAGCGAAGCACGGCAGCATCATGCGAAAACCCTGCAGCAGCGGTATCAAGTAAAGTGAAACCCTGCAGCGGCAGTATCTAATTAGCGGAGCACTGCAGCATCGAGCGGAGCACTGCAGCATCAAGCAAAGTACAACACTGCAGCAGCTGTTTTAAATTGGTGGAGCACTGCAGCAGCAGTATCAAGTAAAGCCAAACACTGCAGCAGCAGTCTCAAATTGGTGGGAGCACTGCAGTATTAAGCAAAGCACGGCAGCATCAAGCGAAAACCCTGCAGCAGCGGTATCAAGTAAAGTGAAACCCTGCAGCGGCAGTATCTAATTAGCGGAGCACTGCAGCATCGAGCGGAGCACTGCAGCATCAAGTGGAGCACGGCAGCATCAAACGAAAACCCTGCAGCAGCGGTATCAAGTAAAGCGATACCCTGCAGCGGCAGTATCAAAATGGCGGAGCACTGCAGCACCAAGCGGAGCACTGCAGCCTCAAGCAAAGTACAACACTGCAGCAGCTGTTTTAAATTGGTGGAGCACTGCAGCGGCAGTATCAAATTTGCGGAGCACTGCAGCATCAAACGGAGCACTGCACTGCAGCACCAAGCGGAGAACTGCAGCCTCAAGCAAAGCACAACACTGCAGCAGCTGTATCAAATTGATGGAGCACTGCAGCGGCAGTATCAAATTGGCGGAGCACTGCAGCACCAAGCGGAGCACTGCAACACCAAGCGGAGCACTGCAGCACCAAGCAAAGTACAACACTGCAGCAGCAGTCTCAAATTGGTGGGAGCACTGCTGTATTAAGCGAAGCACGGCAGCATCATGCGAAAACCCTGCAGCAGCGGTATCAAGTAAAGTGAAACCCTGCAGCGGCAGTATCTAATTAGCGGAGCACTGCAGCATCGAGCGGAGCACTGCAGCATCAAGCAAAGTACAACACTGCAGCAGCTGTTTTAAATTGGTGGAGCACTGCAGCGGCAGTATCAAATTTGCGGAGCACTGCAGCATCAAGCGGAGCACTGCACTGCAGCACCAAGCGGAGAACTGCAGCCTCAAGCAAAGCACAACACTGCAGCAGCTGTATCAAATTGATGGAGCACTGCAGCGGCAGTATCAAATTGGCGGAGCACTGCAGCACCAAGCGGAGCACTGCAACACCAAGCGGAGCACTGCAGCACTAAGCAAAGTACAACACTGCAGCAGCTGTATCAAATTGGTGGAGCACTGCAGCGGCAGTATCAAATTGGTGGAGCACTGCAGCGGCAGTATCAAATTGGTGGAGCACTGCAGCGGCAGTATCAAATTGGCGGAGCACTGCAGCACCAAGCGGAGCACTGCAGCACCAAGCGGATCACTGCAGCACCAAGCGGATCACTGCAGCACCAAGCGGATCATTGCAGCACCAAGCGGGGCACTGCAGCATCAAGTGGAGCACTGCAGCATCAAGCGGAGCACTGCAGCAGCGGTATCAAATTGGTGGAGCACTGCAGCGGCAGTATCAAGTAAAGCCAAACACTACAGCAGCAGTATCAAATTTGTAAGGCACTGCAGCAGCAGTATCAAACTGGTGGAGCACTGCAGCGGCAGTATCAAATGGTGGAGCACTGCAGTGGCAATATCAAATTTGCGAGGCACTGCGGCAGCAGTATCAAATTGGTGGAGCACTGCAGCGGCAGTATCAAATAAAGCCAAACACGACAGCAGTATCAAATAAAGCCAAACACTGCAGCAGCAGTATCAAATTTATGAGGCACTGCGGCAACAGTATCAAATTGGTGGAGCACTGTGGTGGCAGCATCGAATCCAGTGAGGTTTGCAGGCATCAGTTGGATTGAGTTTCATGGGGAAACCATCTTAAAGAGTAGAGAGTTAGGTGGCTTGTTTTATGAGGCTGAGGTCGGAACGAATATAAGTTTGAAAGGCATCTGAGGACCACCAACCCAGAAGTTTAATTTGATGGTCTGGCAGTCCTTTTGGCTGCGATGGTGGCTGCTCCAATGTGGAAGGAGTGAGATGAATACAAGTGAGCTTGGATACCAGAGTGGGTGAGGATGTGCTTAAGCTTTTTATGAAACCAATGCCTGATGACAGCAAGGTTGTTCTCATCAATGAACAGCAGGTCGAGCTGAGAGGAGATCTGAACCTCCCTGTGTGCAAGGGAGAAAGAAAGATATTGATATGGCTGGATGGGTGTCAGGAGATTGAAGATATGGATGAAATGGCCATTTTTAAAATGATCAGTTTTGCTGCATTTGATAAGGAAACGGATGGTGTCCTCGTTTAAAACTTGGAGATCGGAGATGGTTGGATGTATGGCCGTAGATTAGAAAAATTGAATGCCGCTGAGATAGACTTTGATGGTACTAGGTTGGACGGACTTAATCTGGTTGAGATATGAGATGAATGAAGAAATTGAAAGGAGGAAAAAAGTTGGGAAAACTGGTTGTAGGAGGAATGGAAATAGTGGCATTTGCACAGGTAGCCTCAAATTTGTATTTATTCCATGGCTAGATGGATTTAACTGAGAAGGAACAGAAATATTGGAAACGTGGACAGAAGAAGCTATACTCACCTGTGGGAGGAGGAAAGCTAACAGTCACTGTCCGAGAGCTGTGGAACTAATGTCTGCGGCCGCGATAGACTGCCGGCGTGAGTTTTGTTGAGAGCGCACGAGCAGATCGATAAGTTGCGCTTTTGAATTCCTCTGGGAGAAATGGATACCCATGTTGGATAACACTTGCCTGAGCGCGTTTGACGGACCATTTCTCGAATGAAGGTACGGAAGGGCTTGCTGCTGAAGAGGATTGACAATGATATTGATGATGGCCTCGATGCATCACTACAAGGATCGACCGAGCCCCGTGATGATCTACGTTAGTTGGAGGAGGAGAGAGGTTTTCTTGAGCGAGGTGTTTTGTGCTGGGCTGTGGTGGAGCGGAGAGACCGGTGACCTGGGCGATCAACAGGTGAAATGAGCAGCGAAGTCAGTCATGCAGATTTGGATGGGCCAAATGCTGCAGGAACTAAAAATGGGAAAAGGTAAGCTGCTGGTTTTATACCTTGGTATTAATTGGAAGATTAGATGGACTCCCGAAATTACGTTTAATAACTTTTCTCAGTCCCCTCTTAAGTTCAGGCGACTGGAATTGTTCATATTGCAGTATACAAGCCTGTTATAAATCACGCACGCCTGAAAAAAAAAGCAGTCACAAGACTTGACGCTGTTATATTCTCGCTCTAACCTAAAGCTAATGTATTCTCCCCCTGTGGCTCAGTGGCAGAATCTTAGACTTTTGCGCCAAACACCCGGGTTCGATCCCGGCTCTCGCGGCAGATAAAAATTTATGCTGTTCGCTCCTCCAAGCTCGTGGCCAGTTTTTCTTACATACAGAAAGCGAACCCGCACTCCCCCTTGTTGGGCCGCGCAGATTGCGCCTTTCACAAGGGATGACAGAGCAGACGGTCACGAGCAACGTTCAGCGTGCGCGCCTCACTCACCGGCGAAAAGAGGAGAAAGTGTTTTCGTCCTGCTGTGGCCGGACAAACCGCCAATTCTCAAACATTTCTCAGTCCCCTCTTAAGTTCAGGCGGCTGGAAATGTTACTATTGCAGTAAACAAGCCTGTTTTTAATACACGCACGACTGCAAACAAACACGAGGACGTACTGTTGTATACTCGTGCTAACCGAAAGCTAATGTGTTCTCCCCTGTAGCCCAGTGGCAGAATCATAGGCTGTAATGCCAGAGACCTGAGTTTGAGCCCAGCTCTCGCGGCAGATAACATTTTTTACTGTTTGCTTCCCCGAGCTCGCGGCCATATTTTCCTACATACAGAAAGCGAACTCGCCTCTCGCACCACATGGTGCTCGATTATTTATTCTGCCCCTGGCTGCACACGCAAAGCGTGGGAAGCTCTTCCAGGCGCATCAGAATGGGTGCTAAGCACAGTAAAACTAGGCTATACTCTGCAGTTCGCTCGCCGCCCCCCGCACTTACGAGCGCGGACCGAAACGAGAGTGAATGGGGAAGTAGCACATCTACTTCGAGCAGAAATAGCCACACTTCTGTGCAAAGGGGCTATAGAACCGGTTCCCCCTTCTATGAGCGAGTCGGGCTTTTACAGCCGATATTTCCTCGTTCCCAAGAAGGATGGAGCTCTCAGACCGATTTTGGATCTGAGATATTTGAACAAAGCTCTTAAGAGAAGATCCTTCAAAATGCTCACAACCATTCTCGCGCAAATTCGCCCGAGGAACTGATTTATCTCTCTCGATCTAAAGGACGCATACTTTCAGATCCAGATAATACCCCGTCACAGGCCATTCTTGAGATTCGCCTTCGACGGTCAGGTATATCAATACACCGTCCGACCATTTGGCCTGTCTTCAGCACCCCGTACATTCACAAAGTGCATGGACACGGCTCTCGCTCCCCTGAGAGGGCAGGGAATGCGAGTTTTGAATTATTTGGACGATTGGCTGATTCTAGCACAGTCAGAGGCTGAGTTCATCGCCCACAGACAGTGCTTCTCAGCCACCTGGACAACCTGGGGCTCACGGTCAACTGGACCAAGAGCTCATTAGTGCCCAGTCAATCAACCTCTTTTCTGGGTTTGGATCGGGACACTGTGGCAATGACAGCCCGCCTGTCACCACGGCGCGTGCGCCGCATACGACGCCTGGCTGCGTCCTTCCAGCCGGGCAGCACCGCACCTCTCAAGACATTTCAGAGGATGCTGGGTTGTATGGCTTCAGCTGCAGCAGTGCTTCAGCTGGGTCTATTGTGTATGCGCCCGCTACAATGCTGGCTGAATGCCCGAGTGCCTCACAGAGCCTGGGCTTCCGGCGGCATTCGAATCAGAGTGACTCAGAGCTGCGTTTCAGCACTGAAGCCCCCTGTTAGCGTCCGACTGGTTCCAGCGGGGAGTGACAATGGGAGCCATCTCACACCACAAAGTTATCTCGACAGACGCTTCCACCTCAGGTTGGGGCGCTCTTTTCGAGGGCACACCGGTCTTTGGCCTGTGGTCAGACCGGGAGAAATGCCTCCACATAAATTGTTTGGAGATGATTGTGGTCGATAACGCGCTCAAGTGCTTTCTCCCATTTATACGGGATCACCACATGCTAGTCCGCTCGGACAACATGTCCGTGGTGTCCTATGTGAACCGACAAGGCGGTGTGAGGTCCAGGAGCCTGTGCAAACTGACAGAACGCCTTCTCGTGTGGGCTCACCGCTCGTTGCGCTCGCTGAGAGCCACGCACGTGCCGGGCCACCTGAATGTCGTCCCAGACAGACAGTCCAGAGACATCATTCCCCCGGGAGAATGGTCCCTGCACCCTCAGACAGTCCAGGGCCTATGGCGCCTATTCGGCAGAGCGGAAGTCGACCTCTTTGCGTCAAAAGGCAACGCTCACTGACCAATATTCCTCTCGAAAAGCGAGGACTCGCTGTCCCAAGCCTGGCCCAGCCTCCTGCTTTACGCTTTCCCTCCGCTTTCCCTGTTGCCACAGGTCAGCGAGGATTAGGGAAACACACCACCCAGTGCTTCTTATAGCCCCACGCTGGGAGAACCAAATCTGGTACCCAGAGCTTGTGAGGCTGTCGCACTCACCCCCATGGCCGATCCCGCTGAGAAAGGATCTCCTCTCTCAAGCCGGAGGATCGATCTGGCATCCCCATCCGGAGCGATGGTCTCTGCATGCATGGGTGATCAACGAATACCCGTTGACCTGCCAGAGGGGGTCGTGAACACGATCGCGCAGCCTAGAGCTCCCTCTACGAGGCGGCTATATGTTTCCAAATTGTCTGTGTTCTCTAAATGGAGTGCTACTAAGAGCTTGGATCCACAGACATGTGGGGTCCCGCGGGTGCTCTCCTTCCTACAGGAGCTGTTGGATTTGGGCAGGTCCTCTTCCACGCTCAAAGTGTATGTGGCGGCTATCGCAGCGTTCGCTCAGACGACGCTCGGCCGTGCATTAGGAAGGAACAAGCTTATTATCCGTTTCCTCAGAGGAGCCAGACGGATGAATCCCCCACGACCCCCCTCGGTTCCTATTTGAGATCTGTCCTTGGTCTTGGAGGCCCTGAAGGCTTTTCCCTTTGAACCACTCGAATCCGTGGAGTCTAAGTATCTTTCGCTCAAAACCGTTTTTCTGATAGCTCTGTCTTCAGTAAAACGCGTGGGGGATCTGATCTGATCCCCCAAGCGCTATCTGTTAGCCCTGCATGTCTTGAGTTCGGAACGAATGAGTTAAAAGTCATCCTCAGACCGAGGCACGGTTACATCCCCAAAGCGATTGGGACCCCCTTTAGGGCACAAATCATCTCCCTTTCGGCTCTGCCAGCATCCGATAACGGGGACAGTGATAACCTCCTTTGCCCTGTCAGGGCGTTGAGTGTTTACGTCACGCGCTCCGCCGCGTTCAGGCGTTCCGAGCAGCTCTTTGTTTCGTTTGGCGGGCGCACTAAAGGTCTCGCCGCTTCGAAACAGAGCCTGTCCAGGTGGATAGTGGACGCGATTGCAGCAGCTTACACCTCCAAACACCTGCAGTGTCCTTTGGGTGTCAGAACCCACTCCACCAGAGGCATGGCCTCTTCGTGGGCCTGGTCTAGCGGAATTTCTATTCACAATATTTGTATGGTGGCGGGCTGGGCCTCCCCATCGACATTCGTCAAGTCAAGTCAAGTCAACTTTATTTATATAGCGCTTTTAACAATGGAGATTGTTTCAAAGCAGCTTTACAGTTTAAACAGGAAAATAATGCAGCCTAATTTTATTCAGCTGTAGCCATTTGATGTCATCAGTTAATTTCAATTTCCATACGGTGACAGTGTGGGCTTTAGATCAATAATTAGATCAGTAATTTAGTTTATATGGTTAAATTAGTTTATTAATTAGATTTATTTCGATGTTTAGTTGAAAAAATATAGTGTCCCCAACTGAGCACGCCAAGCCAGAGGCAACAGTGGCAAGGAAACCAAAACCCCATTAGGTGACCTAATGGAGAAAAATAAACCTTGGGAGAAACCAGGCTCAGTCGGGGTGCCAGTTCTCCTCTGGCCAATTAACAAACAGCGTATTTATTATTATTATTATTATTATTATTCTGGCTGCTTTACAGGTCAGAGGTCATAATAGATCGTAATATTCAAAGGACCGGAGGCAACACGCTGGAGACGGGTTTATTGCGGATGACATATCGATTTAAGTATTATTTAATGGTAATATTCGAACAATCGGAGTCAGTAGGGGAAACAGGTTTTATTCGTGAGGTTTTATAACCTGGAAGTTCCTGCTTTGCAGGCTAAAGTGTTATCAGTTTAAGTGGGCTGTATGCTCTGCCCAGTTATTTATGCACAGACAACGCTTGCATACTGGTTATATTTCTGGTGTACGTATTGTGTGGGCCCGCTCCGCCGGCCACACTGTTTACATGGATATGAATAAGACCGGCAGTGCCGCTCCACCTATTCACAAAGTGAAGTGCTTTGTACATGTGTTGGCCTGTTTCCCCTACTGGCCACCTGTTTTCAGCCTTATGTTTTTCCCCGATCTCCCTGGGTTTCATATGCTGTATGCTCGGCGTGCACGGCGTTGACAAGGGGTTCCCGTAGCGTAAGCAACTTACGCAATACGAGAGAACCTCTCGTAAGAGAACGTACTCGGTTACTAAGCGTAACCTCGGTTCTCTCTAGAAGAGGGAACGAGTATTGCGTAACCTGCCGTACGCGCCACAAGCTTTTGCGCTTCAGACTACGAAAACCGGATTGAAAATCCGTAATCGCCTGTGAGCCCTGCTTATATACACACTGGCCACACCCTACCTGTCAGTTAGTAGGGCGTGGAGGGCGCGATACGCCCTCATTGGATGTGTCGTCACCCGGGGCTCACTGGTAGGCTTAAGCAGTTGCCGACCGGGCAGCCAATGAGCACGCTCATACAGCCTGCTATGGTCTGCCGGCTGCCGCACTGCGTTGACAATAAATGCAAAATTAGGATAATTTTTGGCTTCAGATCTCGAAGAAAGAAGACTTTCCCGTAGCGTAAGCAACTTACGAAATACTCGTTCCCTCTTCTAGAGAGAACCAAGGTTACGCTTAGTAACCGAGTACGTTTTACACTGTTAAAAAATGGTAAATGACTGGCAGCAATGGCTGCCAAACAAAAAACATAATATAAAAAAGTAAAATATCTTAATTTAAACAAGGAAAAAATTGTAAAATAACAGTTTACAAAAATGGTGAATGACTGGGCAGCTATGGCTGCCAAACAAAAACTGTAAAATTAAAGTAAAATATCTTAATTTAAACAAGGAAAAAAAATCTGTAAAATAGATTTGTGTCTGAAAAATAGAATAGTGTTTTTCACTAAAACTTTTAATGTAAATTTCTGTAAAATTATTGTTTTTACACTTTATTTGAATCAAGATATTTTACTTAAATTTTTCGGGTTCCCCTTCGAGGGAACTCGAACTGCGTCATCGTGACGACACTTTGGGGAACGCCCCTCGCGTAAAGCGTCTGAAGAAACTGTAGAATCAGCCCAATCCGATTGGTGTTGCGTGATGACGTAGTATGTGACGGCATACCCGGAAGATACAAAGAGACATCTGAACGTAACAGAGATAGCTTTTTTGCTCTTCAGCGTTAGCGCTCTGTGTTACCAGTCTGAGAGTATTTGGTGTTGTTTTCTACCAACGTTGTTTTCACAAGCATACAGGGCTCGCAAATTCCATGGCCGGTCCCGTGCTGTTGAGGCAGCACGGTTGATCTATCATGGACTCGCAGATGGGTCTGTCAGGGGAACTTGAGAGTGCTTATGCATCTTCTCCTTCCCGGTGACAGCTCCATTGTTCTCCTTCCCCGCGTGGAAGCCCGCGCTGCGGCTTCTTCCCCCGGGGTGGAGGACCCGATGCGTGAGCTGTCTGATTCTGAGGAATTGGATGGGCTCCGTATCGAGGCTCGCCTTTCCTAATGCAGATTCAACCTCGAGTTGCCGAGGCGGCGCGCAGGTTTGGGTCTGTTATTAGAGTGATACAACGTGACACGGTGAGAAGGAATACTGTGGGTGCGAGGCATGCAGTCAGCTCCTGAGGGGGCGGGCTGTTTTCATTCAGAAATATCTCGACGCGTACTGCCGTGCGCCTTTGGGTGTTTCAGCCTCGCGCCCGTTTGGCTTTTTTCTCGAGGGATGAAAGCCAGTTGTATTATAACGGCTTGAACCGCGTTGCTGAGGTAACGTGTGGTTTACGAGCCGTATATAATACAATTAAGCAGTATTGTCTGATAATTGTGGCTGCGTTTTATTCTGAGGAATTAAATGAAATATGATCTGACTTTGAGGAGTTAGATATTCAGCCTATTATTCAGACCATGTTCACCGTATTTGTGAAATGTGATACTGTTTGGCTTTATTCTCGAGGGAGGAAGGCCAATTGTATTATAACTGCTTGAGCCGCGTTGCTGAGGCAACGTGTGATTTTCGAGCCGTATATAATATAATCGAACAGTATTCGCTTTCACTTTACTATGGCTGCATTTAATTCCGAGGAATTAAATTAAAATATTATCTGACTATAGGAGTTAGATGTATTTTTTACTCAGCCTATCATTCAGACCAGGTTGCACGGTTGGGTGATTATGATGACATTTAATTCTGAGGAATTGAGTGTCATGTTATCTGACTTTGTTAAGTTAGATACTTAATCAGTCTGTCGCCCAAGCGTGTTTGACTTGTCTGGATATCCATCTAAGATTGGAGGTTGCGGCCCGGACGAGCTGCTCCCTTAGATGAGGCCCCTGCTGGCCGGCCCCCTCTCCCGGGTAGGAGCGATCGAGGTCGCCTCCCCTGAGGAGCTTTTGGGAATCGATGTTTTGCTCCCGCCGTCTAGTACGTTTCGGGCCACATCGTTTCTCAGCGCACGCGCGCTGCACCAGCCGCCTCTAGCAAGACCTGCGGCGGTCCAGCAAACGCGTACGCACACCGAAAATCTTCCTCGATTTCGCCCTGCCGGTTAGCCGCTTCAGGGGGTCGGGGAGGAGGCTCAGTTGACACCCGAGGCCGGCCTCGAGAGGCTGGTTCCCTTAGCAGATTATCTCGGCGCATGGTTATGCCTCCGAATATATCTGCATGGGCCCTGCGTACTGTAGAACGGGTTACAGGCCGCAGTTCAGTTCCCTCCCCCGAAGTCTAACGGGGTGGTCTGGATTGTGGTCGGCCCAGAGCAGGTGCGGGTAACGGAACAGGAAGTACACTCCCTGTCGGTTAAGGAGGCTTTGAACGTATTCCTCCGCCAGTTAGGGAGTCCGGGTCCTACAGCCGGTACTTCATAGTTCCTAAGAAGGATGGCCAGTTGTGTCCAACTTTAGATCGGAGGTACTTGGATCGCTCTCCGAGGAGATTCAGATTCAAGATGCTTGAGTGTCGTGGTTCAGATCCAGTCTGAGGACTGGTCTGTCACGGTGGATCTAAAGAGGACACATACTTCCATGTCCCATCCTTCTGTGTCACGGGGGATTCCTGAGGTTCGCTTTCGGGGGCGAAGCGTATCATTATCAGGTTCCTCCATTCGGGCATCACTGTACAGCAGTTTAGGACTGCTGGGACTTGCGGCAGCTGCGTCCAACAGAATTTCTCTTGGCCTGCTGCACGAGACCCCTACAGTGGTGGCTGGGAACCAGGGAGGTTTTCCTTAGGGGAAGACCATTCTGTATGATCAGGGTAACGCGCAGATGCTTTCGTTCCCTCGTCATATGGAAGAGACCTTGGTCCCTGTCCCGGGGGCCAGTGCTGGGAGCATCATGTTGCCGAGAAACCGTTTCAACAGACGCATCCCTCACTGGTTGGGACACGGTCATGGAAGGCCGCTTTTTCAGAGGTCTGTGGGAGACCCGGCATTCTTCCTGGCACATCTACTGCCTGGAAATGCTGGCGGTCTACGAAGCTCTGAGGAGCTTCCTCCCGGACCTCCGCGGCCACCATGTCCTGATGCGGAAGTGAACCAGGGGGCTTTCCTTGAGGGGAAATTCATTCTGTATGATCAGGGTAACGCACAGATGCCTTCGTTCCCTTGTCATATGGAAGAGACCTTGGTTCCTGTCCCGGGGGCCGGTGCTGGGAGCATCATGTTGTCGGGAAACCGTTTCAACAGACGCATCCCTCACTGGTTGGGACACGGTCATGGAAGGCCGCTTTTTCAGAGGTCTGTGGGAGACCCGGCAACGTCTGTACGCTTTTCCCCCGATCACTCTGCTCCCGGGAGTACTGGAGCGTGTCCGTCGGGAGGGCATCAGCCTTCTCTTAGTAGCACCCCGGTGGCCCACTTTAGTATGGTTCTCCGACATCATTTACCTGCGGGACGGTCCCCCATGGCAGGTCTCTCTGAGGAGGGACCTGCTATCTCAGGCCGAGGGCACGATTTAAGCCTACCCCCGGCCAGAGGTGTGGGGTCTCTGGGTCTGACCCTTGAGGGGGCCCAGTACCTAGTAGAGGGCCTGTCGGCGGGTGTCGTAGAGACCCTACTCAGCTCCAGAGCTCCTTCCAGCAGGAGGTTGTACAGCCTAAAGTGGAATGTATTTTCCACTTGGTGTAGAGAGCGGCAGGTGAACCCAGTTAACTGCCCGGTGGCTTCAGTGCTGGAGTTCCTTCAAGACCGCTTCTCCGCCGGTCTTTCCCCGTCCACACTTGAGGTGTATGTGGCTGCCATTGGGGCTTTCCACGCACCTTTAGGTGATGCGACATTGGGAAGGCACCATCTGGTTGTACGATTCCTCCGTGGGGCTCGGAGGATGAGGCCTGCGGCTCATTCCAGGGTCCCAACATGGGACTTGGCAGTGGTGCTCGAGGGGTTGGCTGAGGCCCCCTTTGAGCCGCTGGAGTCGGCTGAGGCGAGAATACTGACCTTCAAGGTGGCTTTTCTCCTTGCCATCACTTCTCTGAGGAGAGTGGGGGACCTCCAGGCCTTGGCGGTCACGCCGACTTGCCTGGAGTTTGCCCCTGGCATGGTTAAAGCCATCTTGCATCCCAGCCAGGGCTACGTGCCCAAGGTGCCATCTAACAAGGCAAGGTCAGTGGTCCTCCAGGCATTCCATCCTCCACCTCACGTGACGGCGGAAGAGAGCCGACTTCACCTCCTCTGCCCCGTGCGGGCATTGAGAATCTATTTGGAGAAGTCTGCTCAGTGGAGACGGTCAGACCAGTTGTTGGTGTGTTTTGGCTCACCCAAGAAGGGGCTGCCTGCGTCCAAGCAGACGATCAGTAGTTGGATTGTCCAGGCTATAGCCATGGCTTATCAGGTGCGCAACTTGCCTTCACCTTTAGCCGTGAGGGCCCATTCGACTAGGAGCATGGCCTCCTCTGTGGCTCTCCTTTCTGGAGCCTCTATGCAGGAGATTTGCGAGGCGGCGGGGTGGGCCACCCCTCACACCTTCATTCGTTTTTATAGTCTGCATCTCCCTGAGACGCCTGGTGCGAGAGTGCTCGCCCCCTAGTTGTGCCTGGTTTCCAGCTTCACACTGGGGTGGGTATGATTGGTGCGGGATAGTTGGTACTCGTTCCCCAAAGTGTCGTCACGATGACGCAGTTCGAGTTCCCTCGAAGGGGAACGTCTCGGGTTATGACTATAACCCTTGTTCCCCGAGAAGGGAACGAGACACTGCGTCTCGTGTCCACCCAATCATCAGAGCGCTCGCTTCATCGCAAAGAACGCTATCTCTGTTACGTTCAGACGTCTCTTTGTATCTTCTGGGTATGCCGTCACATACTACGTCATCACGCAACACCAATCGGATTGGGCTGATTCTACAGTTTCTTCAGGCGCTTTACGCGAGGGGCGTTCCCCAAAGTGTCGTCACGATGACGCAGTGTCTCGTTCCCTTCTCGGGGAACAAGGGTTATAGTCATAACCCGAGACGTTTTGTTTGGCAGCCGTAGCTGCCAGTCATTTACCTTCTTTTTACGTTTTTTTTTTTTTTTTTTTTTCAGTGTAGGCCACACTATGTGCACCTCCACAATTAGCACATTTAATCTCTGCCCCGTCCTCACGTTTCCCATATTCATGTTCCCCTCCACACCTTCCACACTTTTGTTTTCCTTTACAACCAGCCGCAATATGTCCATATTTTTGGCATTTGTAACATCTCAAAGGAGGAGGAACATATGCTCTTACATTGTAACTTATGTATCCCACTCTCACTTTTTCTGGCAACTCCCTTTCTTGGAAAGCCAGAAACACTAACCAGCTATCAAACCTTTCTCCTCCCTTTCTTGTTTGTAGACGTTTAATGTTGGTAACTTTCCCACCTTTTATGTTTAACTACAAATCCTCCAACTTTTCCTCAACTGGGATACCATAAATAACACCTTTCATAAAGGGTCCATCACCTGTCTTCTTAGCTTTCTCCACAGATTTACCACACACTTTAGCCATCTTCATCGCCTTTTCTCTCTGCTTCTCATCTTTACATTTGATAAACAGCCCACCATCTCCCAACACTTTTGCCATTACAATTTCGCCAATTTTCTCCTTTAAACCATGTGTCAATGCCACCGGACTAACTTTCCTTATATCATTTCCTTCCTTGAACCTCAGAATTATTTTAAACCCCTTCTCGTCAACTTCCCTTCTTCTCACTACCCTACCTTCCTCTCTCCCATCTGAACTACTACCTCCTATACTACTATTATTCCTAACTCGTTTATTTCTCCGTACTTCTGTCCACAGAGGTGTAAATTACTTGAGTAATTTTACTTGATTACTGTACTTAAGTATTATTTTTGGGAATTTTTACTTTACTTGAGTACAATTAAAAATCAATACTTTTACTTTTACTTAATTAGATTTTTTAAGAAAGTACTTTTTACTGCTTACAATTTTATTTACAGTCAAAAAGTACTTATTTTTGGGAGATCACTTCATTCTATTTTCCCTTGCTATTACCAAACCAAATGAATTGTGCTGATGCCCAGCTTAATTTAAATGTTTAATTTAAATGTATGTGTTCTGCCAATGAGATTCATTTTCACATTCAATGAAATTGGTCAGCCATGTTAATTGGTCCTTTGGAAATGACGTCATGTCGCATCAATTACCTTGACCTGGGCTGCGTTTCCCAAAACCATTGTAAGCCTAAGTTGATCGTAGAGACCATTGGTGGCAATTGTTCTACGATCAACTTAAGCTTATGATGGTTTTGGGAAACGCAGCCCTGGAAATTCGAGTGAGAGCCTTTTCAGCACTGCAAGATAGCTTTTCAGCCCCAAAAGACGCTTGACAATCACAATTTTGAAAATCAGCTTCTGCCTAAACGGATAGTTCACCAAAAAATGAAAATGTGATGTTTATCTGCTTCCATGTAGATGTCTTTGTTTCTTCATTAGAACACAAATTAAGATTTTGCAGTCTATCAGTCGTATAATGCATGTGAATGGTACATGACTACTAGCAAAATGGTGCCAGTTTCGAGGTAAACATTTTTTTTACAAATACTGTTGGGTTTCTCGCACAAACCGATCGTTTCATGTCTTAGGACATCAATGTGTTGTCACAAGCTGTGGAGTTTAATATGGATTTGTCTGTGTTTTTTTTTACTCTCATAGATTTTGTTTCCATTCACATGCAAAAATCTTCACTTATGTTCTATTGAAGAAACAAAGACACCTACATCTTGGATGCCCTGGAGATAAGCAGATAAACATAAAATTTCCATTTTTGCGTGAACTATCCCTTTAAGTTAAATCCGGGGTTTTACAACTTTGAGTAGCATGTTGCATACTGGCATTAGGTAGTAGTCTTATAGTTTGATAATTAAATGCCATTAAATTCAAACAGTTCTAAAGCAGGATAAAACCTTGTATGTGGTTCATTCACTTCATGTTTTTAGAGATTAAAAGCTTAAAGAAGAATCTCTAGTTTTCATTCTTGCTGCTACTTTTACACTACTTTTACTTTTTCAATACTCAAGTAAAATTTTAATGTGGTACTTTTTTACTTTTACTCAAGTAGGATTCTGGCCAGATACTTTTACTTTTAATTGAGTAAAAATTTCATTCAGTACTTGTACTTTCACTTGAGTAACATTTCTGAGTACTTTTTACACCTCTGATGTCATGTAATTCTCATAATTTATCAATATGTTTATTAATATGTTTTTGTTTTAACTTGTGAATTGTTTTGAGAATCAATACATTTAAAAAAATAATAAAATAATTAAAAGTCACTGGATAACACTGGGCTCAAACAGCTAAACTACGTACCTCCGTAGTCCGTAACAACAACGCAAAAGGTGCGGGCTTTCAACCATGACACACTCCAAGAGGCATAAACAATAGGTTTATATACTCCAATGGAGCGATAACTCATTGGCCACGTCTTATCATGATGCGTTAACACAGTCACAAGACCTCACTACATTTAGTTAATTTGCAAAGGCCACATCATCATCCCCATGATTACTCAGGGATGTTTTCTTTTTCTTCTGTCCTATCATTGTATACACTCCCTGCCATGCCTGCCCTAAATTATTATCCGTCATCTGTTTCTCAATCCTTTGCTTAGAATTATGTTTACACCTAATAATAATTTGCCTTATTTCTCTTTGCATTACTTTAACCTGTGCCCTATCACCTAACTGAAAGGCTTGCATTTTCTTTTTTTTTATTCTGCTTTTAATTCCCCATTTATCCAAGGCTTATCATTTGGATAAGTTTTAATAATTTTTTTTGGTATGACAATATCCACACAAAAATGTAAATAGTCAGTCACAACTTGATTTAGCTCATCTAGATCCTCACTGGTGTCTATAAAGACGTTCAATGCTGTACAGTCAAAACATCCTCTCAGACAGTCCACAGTTTCATCATTCCATATCTGGATAGTTCTCAGTTCAGGCTTGCTGGTTTTAAGCCATTGTTTGTAGAGAGGAACCAAATAAATAATATTGTGGTCTGAGTCTCCTAATGGTGGTTTTGAGTACCCATTGTATACTTTCTTAATGTTACCAAAGCACAAATCAAGAACTCTCTCTCCTCTGGTGGGACAAATAATATACTGATAGAAATGAGACAGTACATGCGTTATGGAACAAGAATCTAGGGGTGTCCCCAAGAATCTAGGGGTGCCTGGTGCGATGTTTTGTAATATAGACGATAGTAATAAACCATTGTCCAAACTCCCTAGGGAGATAAAAAAAGTCTAAATGACAGGGACAAAAGTTTGATATCCTCAGAGAAGTAAGACTACCGCAGTGTGTAGTTCTTACACCATCTCTAATTTACATAAACGCACACACCTCCACCAACTTTCTTCCCCGTTACTAATGAATCATGATCAGTTCTCCGAGGATCCCCATACAAAAATGTAATATATGGCCATATATGTACTTATATTTCAAATAGCATGACATATATCTATACATATATTTGTATATATATTTGCTTATCTGAGAACACAATATATGCCTGCAACATATATGAACATTTATGTGTCCAAACATGTTAAGAAAATATTTTAGTTCATCCATATATGATACCATATATCTGCATATATTACAGTATAGTATTGGTTTCTCGCAAATATGGACAACATTAAGTATAAATATGTGACATACATATTTGTTTTCCACATATTTAATAAATGTATGTAAACATACATGCATTTCATACTGATGCATTTTTAAAGGTCCCATGGCATGAAATTTTAATTTTATGAGGTTTTTCAACATTAATATGAGTTCCCCTAGCCTGAATATTGTCCCCAAGTGGATAGAAATGTTGATCGGTGTAAACCCGAGTTCTGGCTGTCTCTCTCTGCCTTTGAGAAAATGACAGGCCAGACGAGCCAATCCTGAAGTCTCCTGGTTTGACGTCCAAGCAGGAACGGTTACCTCCCTTTCCTCCGCCCAGAGAATCTGGCACGCCCATGCAAACGCTCGAGAGATTCGAGACATTCCTTGTGAACGAGTGAATGCTGGCAGTTTCTCAGTGTTTGGATGTACAAATGAAAACAGAAGTCTTTTTTCAGTTCCTTCTGATCTGTGATCAGTAATTTCTGATGTGTAGCTAATTATTTATTATTCGTGCACACAATGCGGCTTCTCTCTCTCTCCAGACAGAACGGTGTTTTCGTGTTTTCTATCTTGTGAGTCAGTGTTTTTGTACGTCCTCGTCGCGTCTACCGGTTCTAAAATGTGCATACAGTCATGAGTTTCTGCTCAACATCGGCCTCACACACGCCGAAGCTCGGGCTGCACTGGCCGTTGGCCTTCAACATCCCCGACCCCCAGTACTGCATCTGGCCCACAGCGGAGGCACCAAACGCGGCGTGAGATTAAGCAGAAGGGGGGTAAGCGTGAGCATATTCGGGCTAGCCAGCCTAGCCCCACAATAAACTGGATTACATTCGTTTACTGCTGTTGTGTCTTTGTTTGCGCTGTGTACTCAACGCGCGTCACTGACGCTTTTATTTTATTTAAAAAATAATGCTATTATCAACACTTACTTTTAACTCGTTCATCTCGACAGCTGTAATGGTACTTTGCATGTGTTACAAAGTTGGTAATAATGATGAAGACGGACTCGGTGTGACTGGGACTCGTGTTTATTCAGAACTCTCAGATACAAACACAATAAACTCGCGCTGACTGACAGCGCTCTCATAACTCAGTAGGTACTATAAATAACTTTGTTAGCGATCGCTGAGCTCCGTCTCTGGTACGTTAGTGATGTCCGGTTCGCGAACGATCTTTCTTTTGAACCTGTTCTTTTTAGTGAACCGAATCGGACTGAATCGTTCTAAACGGTTCGCGTCTCCAGTCAGCGCTGATCCATAATTTACTAAAGTTACTAACTTTCTGACATGAGTGACAGTCCCTCCGACTAGAAATAGACTAATAACCTGAAGTATATGCTGTAACTACAACAGTTCAGACATGCTGAGAACTATTGTGAAGTGAACTCAGGTCCATCCGTCTCTCTGGCAGCAGCTCGTGCCTGCTCGTGCCTCGTAGACCAAGTTAAAACACGCCCCCTCCGCTCATTTAAAATACAAAGATGTCAGCCAATCACAACAGTGGGCGTTTTTACTGAAGTCTCACAGCAGACACGCCTCTTGAAGCAGGGCATTCAGCCACAGGGCAAACAGCAGTATTGAAAAAATGCCTTTTATTTCTAAATTATGACATTTTATGATGTAAAAGTCATACTAACAATATAAGTACACCTCAGGAAACATTATAAAATAATAGAAAAATGCCATGCCATGGGACCTTTAAAGCTGTGGCATATGGTTATGGTACTTTGTCGATGTATTTGTCAAAAATGACAAAGAAAACACTGCATTATTGTATTAAAAATACTATATTTGGTATTCACACAATACAGACAAAATCTCCAACTATATGCATTTAATTACAACACTGTAAAAAATAACTCAAAATTACAGGAAAATACTGTAAACAATTTAATTATGTTTAAAACTATGTAAAATTACAAACAATATCTGTAAATAAACAACTTGACTGTTATTTTAAGGATTATATCATTAATGACAAATTACAGTAATTCTCATTTTTATACAGGGAAATTACTGTATTATTTATACAGTATTTTTCTGTTTTCTTAAATTACATACAAATGTATGTAAAATTACAGAACTAATCTGTAATAAAATATTTAGCTCATTATATTAAAGGTTTATGTCCATACTAACAATTTAACATTATTCTTTGTAATTTTAAAGTAAATCTTATTAGTTTCACTGTAAAAATAAAATCGTACAAAAAATGGTAAATGACTGGCAGCTATGGCTGCCAAACAAAAAACGTAAAAAAGTGCAAAAACTTTACGTAAATTTACATTAAAAGTTTGAGAGAGAACTGTTATTTTACAGATTTTTCCTTATTTAAATTAACATATTTTACTTTAATTTTATGTTTTTGTTTGGCAGCCGTAGCTGCCAGTCATTTGACTTTTTTAACTATTTTTTTTTTTTACAGTGTAGGTGTATTTTTACATTCAAACTGTAATTCTGGATACAAATATAACAAACTATATATCAAACTAAATATCAAACAATAATCTGTTTTTAAAGAGTACAAATCTGCACTGCTCTCCAGGTTGAAACTTTCAAGCCTCTGCCCACACCACAAAACACCACTTGACCAATTAATTAAATATAACAGCAAATAAAAATAAATATACACATTTGCTAACTGTAGTTTAAAATAAATTATTTCTATAGTTGCAAGGTTATTTGCTGTCTTTCCGCGTTCACTTGAGCGTGATTGGTCAATCTGAACGTCATCTAGAATCTGGCCAATGTGCACGCCTTCTACCGATCAAGTTTGAAAATACACCCGTTGCCATTGGAGTGGCTCGCGGGAGCGGTTACTAATCTGCAACAGTAGTTAATATACTGCACCAAATGTCAAAATTTGATTGATTGACAGGTGGGCGGGGCTTCCGGTATAGGGGGCGGGACTTCCGGTGTAGGTGGGACATCCGGTGTAGGCGGGACATCCGGTGTAGGCGGGACTTCCTGTATAGGCGGGACTTCCTGTATAGGCGGGGCATCCGGTGTAGGAGGGACTTCCTGTATAGGCGGGACTTCCTGTTTAATAAATCATGTGATTGACATTAGGTTTTGATGTTTTTGACAGTTGGTTTTTGACCTATTGTCATAATAAATCATATGATTGACGGTAAGTTTTTGATGTTTTGACAGTTGGTTTTGATGTCTTTGATGACTTTGACAGTTGGTTTTGATGGTTTTTGACATTAGGTTTTTTTGTTTTGATGAATTTGACAGTTGGTTTTTTGTTTTTGAATGCGGTATAATAAATCATGTTATTGACAGAAGGTTTTATCTTTTGGAGTCGCTGTTATCAGAAAATTCCCCGCGTATCCCAGAGCAGTGTTGTGAAGTTCGTCTCCCCCAAACATCTGTTCTTTTAAAACAATATAAGCCTTACAAATGCAATCAGTTAAATGTTTAAACAATGAAATAAAAAAATCAGCTTACATGTACAATCAGTTACATGTTTATTAAAGAGTTAAAGAAAAAAATAAAACAGGTTATGAATGTATAAAACAAAAAATCATCTCACGGCCCTCTGCCTTCTTTTTCATACACACACACACACACACACACACAGAAGCGTTCACCTTGAGCGCGTCTCTCAAAAACAGGGAGGCGCGCATCTATGTATGTGCGTGTGTCTGTGTGTAACAGGCACGGTCTTTATTTTTTTCCAATTACAATCTTTTTCGATAGCAGCTCTCCCGCAGGGAGTCGTCCTGATTGTGACAGTTCGGCGTAAAATATGTAGCCTTTTGTTGATGAGACAGTTTGTCTGTTGACCAGCATGAACAGACTACATGTTCTTTCTAGGAATTATGTGTGCACAAAAACTCTCTGTAAATTCAAGAGGCCTAGAGTAAGAAAACAGCGACATTGTTTAAGAAAAGATGTCATACTGCATACAGAAAATCCAATTTATTGTGATAGGTATTTTTCCCCCGCCATAGTCTTAGTTATATTATTATCAATATCACTGATCACATTTTATTTGTCGGACTGTATGGTTTTAGGTGAAGATTCCGATCTTGTTGTTGTCGGTGTAAGTGATCACTTGTGTGATGAATTCACTTTAAGCATATTTTTAATTGTATGACTAAACTTTTGTTGTTTTCTTTTGACAAACATTTCAAACGATTGACCTCCTGTGTTTCACAGCCACGGGGAAAACATATTGTTTTGTAATACTCATTAAACCTAATCTTGGCAAATTTTTCTCACCTAGAACACAAAACTTGTACTGTTTTACACATTTTGACTATTTAACTATTTTTGTAGGTATCGTGTCATTTTAGAGGATTTACTAAAAGTTTAAATGCGCCAGAATCACAATGTTTGTAAATGATGTGTTTTTTTTTTTTGTTTTTTTTTTTTTTACTCCACTAGATTGATCATATTTAGTCAGATTTCAGATGACGTTTTTTTCCAAGCATAATCTTTATACAACAATTATCCGTGCACAATTTAATTTAAGAAAAGAGACATTTAGCTATAATTAAAACATAATACAGAAATCATCTCTTCTGCTCTATTGTCTATTGATTTTTGCCACCGCCAGTAGATGACAGTTTTACATTTTGTTTCTTTGTACAGTTTTTAGATGACGACTACTCTTTGAGCACGGTCAAACAAAATACAACATATGAAAAGTAAACTATGATGTTCTTTCAGATCGTCTTTCTGCTCTATCTAGGAAGTAGTCACAAGCCAAGACATTTACAACTACTGTTGTTAAAACACACCCGTCTATTACAGTTAGTTACAACATTTGAGAATGATGTGGTTCCCCCTTTTTTATAATATGCAAACTTCAATAAAAAGTAACCTTGATAAGTAGTCATTCTAAGTAAAAAAGATTCAAGTCAAGTCAAGTCAAGTCAACTTTATTTATATAGCGCTTTTAACAATGTAGATTGTTTCAAAGCAGCTTTACAGTGTTAAACAGCAAAATAATGCAGCCTCATTTTATTCAGCTGTATAGCCATTTGATGTCATCAGTTCATTTCAATTTCCATACGGTGACAGTGTGGGCTTTAGATCAATAATTAGATCAGTAATTTAGTTTACATGGTTAAATTAGTTTATTAATTAGATTTATTTCGATGTTTAGTTGAAAAATATAGTGTCCCCAACTGAGCACGCCAAGCCAGAGGCAACAGTGGCAAGGAAACCAAAACCCCATTAGGTGACCTAATGGAGAAAAATAAACCTTGGGAGAAACCAGGCTCAGTCGGGGTGCCAGTTCTCCTCTGGCCAATTTACAAACAACGTATTATTATTATTATTCTGGCTGCTTTACAGGTCAGAGGTCATAATAGATCGGAATATTCAAAGGACCGGAGGCAACACGCTGGAGACGGGTTTATTGAGGATGATGTTGATTAAATAATTATTAAAGTGCAATATTCGAATGATCAGAGGCAACACGCTGGAGACGGGTTTATTGCGGATGACATATCGATTTAAGTATTATTTAATGATAATATTCGAACAATCGGAGTCATCACACTGGTGACGGGTTTATTTAGATGCCGTGTCGATGAGGCAGTTGCAGGGGGAGGATAATTGACACGGTCTCTGCAGACACTTCAGGGTCCTGTGTTGGTCTTCTCTGGTCCACCATCTGATTAGGATACGGCCCAGATCTGGCTGACTGCAGTAAACCTCGGGATAAAACAGAGAGAATATCATTAGCGTAGATGCCATTCTTCTGATGATGTAACGAGTACATCAGGTGTTATGGGAAGTGTTCCCAGTTCCGGCTGACCTAGTTAATGCAGCCTAACAATCAATTAATTGATAAAGTGTTTTATGTGTATGCCACAGTAAAGAGATGTGTTTTTAGTCTAGATTTAAACTGACAGAGTGTGTCTGCTTCCCGAACAGTGCTAGGAAGACTGTTCCAGAGTTTAGGAGCTAAATAGGAAAAGGATCGACCGCCTGCAGTTGATTTGGATATTCTCGGTATTAACAACTGGCCAGAATTTAGAGATCGCAGTAGACGTGATGGAGTATAATATGTTAAGAGCTCGCTCAAGTATTGGGGAGCTAAACCATTTAGTGCTTTGTAAGTAATAAGCAAGATTTTAAAATGTATGCGATGTTTAATAGGTAGCCAGTGCAATGTTGACAGAACTGGGCTAATATGGTCATACTTCCTGGTTCTAGTAAGTACTCGAGCTGCTGCGTTTTGGACCAGCTGGAGTTTATTTATTAAGCGAGCAGGGCAACCACCCAATAGAGCATTACAATAATCTAGCCTTGAGGTCATGAACGCATGAACTAACTGTTCAGCATTTTGCATTGAGAGCATGTGCCGTAATTTTGATATATTTTTAAGATGGTAGAAAGCAGTTTTACAGATGCTAGAAACGTGGCTTTCAAACGAAAGATTGGTATCAAAGAGCACACCCAGGTTCCTCACTGACGACGAAGACTTGACAGAGCAGCCATCAAGTGTTAGACAGTATTCTAGGTTACTACTTGTGGAGCTTTTTTGTCCAATAATTAAAAATTCAGTTTTTTCTGAATTGAGTTGCAGGAAATTACCAGTCATCCAATGTTTTATGGCGGCTATGCATTCCGTTAATCTTGTGAATTGGTAAATTTCTTCAGGGCGTGAAGAAATATAGAGCTGAGTATCATCAGCATAACAATGAAAACTAATGCCATGCTTCCTAATAATATCTCCCAGTGGTAGCATGTACAGGGTGAAGAGTAGCGGTCCTAGCACTGAGCCTTGTGGTACTCCATACTGAACTTGCGATCGGTGTGACATCTCTTCATTTACTGCTACAAACTGATAACGGTCGCATAGGTATGATTTAAACCATGATAAAGCAATTCCACTAATACCTACATAATTTTCGAGTCTATTCAAAAGAATGTTGTGGTCGATGGTATCAAATGCAGCGCTAAGATCGAGTAACACTAATAGAGAGATACAGCCACGATCGGATGATAAGAGTAAATCATTTGTAACTCTGATGAGAGCAGTCTCAGTACTATGATACGGTCTAAATCCTGACTGGAAATCCTCACAGATACCATTTCTTTCTAAAAAGGAACATAATTGTGAAGACACTGCCTTTTCAAGTATTTTTGACAGAAAGGGTAGATTTGAGATTGGTCTATAATTGACTAATTCTTTAGGATCAAGTTGCGTTTTTTTAATAAGTGGTTTAATAATAGCCAACTTAAAAGTTTTCGGTACATATCCTAATGACAAAGATGAATTAATGATATTAAGAAGAGGATCTATGACCTCTGGTAGCATCTCTTTTAATAGCCTAGTCGGTACAGGGTCAAGCATACATGTTGTTGATTTTGATGATTTAACGAGTTTAGCCAATTCTTCTTCTCCTATAGCAGTGAATGATTGTAATTTTTCCTCAGTGACACTACAATGCTCTGTCTGATGTGATACTGTAGTAGACGGCTGCATGGTTAAAATTTTCTTCCTAATATTATCAATTTTACATGTGAAGAAGTTCATAAAGTCATTACTGCTGTGCTGTTTACAATCATCAGAAGTTGAAGCTTTATTTTTGGTTAATTTAGCCACTGTATCGAATAAATACCTTGGGTTGTGTTTGTTTTCTTCCAAGAGAGTTGAGAAATAAGCGGATCTAGCAGTTTTTACGGCCTTTCTGTATGCGATCATGTGCTCTTTCCACGAATTTCGAAAGACCTCTAGTTTTGTTTTCTTCCAGCTGCGCTCCATTTTTCTGGCTGCTGTTTTAAGGGCCCGGGTGTGCTCGTTGTACCACGGCGTTGGACTATTTTCTTTAATCTTCTTTAAGCGCAGAGGAGCAACTGTGTCTAAAGTACTGGAAAAGAGAGAGTCAATAGTTTCTGTTGCAACATCGAGTTCTTCTATGCTATCTGGGTTGCTGAGGAGATGATACTGATGAGGAAGAGTATTTAAAAAGCAATCTTTAGTAGCGGCAGTGATTGTCCTGCCATTTTTTAAACGAGGGGGCGGCTTTGCAACTTTAGCTAAATTAAGTATACAAGATACTAAGTAATGATCTGAGATGTCATCGCTCTGCTGCAGAATTTCAACGGTATCAACATTAATTCCATGTGACAATATTAGGTCTAAAGTATGATTATGGCGATGAGTGGGTCCTGACACGTGTTGCCTAACTCCAATAGAGTTTAGTGTATCTTTAAATGCTAATCCTAATACGTCTTTTTCGTTGTCTACATGGATATTAAAATCACCAACAATTAGTACTTTATCTACGGCCAGTACTAATTCTGATAGAAAGTCAGCAAATTCTTTGATAAAGTCTGTATTATGCCCTGGTGGCCTGTATACAGTAGCTAACACCAATGTTGAACGGGTTTTGTCATGTACACTACATAGCGTTACATAAAGCACCAAAACTTCGAAGGAATTATATTTGAAACTAGACTTCTGAGTAATACTGAAGATATTATTATAAATTACAGCAACCCCTCCCCCTTTACCTTTCAGACGCGGCTCATGTTTATAACAATAATCTTGGGGGGTGGACTCATTTAAGGTAATGTAGTCGTCAGGTTTTAGCCAGGTTTCTGTCAAACACAGCACATCAAGATTATTATCTTTAATAATATCATTAACAATAAGCGCTTTTGGGGAAAGGGATCTAATATTCAGCAACCCAAGCTTTATCAATTGTTCATCTGTATTATTTCTTTTGTTTATTTGTTGGACATCAATTAAATTTTTACTGTTGAATGGTTTTGATGTTTTTTTGTATTTACTAATTCGGGGAACAGACACAGTCTCTATATGATAATATCTAGGTGAAAGAGTCTCTATGTGCTGGGATTTATCTGACTCCGGTGACGTGAGACAGCTAGCAGACGGTCGGTTTAGCCAGTTTGTCTGCTTCCTGACCTGGGCCCTAGTGAGTCAAGGTTTAGCTCTAAGACTATGTGCCAAATTACTAGAGAGAAGAACGGCACCACCCCAGGAGGGATGGATGCCATCCTTCTTCAACAGGTCAGGTCTGCCCCAAAAACTTTTCCAATTGTCTATGAACCCTGTGTTATTTTGCAGACACCACTTAGACAACCAGCCATTGAGTGATGATAGCCTGCTAACTATCTCATCACTCCTTCTAACGGGGAGCGGACCAGAACAATAAACAGCCTCTGACATCGTACTAGCGAGTTCACACACCTCTTTAATGTTAATTTTGGTGATCTCCGACTGGCGAAGTCGAACATCATTAGTGCCGACGTGAATAATAATCTTAGAGAATTTACGATTAGCTTTAGCCAGCACTTTTAAATTTGCTTTGATGTCAGGCGCTCTGGCTCCCGGTAAACATGTGACTATGGTGGCTGGTATCTTCACATTCCGTGTAATAGAATCGCCAATGACTAGGGCACTTTCAACAGGATACTCAGTGGGTGCTTCACTGAGAGGGGAGAACCTGTTTGATGTTCTAACCGGAACGGAAAAGCGTTTTTTTGGTCTGCGACTATGCTGCCTCACTGTCACCCAGTTGCCCTGCTGCGAGGGCCCTGCAGCCGGAACCGAAGAATGTACAGAGTTCACTAAGCTATTCACATCCAAATCAGTGTCTAAAGCTGTTACATCCTCACTACTCTCAGATAAAGTATGGATGCGTGTTTCTAATTCAGGCTGTTTTAGTTTCCCCACGCTCCAATAGGGATCTGCCTTTTAGGTTTGATCCATGAAACGGGAACAAAAACAACATTACAATGTGTCTTCATGGTTGTCTCAATAATTATTCAATAACCGGTGGAATTGTTTAACATCTCTTAATTTTTTACAATTTTTAATATATGTTCAACTTAAATATTAGTTTTTAGTCATTTACAAAGGTGTCATGCGCACTGTCTTATATATAATTATGATATTGTTACATGTTCTGGGTTGTTGGCACCTCTAGGTGCTAAAACTTAGCAGTAAATGAGAGACGTGATTAGGTTGTTACTCAAGCGGTCCTCTGTGACGTCTTTTAATAAAACATTTCAGCGTCATCAAGGCAAACTCATTAACGGTATGCAGTGAAATAAATATAAACATACAAAACTTTATGGTAATGAATAGGCAAGAATGAATATCTAGAATGAATACTACCTCATGCGCTTATTATATTTTGCTTAAAGTTTATTTGTTCAAGTTTTTTTTCTGAAACAGTGTTTTACCACTTTATTTTTTAAACATCACCATTCTTCTTTGTCTGTAATTGTAATTATGTGCATGTTTGTTATCCCCTTTCCACTAAAACTACGTTTCCAACATTTAGCTGTAATGCTAGCGACCAAATTATGTTCTTCACATCTCTTGTTTCGTATAGAGCATTTGGTTGATTTAATCAGATGATTAGATTAGATTAGATTAGATTCAACTTTATTGTCATTACACAAGTACAAGTACAAGGCAACGAAATGCAGTTTAGGTCTAACCAGAAGTGCAAGATGTCATGCCCCGGCTTTGCCGTGCTGGGTGTGCTCACTCCACCATGGACAGAATATGTTTGGGCTGTTGTTCTTCCCCCAAGCTGAAGGGGGAGCTGTCTGTTTTAGGTCCATCTGACAAGAGAGGATGGGCTGGATACTGATTAAAGAACATCTCCTGCCAGTTGTTCTCTCTCGGGTCTGGGCTGTGCATGGCTGCTTTTACTCTGGCCTCCAGGCTGGTGGCAGCCTCATCATTCTACTCCTTTTTTGCATTGCACATGTTTGACACTTTACTGATCTGCACTACACTTTTGATTAGTTTTCTTTTGTTTCTCATTTACTGACTGGATACATTTATTGATTCAAATTATGATTTCATTATCTTTATTAATGTTTAAATAAATTATTTTTGATTTAACTTAACAAACGGTGTGGTCTCCCCTATGTCATTGCTACTGTGAGCCAGGTAGTC
The DNA here is from genome assembly GCA_023566225.1 of Romanogobio albipinnatus. Taxonomy (NCBI): domain Eukaryota; kingdom Metazoa; phylum Chordata; class Actinopteri; order Cypriniformes; family Gobionidae; genus Romanogobio; species Romanogobio albipinnatus. The sequence goes on from CM042257.1 coordinate 31,735,146, forward strand.
GTGACATATGGGGGCTCGTCTAGCCATTTTGGATCCCGATTTGTAAGTAGACTACTATAATTCGCAATATTGTGAAGGCCTAGTTGCGTGGGTAGTGCTACGTCATTGGTTCACTTTTTGTGAATGAAACGTACCAGTGATCAGCTGAGGGTAGTAAACTAATCAGCTGGCACGCGTGGTGTTTGTTTGTTGGGGGGTTCCGCATCGAGTGTTCAGTTAATGAATTGAATATTATTTGAGTATTTGGATTGTTAAAATTAGTTATTTGATTTTGGGGAAAAGTGGGAGTATTTGCGCAGTTTAGAACAATTTAACCAACCATATTTTGCTTGCTTAATGTGAGTAGCGAAGTTTTGTGGGTCTACTTATGTTGCAGGATGGCATATACGGAGTCTGTTTTATCCCCAATTAGTGCGCTTTGGCGTGGGTTTAGGTTGCTGGTCACTGAAGTCTGAACGAGGGCACCGCCGTGGAGCACCGGCTGAATTGACTTCGGTCGGGACAGTACGATTCCATCGGTATTGGTGAGTAAATTAGCCTTGTTCTTGGACTTAGTGTGAAGATAGGTCAGAATAGTAGGGGGGTAAATGTTTAGGGGGAAACTCCGTTGTTGTCCTGTAACGTGAGCTGATTCGCTTCGCCTGATGTAATTTGTGTGGTTGGAATTGTGTAATAACCCGAAAGACGTTGAGAAATACGCATAGTCGTCATTTCTTTGGCTAGATGTATTGCTATTTGGTGTTTATTTGTAGATCATAGCTTGGTTAGATTGTTGATTGGGGACTTGTAATTTGAATTGTAGAAATGGGTACACTTGAGGCGTTTTTTGCTGCTCCTTCAGTGGCTTTGCTTGCGGCGTTGAATATTAAACAATTGTATAGTGTTGTTAAGCACTATGCAATTGATGTAACATTGCCGAGGGGAGCTAAGAAGCATGAGCTGGTTGACTTAATTCGTACGTGTTTGGTTGAGAATAATGTGTTACCTGACGAGGAATTGCCGAAGCAAATTGGTCAGGGAGCCTCGGGTTCAGAGAGTGAGTTCACTTTAGATAGTGAGCCCACTTCGAGTTTGACTGTAGATCCACAGATAAAATCCAGTGTATTAACATTTGAACAGCAAGTCAAATTGTTAAAACTGCAACATGATTTGAAAATGGAACAGAAGACGTTGGAATTGGAACAAGAATTAGCAAGGAAAAAATTAGATGACGAATTGGCTCAAAGAAAGCTTGATAACGAATTGGATGGTAAAAGGTTGGAAGCTGTACAGAAAGATAAAGATCGTGAGTTAGAATGGGAAAAGCTTAAAAATTTAGAGCAGGAACGTGAGATTGAGCGTACTAGGCTGAAATTAGTAGCGGAAGGCAAACTTGGCAAATCGCAGCAGATTGGTCTGGCCGGTATGATCAAGTTCCTACCTAAATTTAATGAGCATGATCCAGATGTGTTTTTTTCGTTATTTGAGAATATTGCTACTGAGCAAAATTGGAGTGATGAGGATAAAATTGTATTGTTACAAACTACGTTAATTGGCCGTGCACAGAAGGCATTTGTGGCTTTACCGTCCGCTGAAAAGAAGGTCTATCGATGCGTCAAGGCAGCTGTGTTAAAGTGTTATGAATTAATCCCTGAGGCTTATAGACAGCGTTTTCGATCATGGAAAAAATCAGACAAGCAAACTTACGCTGAGTGGGCTAGGGAATTAACCAGCTTCTTTCATCGGTGGCTTACAGCTGGAGAGGTTGATTCTTTTGATGAGTTGTGTGATCTTATGATATTAGAACAATTTAAGAACACTTTGCCTGATCGAATAGCCACTTATATTAGCGAACATCAGGAGAAAACAGCAGCAGAGGCCGCTGTTCTTGCTGATAATTTTTCTCTCATACACAAGACTCCATCTCGGGATTTTAGTCCGCGTTCTAACAGTCATTTCAAAGAACGTCGCTATAGTCCTGTTAATACGGACACATCTGTGTTTTCCAAGTCAATGGCACGTGGTAAACCATCGGATTTCGATTTTAAAGCAGACTGTAATTACTGTTTTGGGAAAAATCATTGGAAAAAAAATTGCCCAGTGTTATTGGAGCGTAATAGGGGTAAGGGTGATGGAGGAAAAGTTGGCCTCTGCGCCTCAGCTGTTCCTGTTGTGCGCTCAGTGAGTACAGATAAGAAAATTCCAGCCAAAATATTAGATCGTGCACAATGTACAGTGTCAATTGATAAAGGTTTGAGCAATGTACAATGTGATGAGACTGAATTTTCTGTATCGAGTATAACGGATTATGCACCGTTTGTCACGGAAGGTTTTGTGGCATTGGTTGGAGACGCACATCGCGTTCCAGTGAAAATTCTGCGTGATACGGGTGCATCAGAAAGTTTCATTTGTCAATCTGTCTTGCCTTTCTCGTCTGAGTCTGATACCCAAAATTGTGTGTTAATACGGGGAATTGGTCTTCAGTCATTTCCAGTGCCTCTGCACAAAATTCAGTTGTTTTCTGGTTTTGTGAGCGGGGAAGTAACTATTGCAGTGCGCCCTTTTTTACCTATAGAGGGAATTGATCTGATTGTGGGTAATAACTTTGCTCATGACCGTGTTTTTCCTGATCAGGTCTCACCACCTCCCGTGGTTAAGACTGGACCTTCATTGGTGGATGAGTCAGATAGATGTCAAAAAGACTTTCCGGAGGTTTTTACGGCATGCGCTGTGACGCGCGCTATGGCGCATAAGCAGAATGCAAACTCATCTGATGTTTCTAAGCACACGTCTCAGGTATTTATTCCACAGTTACCAGTACCTTTGTCTCGATTTGACATTGTTGAGGCTCAAAAGAGTGATCAGAGCTTACAGAAATATTTTGACTTGACTGCAGATGACAATTTAGATCGCTGCTATTTTGTGGAGGATGGCTTGTTGCTAAGAAGGTGGTCACCCACTGTGGGAACTGAGGTGAGAGAGCAGATTTTGCAGGTGGTGATGCCTGAGAAATTTCGTGAAGTGGCACTAAAAACAGCTCATGGGGAAACAGCGGGTCATTTTGGGGTAAGGAAGACATACAATCAATTGTTAAAACATTACTACTGGCCACGGATAAAGAGGGACGTTGCACGGTTTGTTCAAACTTGTCATGTCTGTCAGGTGGCAGGTAAGCAAAATGCTGTCATTAAGCCTGCGCCTTTACAGCCCATTCCGTCTGTTGGTAAGCCTTTCGAGCATTTGGTCATTGATTGTGTGGGTCCCTTACCCCAGTCAAAATCAGGCTGTGTTTATTTGTTTACCGTCATGTGCCAGGCGACGCGCTATCCTGCTGCGTATGCTTTGAGGACCATTACTACAAGGTCTGTGGTGAAAGCATTGTCGCAGTTTATCTCAATATTTGGGATTCCTAGAATCATTCAAAGTGATAGGGGTTCAAATTTTACATCAAAAACATTTGCAGCAGCTTTGAAACAGCTGCGTATCCAGCACAACTTGAGTAGCGCGTACCACGCACAAAGTCAAGGGGTTTTGGAACGGTTCCACGCCACTCGTAAGTCTCTATTGCGTGCTTACTGCATAGAGATGAAACGGGAGTGGGAGGATGGTCTACCATGGCTATTGTTGGCGGCTAGAGCGGTTGTGCAAGAAAGCACAGGTTTTAGTCCAAATGATTTGGTATTTGGTCACAAGGTTCGTACCCCATTGTCTGTGTTGTCAAGTGATCTGGAGTCTTCTGAACCGCCCAAGAGTTTGTCCAGTTATGTGTATGGTTTCCGTCGCAGGTTACTTTTGGCATGTAAAATGGCAACTGAAAATTTGACTGATGCCCAAAGAAAAATGAAGCGAAATTATGACCGTAAAGCAAAAGCTCGTGTCTTCAGCCCAGGGGATCAGGTTGTAGCATTGCTGCCTATACCTGGTTCTCCTTTTGGTGCAAAGTATTGTGGGCCGTACAGTGTGGTTCGTCAAGTTTCAGAGTCCAATTATGTGATTGCTACGCCTGACCGTAGGCGGAAGACACAGTTATGTCACATTAATTTACTTAAGCCATATTATGCATCAGCACAGTCGCCTAGGTGTATGGGTGAATCGTCTGTCTTGGCCATTGCAAGCACGTCCGTAGGTTCTCCAGAGTTAGAGGACGATGTGCAGGGCCCTGACGATTCCATGCTGCATGCTCGTCTCCATAATTCCGAGACGTTGGCCAAATTGGAGGGAGTCTTAGATCATTTGGATTTGCAACAGCAAGCAGAATTGAAAGCTTTAATCTTTGAATTTTCTTGTCTGTTTTCAGATACTCCGATCTGCACAACTTTAATCGAGCATGACATAGAAGTCGGAGATGCAAAGCCAATCCGTCAGAGGTTTTACCGCACTGGTCCTGATAAGCGTAAAAGTCTGGATGATAGTGTCCAATATCTTCTGGAAAATGGTCTTGCTGTACAGTCATACTCCAGCTGGGCTTCGCCCTGTTTATTAGTAAAAAAACCTGATCATACGTACAGATTTTGCACGGATTACAGAAAAGTTAATTGCGTAACAAAACCAGACTCGTATCCACTGCCTAGGATAGAGGACTGTGTCGATCAAGTCGGGGCGGCTCGTTATGTGAGCAAATTTGACTTGCTAAAAGGGTATTACCAGGTTCCTCTTACTCCTAGGGCACAAGAGATCTCTGCTTTTATTACGCCGTCTGGACTCTACTCTTATACGAGGATGGCTTTTGGGTTGCGCAACGCCCCCTCCAGTTTCCAGCGGCTCATGAATCGAGTTGTTGCGGGACTGGAGGGGTGCGCGGTGTATATTGATGATGTGGTCTGTTATTCAGACACTTGGACAGGCCACCTTGCCCATATACGTTCATTATTTGAGCGGTTTGCGGCTGCAAACCTCACTGTGAACTTAGCAAAGTGTGAGTTTGCTCAGGCTACAGTGGTGTATCTGGGAAAGGTGGTTGGACAGGGGAACGTTCGGCCAGTGAGAACGAAAGTCCTGGCTATTGATAAATTCCCACGTCCTGCTACTAAGAAGGAATTGATGCGCTTCCTTGGTATGATAGGGTATTACAGGAATTTTTGCTGTAATTTTTCATCTGTCGTTGCCCCACTAACTAACCTGTTAAAGGGTTCAGTTAAATTCAATTGGACTGCAGATTGCCAACATGCATTCGAAAACGCCAAGTCTCTCCTGAGTTCTGCACCTGTCCTGGCTGCCCCTAGGCTGGAGGAGCCCTTCCAGCTACAAGTAGATGCCAGCCAGGTAGGGGCAGGTGCCGTTCTTCTTCAGAAGGATGAGAATGGAATAGATAGACCAATTTCCTATTTTTCTCGGAAATTTAATCGTCACCAGTTTAATTATTCCACCATCGAAAAGGAGGCCCTGGCCCTTATTTGGGCACTCCAACATTTTGAGGTTTATGTTGGTGGTGGGTTACACCCTGTGGTGGTCTTCTCTGACCACAATCCTCTTACTTTCCTCTCTTCTCTGCAAAATACTAACCAGCGCCTTATGCGCTGGGCTCTTTTTCTACAGCCTTATAACCTGTCTATTAGGCACATCAAGGGGTCCGACAACGTCATGGCCGATGCCTTGTCGCGGGCTCTTGATGACTGTTAAGGGGTGTCTATCTCTGCTCCGGTCACTGGTTCCTTTCTCTTATTTCCTGTCTTTCCATTCTTAAATTGCTATCCAGGCGCCAGGATCTGCTGGGTGGGAAGAAGGTGGGAGGGGGGATTAGGTGGGCTGGGGGGTGAGTTTGGTCATTTCCAGTGGTGGCTGTTGTATTGAGGAGGTGGGTTAAGGGTGTTGAGAGTTTGGTTTAGTTTACCATTAGTCTTTCGGGAGAATGGGTGTAAAAGGGGAAATGGATTTAGTTTTTTAGTTAAAAGGATTTAGTCATTTATTGTTTTTTTAGGTGTAGTTTGTTATTGGGTTGGGTTTTGTTTTTAGTATTGATTATGGGAAATGGTGTAAGGAGTAAAAGGTTGTTTTACAGAGTCCCATATGGGTCTCTGTTTTGTGAGGGGAGTGATGTCATGCCCCGGCTTTGCCGTGCTGGGTGTGCTCACTCCACCATGGACAGAATATGTTTGGGCTGTTGTTCTTCCCCCAAGCTGAAGGGGGAGCTGTCTGTTTTAGGTCCATCTGACAAGAGAGGATGGGCTGGATACTGATTAAAGAACATCTCCTGCCAGTTGTTCTCTCTCGGGTCTGGGCTGTGCATGGCTGCTTTTACTCTGGCCTCCAGGCTGGTGGCAGCCTCATCATTCTACTCCTTTTTTGCATTGCACATGTTTGACACTTTACTGATCTGCACTACACTTTTGATTAGTTTTCTTTTGTTTCTCATTTACTGACTGGATACATTTATTGATTCAAATTATGATTTCATTATCTTTATTAATGTTTAAATAAATTATTTTTGATTTAACTTAACAAACGGTGTGGTCTCCCCTATGTCATTGCTACTGTGAGCCAGGTAGTCGTGACAAATAGCAGCAAGTGCAGGATATATACAATGGTTGCGTAAGTGCAGGGCATAAAAATGTACTGAATATATATATAAATATGTATAAGTAGAGAGATGGTTATTACTATAAACAGAACTGAATTTACAGATGAATATATACAGTGAATAAATATAAATATACAGATGGCTATTACTATAAACAGAATGTAAACAGAATGTACAGGTGAATATGTACTATGAATATAATATACAGATGGCTATTACTTTGAACAGAATTTTACAGATAGAGGTATACAATGTTAGGCTAATATGAGGAATATAGCAGTGGATTAAGGTAGTGCAATAAATTATGGACAGAGCTATCCGAAAGATAGTGTAAAAGTGCAGTGGAAAGTGGTTGCATATTGCAGTTAGAAGTACGGTGCAAAATGCAAATGTAAACATGGTTACTGTAAATACAGTCGGCATTGCAAATGAGCATATTCCAGTTAAGATATGGTGGTGCAAAATGCATAAGTAAACAGTTGTTACTGTAATAAACAGTCAGTAGTGCAAATAACAAAGTGAATGTAGATGTGAGGTAGGAGAGTTAGCAGTTTATGAGGGAAGTGGATCAACGGGGGTTTGAGTTCAGTAAAGAGACAGCTCTGGGGAAAAAACTGTTCTTTAGTCTGCTGGTCCTGGTCCGGAGGCACCTGAAACGCCTGCCGGAGGGCAGGAGAGAAAACAGTCTGTGGGCTGGGTGAGAGGAGTCCTTGAGGATGCTGCGAGCTCGATGCAGACAGCGTTTCCTCTGGATGTGCTCGATGGCAGGTAGTGGAGTCCCTGTGATGCGCTGGGCAGTTTTCACCACCCGCTGCAGTGCCTTGCGCTCCGCAACAGAGCAGCTCCCATACCATACTGCCACACAGTTGGTCAGGATGCTTTCTATTGCGCAGCGGTAGAAGTTCACCAGGATAGCCGAGGAGAGCTGATTCTTCCTCAGTGTCCTCAGGAAGAAGAGGCGCTGGTGAGCCTTCTTGACCAGGCTGGAGGTGTTGGTCGTCCACGACATGTCCGCCGAGATGTGGATCCCCAGGAACTTGAAACTGGAGACACGCTCAACAGCCATTCCATTGATGTGGATGGTGTCGTGTGTGCCTCTTGACTCCTTCCTGAAGTCCACGATGAGCTCCTTCGTTTTGGTGGTGTTGAGGAGCAGGTTATTATCAGTGCACCATGTGGCCAGGTGCTGGATCTCCTCCCTGTAGGCAGTCTCATCGTTGTTGCTGATGAGCCCAATCACCGTAGTGTCGTCCGCAAACTTGACGATGGAATTAGTTCCATACACAGGCTTGCAGTCGGAGGTGAAGAGGGAGTAGAGAAACGGACTTAGCACACAGCCCTGTGGTACACCAGTGTTGAGTGTGATGGACGTGGAGCAGGTGGATCCTGATCGAACATTCTGTGGTCTGTCAGTTAGGAAGTCCAAAATCCAGTTACACATTGAAGTGTTGATGCCCAGGTCTCCAAGTTTGGCAATTAACTTGGATGGGATGACAGTGTTGAATGCTGAGCTGAAGTCAACAAACAGCATGCGTGCATAGGTGTTTTTACTGTCCAGATGGGTGAGCACAGAGTGCAGTGCCATGGAAACTGCATCCTCTGTGCTCCTATTGCTGCGATAGGCAAACTGGTGTGAGTCCAATGTGGATGGTATAGAGTCTTTTAGGTGTTCCAGGACCAGCCGCTCAAAGCACTTCATAATGATGGGTGTGAGTGCTACAGGGCGGTAGTCATTAGGGCACCTCGGGCTGGAGTGTTTCGGCACTGGCACAATGGAAGTGCGTTTAAAGCATGATGGTACAGCTGCTTGGGCGAGAGACAGGTTGAAAATGTCTGTAAAAACCCCAGCGAGCTGCTCCGCACATGCCCTGAGAACACGCATTAAACCAGCGTATTCATCATTTACATAGTATTTATACTACCATAAATATATGTTTGGGTGTATAGAATGGTCAGACACAATCATGACATCAATTTAAGTGATTCAGCATTTTATTTCAACAGTGTATTGTTGAATATACGAACATGAATTGAAGTATTGAAGAAAATGATAGAATGGCATTACATACATAAAGTAAAACATTAATAATGACATTACAGATGATCTAGCCAGAAAAGAAAATCTCTGCAGACTATCATGTTTTTCTCTAGTATGTAGTTGACCAGCGTTTCAAACATTTCATTAATGTCAGTTTTCTCATTTTTTGACACCAGTGATATACATAGATCTGATACATATGTACACATACAGAGTACTTCGGTAACTCCTAACTCATCGCTACAATCATACATCACATCCAAAACCTTTCTGAGGATTACACAGATAGGTTGTTTACTCTTAAACAAGCTTGTCACATCAGGCAATGAATTTGTCAGGTCTCTTATGCCGTCCATTTCATTTTTGAGATTTGTTACACGTTTGGTACCCCCCGCACAATCATTATTTGAACCACATGCATCGTCAATGATTTTACGCATCAAGCCAACCATCTGACCTCGAAAATTATCTTTAAACATACCGCCTAACATGGCTTTAACATGGCACTCCTTCCCCACGGAGCATGTGCATGCCGGAGGGTACTTGCGCACATCATCACCAGAGCTCAACGGGCAGTCGCTCCCCATCAGCTTTTGCGTAGCCATTCCAGAAATCCGCACCGTTGAAGATGTCTTCTTCAGAACTGTATACGGTGCAGTTGATGCTGAAAGATTCTAATAGTTCCTGGAATCTCCGGTGTGTCCTTTGTCCACAATTGTCCAGGCCTTGTGGGTTAACGTTCTGAAATTTGGGGTCTGATCCCTCAAAATGCGAGTAAAAGAAGCGAGCTATTCGGCAGGCTCAGACAAACAGGAATGTTGACTTTGAGGTCAATATAACAGCCAGACAATCTTCCTTCAACTTCTGATGCTGCAGTACCACAGAAATCTGTGCTGATGTAGTCGTCAAACCTAGGCTAGTAGCTAGATCCCTTTCGGCTAGGAACCCAGATTGCTTGCGTTAACCGAGCACTATGTGTAGAGTTTATCAGGACTGCCGTTTTGGGAGACTCCCTTAACCCCGCCCTCATAAAAGCTAAGTAAAAACTACACTCTTTTTAAACCGCTAACAAGTATTTACCACACCTACATCATAGTTAAACTTCAGCCAAAAACCATATTTTGTTAAATACAAAATCTACCTGTCTGGTAACAGATTTTTTTTTTTTCATCCAATCTATAGTCACATTTTTAAACTAATTACAATTAGCACAACATCATTCTGTTGTTTCGACACAATATACAATCAGTTAACACAATTCTAAAATTGTTTAATTTTTTTCATTCGAGCTTACCCAATACCAAAATCATAGATTCTTTTGGTCATATTTACAAATGGTTAAACACGGTAAGACACAAATGAAGACCTAATGTTCCAAATGCTCCTAGTATAAAGCCTCTACTTCTGAAACAACAGCAGCAGCTCAAACGTATTGAAAAATATATAAAACAAAGACTGAAACAACTGATAAGCAGATCTCTGAAATATATTATCTTGTTAAAATAGTGTTAGAATCATTTAAGATGATTATTTTATTAATATTACAATTTTTCCAATTGTTAACACACTAAAATGACATGCATGGCACAATTATTTAAACTGACACTCAATGAGCAAAACCTCAGCCCAGATATGCAGAACTATAATCACATTCTGTGATTAGTTTTTTGCATAACACTACACACAGTGTTTTGCAAAACCCTAAACACTCAATATTAGACACCGAAATCGAACCTGATGTCACTTCTTTCCCATTTCAAGGCACTGTTTTCCAAAATATCACCCCTATAAACCAATTGTTCAAACATCAGGTGTGTAGACACTTAGGTGCTTAATTGTAAACTCTACAATCAGGGGTAAGCACTATAAAAGGGCAACAGGTTAGTTTACCTGTCTTCAACAAAAATGGAAGGAAACGTTGTAGTAAGAGAAAGAGTGAGGATGCGAGGGGGGAGCCCATCGAGGACGAGGGGTAGAGAGGGGAAGAGGGGTATAGTGGGTAGGAAGAGGCAGACGTGGGATGTGGACAAAGAAGACTGGGGACCAACTTTATCAGATGCCATACTGAGTACCCATGGGTTTGACATTGAGAGAGTTGAAAGGCATGAATGAATCGAATGATTTTACAATGTGGAGAGAAATATATATTTTCGTCAATATGCAGTACTGGTCTTATGTTTACTGTTTGTTCAATATATTCACATACTTTACTCTAACAAAACTTTCGAAAATCAAACCCAAATTATATCCGTAGAAAATTAGAAATGGAACAATTGTTTAAGATTGAGAACAGCAGAGTGTAAATGAACCAAACAGAATCAGAGTGTATGGACCGTGTGTGTGCCCTACGCTGTCAAAATTGGGTTTTGTTAAATTATTGTAAAATTTGAAAGAAGTGTTTCATTTTGTAAAAGAACTGAGGTGTTCTGCTACTTATGTATGTAGATGTGTGAATTGTATGTAGTGTTTTGACAAGCCTTTTTAAAATCGTAAAAAATCCATATTTACCTCCTAAAGAATCAGGGTAGCAAGCGGTGTAATATACTGTTTGTAGCTGGCTCAGACATGCTCATAAAATAATAACAAGTGATTGTCCCCTTTTATTCTTCAAGAAACTGTTTCTGGCCCTTGATGGACTTAAGCTTTCTCCTAAAGTACGTTCTTACCTTGAGAAAACCTGTACCCTGTGACATCCAAAAGGCTCATTGCGTGCAGCCTTTACGTTTACATTTGCGCATCTCTTACGCTGTATTAAAACAACATAGATGGTAATGAAGGATGCCATCATTTTATAACTGTTTTGAAAAATATGTTTACATTCACACATTTCTTACAAATTTATTTTTTGCTCGTTTAAAAGGTTTTCAGATGTTTTGATACTGAGATTATCTATGCATAGAACTGCTAATTTTAGAGTTCTAATATGTGTTTAATATGTTATTGAACGCGGATGTTTATCATTGCTCAAGTTGCTTAAACCTTTAAAGTGATTATAAGCATTATAGGTTTCTGTAAGTGCTTGTTATTTCTTCTAAGGAGAATTAACTGCATATTGTCACAGTATTATTTTGTCACATTATAAGAGTAACATTTTACATTTAAAATAATGACCAGCACTGCAAGTAAAATGTATTTAAAGAGCAAATGATTTTGTGTAATTATATTAATTACATCAGATTTGTAAGTAAAAATTACTCTATATAATTGTAACAGGCCAAGTTATATTTACTTGTCCACTTTGTTAATTTTACTTCACATAGTTAAGTAGATTTATTTAATATCCATATGTGTAAAATGTGCATAGTTGTTTGCAAGTTTATGCACAAATATTTTTTGAGAAAATCTAATCTAAACCATTTTTCATTGTTGTGAAGATATATAAAACAAAGACCGAAACAACTTAAGCATATATCTTTGAAATATTTTATCTTGTAAAACATGGTGTTAAAAATCATTGTTGAAGTTATTTCCATTACTTGAACTTACCGTAAAATAGCAAACTATTGCTTTAAATATTCAAGTACTTTAAAATAAAAATCTAGTGTAATTAATAAAAGTTGAAAATTGCTTAACTTATTCTGATTAGTTAACGCAATGTAAAAACATATGCTGTCATAACTTATCGATCATATAAGTTTTACAGTGTACAGAGGAATGGAGGGAGAGGAGTAGATGGAGGAGAGGAGTATTAGGATCAGGACAATGGGTGGAAGGAGAGATAGAGGAGAGAAGGAAAAATATGTGCATTCTTGGCAACATACTATCTAAAAGTGAACGAGTCAATACTTAATAGGACACATTCAACAAAATTGTAGAATGACTTACAGTAAAAGAAACGATATATATATATATATATATATATATATATATATATATATATATATATATATATATATATATATATATATATATATAGCAATGGAATGCATATTGTCTGCAGGTAGAACTAAAATACAGGTTTCATAATACCATCAATTGTTAGTATTTGTCATTGTGCACTATGTTCTAGAGTTTGACAGAATGATTCAATTTTGAATCGGGTTTGTTCTGTTTTGATTACATTAGTTATATTTTGAAAGGTAGATTTTGTATTTAACAAAATATGGTTTTTGGCTGAAGTTTAACTATGATGTAGGTGTGGTAAATACTTGTTAGCGGTTTAAAAAGAGTGTAGTTTTTACTTAGCTTTTATGAGGGCGGGGTTAAGGGAGTCTCCCAAAACGGCAGTCCTGATAAACTCTACACATAGTGCTCGGTTAACGCAAGCAATCTGGGTTCCTAGCCGAAAGGGATCTAGCTACTAGCCTAGGTTTGACGACTACATCAGCACAGATTTCTGTGGTACTGCAGCATCAGAAGTTGAAGGAAGATTGTCTGGCTGTTATATTGACCTCAAAGTCAACATTCCTGTTTGTCTGAGCCTGCCGAATAGCTCGCTTCTTTTACTCGCATTTTGAGGGATCAGACCCCAAATTTCAGAACGTTAACCCACAAGGCCTGGACAATTGTGGACAAAGGACACACCGGAGATTCCAGGAACTATTAGAATCTTTCAGCATCAACTGCACCGTATACAGTTCTGAAGAAGACATCTTCAACGGTGCGGATTTCTGGAATGGCTACGCAAAAGCTGATGGGGAGCGACTGCCCGTTGAGCTCTGGTGATGATGTGCGCAAGTACCCTCCGGCATGCACATGCTCCGTGGGGAAGGAGTGCCATGTTAAAGCCATGTTAGGCGGTATGTTTAAAGATAATTTTCGAGGTCAGATGGTTGGCTTGATGCGTAAAATCATTGACGATGCATGTGGTTCAAATAATGATTGTGCGGGGGGTACCAAACGTGTAACAAATCTCAAAAATGAAATGGACGGCATAAGAGACCTGACAAATTCATTGCCTGATGTGACAAGCTTGTTTAAGAGTAAACAACCTATCTGTGTAATCCTCAGAAAGGTTTTGGATGTGATGTATGATTGTAGCGATGAGTTAGGAGTTACCGAAGTACTCTGTATGTGTACATATGTATCAGATCTATGTATATCACTGGTGTCAAAAAATGAGAAAACTGACATTAACCCTCAGAGCCCGACGGCATCGCCCACGACGTCACACGGCACCTCCGATAAAAATCTATATTATTTCATGAAACTTTTATCGATTTTCTTACCGTTTTTTCCAGCAGAAAGCTAACAAGCTAGCCATCACGGGGGTGTCTTTGGTGTCTTTGTAGCCTTTACAGAAGGTTTTCTATCCAGCCTGGAACATGTGCATCTTTTTGGAGTTGTTCAGCAATAAATCAAAACGCTTACATCCAAGATATATCCACTTGATGTCCATAATTTATACATTTTCCGTCATTTTTGCCGCTAGCGCGATGCTAGCTGCCATTTTGGATGAGGGTTTGACCAATGACAGGCTGATCCGTCATCCACGTTGGTGTGCGTCATTACGCATGAACCACAGCTCTGTTATTGTGGAGAGATACAGACGCACGGCTAGTATTGAGGAGATAGAGAGAGAGACGTGCTGCAGTTTTGAGTAGTTTTGTGGACAAAGTTTGAGGAAAAAGTTTGAGGAGAAAGTTTGAGGAGAAGTTCCTGATAGGAACTGTTTTGAGGCTTGGCACCAGTAAATATCCAAAATCCAAAGAGGCCAAAAGCGCCTGGACTTTTTTGGGAAAAATTTAAATAGTTTTGGTTCTGTATAAGTTATCATGTTTATTCCTGAGTTCCAGGACTCCAAAGACTTGAACAAACAGTTTTCCAGAGGAAATATGCTTAGCTTTTATTTATTTGTGTGTGTTTTCAATAAATATTTGAGGGATTCAATTTCTGTTTTATGTTTTCATTTGTCTTTATGGTCCCATAACTTATTTTACATTCAGGTGACATCAATGCAACACAAATATACTGACAGTGCAACTTGTCTTGAAAAAAAAGAGGTGTGTCAATTGTCTGTGCACAACAGGGTTGATGTTTTACAAGCTTTTTTAGTAAATAACACCAGGCGGAAAATGTATTGTAAAAATACCCTTAGGTCTCTGAGGGTTAATGAAATGTTTGAAACGCTGGTCAACTACATACTAGAGAAAAACATGATAGTCTGCAGAGATTTTCTTTTCTGGCTAGATCATCTGTAATGTCATTATTAATGTTTTACTTTATGTATGTAATGCCATTCTATCATTTTCTTCAATACTTCAATTCATGTTCGTATATTCAACAATACACTGTTGAAATACAATGCTGAATCACTTAAATTGATGTCATGATTGTGTCTGACCATTCTATACACCCAAACATATATTTATGGTAGTATAAATACTATGTAAATGATGAATACGCTGGTTTAATGCATCATCTGATTAAATCAACCAAATGCTCTATACGAAACAAGAGATGTGAAGAACATAATTTGGTCGCTAGCATTACAGCTAAATGTTGGAAACGTAGTTTTAGTGGAAAGGGGATAACAAACATGCACATAATTACAATTACAGACAAAGAAGAATGGTGATGTTTAAAAAATAAAGTGGTAAAACACTGTTTCAGAAAAAAAACTTGAACAGATAAACTTTAAGCAAAATATAATAAGCGCATGAGGTAGTATTCATTCTAGATATTCATTCTTGCCTATTCATTACCATAAAGTTTTGTATGTTTATATTTATTTCACTGCATACCGTTAATGAGTTTGCCTTGATGACGCTGAAATGTTTTATTAAAAGACGTCACAGAGGACCGCTTGAGTAACAACCTAATCACGTCTCTCATTTACTGCTAAGTTTTAGCACCTAGAGGTGCCAACAACCCAGAACATGTAACAATATCATAATTATATATAAGACAGTGCGCATGACACCTTTGTAAATGACTAAAAACTAATATTTAAGTTGAACATATATTAAAAATTGTAAAAAATTAAGAGATGTTAAACAATTCCACCGGTTATTGAATAATTATTGAGACAACCATGAAGACACATTGTAATGTTGTTTTTGTTCCCGTTTCATGGATCAAACCTAAAAGGCAGATCCCTATTGGAGCGTGGGGAAACTAAAACAGCCTGAATCTTTTTTACTTAGAATGACTACTTATCAAGGTTACTTTTTATTGAAGTTTGCATATTATAAAAAAGGGGGAACCACATCATTCTCAAATGTTGTAACTAACTGTAATAGACGGGTGTGTTTTAACAACAGTAGTTGTAAATGTCTTGGCTTGTGACTACTTCCTAGATAGAGCAGAAAGACGATCTGAAAGAACATCATAGTTTACTTTTCATATGTTGTATTTTGTTTGACCGTGCTCAAAGAGTAGTCGTCATCTAAAAACTGTACAAAGAAACAAAATGTAAAACTGTCATCTACTGGCGGTGGCAAAAATCAACTTTGCAAACTTTTACAATAGAGCAGAAGAGATGATTTCTGTATTATGTTTTAATTATAGCTAAATGTCTCTTTTCTTAAATTAAATTGTGCACGGATAATTGTTGTATAAAGATTATGCTTGGAAAAAACCGTCATCTGAAATCTGACTAAATATGATCAATCTAGTGGAGTAAAAAAAAAACAAAAAAAAAAAAAAAAACATCATTTACAAACATTGTGATTCTGGCGCATTTAAACTTTTAGTAAATCCTCTAAAATGACACGATACCTACAAAAATAGTTAAATAGTCAAAATGTGTAAAACAGTACAAGTTTTGTGTTCTAGGTGAGAAAAATTTGCCAAGATTAGGTTTAATGAGTATTACAAAACAATATGTTTTCCCCGTGGCTGTGAAACACAGGAGGTCAATCGTTTGAAATGTTTGTCAAAAGAAAACAACAAAAGTTTAGTCATACAATTAAAAATATGCTTAAAGTGAATTCATCACACAAGTGATCACTTACACCGACAACAACAAGATCGGAATCTTCACCTAAAACCATATACAGTCCGACAAATAAAATGCGATCAGTGATATTGATAATAATATAACTAAGACTATGGCGGGGGAAAAATACCTATCACAATAAATTGGATTTTCTGTATGCAGTATGACATCTTTTCTTAAACAATGTCGCTGTTTTCTTACTCTAGGCCTCTTGAATTTACAGAGAGTTTTTGTGCACACATAATTCCTAGAAAGAACATGTAGTCTGTTCATGCTGGTCAACAGACAAACTGTCTCATCAACAAAAGGCTACATATTTTACGCCGAACTGTCACAATCAGGACGACTCCCTGCGGGAGAGCTGCTATCGAAAAAGATTGTAATTGGAAAAAAATAAAGACCGTGCCTGTTACACACAGACACACGCACATACATAGATGCGCGCCTCCCTGTTTTTGAGAGACGCGCTCAAGGTGAACGCTTCTGTGTGTGTGTGTGTGTGTGTGTGTGTGTATGAAAAAGAAGGCAGAGGGCCGTGAGATGATTTTTTGTTTTATACATTCATAACCTGTTTTATTTTTTTCTTTAACTCTTTAATAAACATGTAACTGATTGTACATGTAAGCTGATTTTTTTATTTCATTGTTTAAACATTTAACTGATTGCATTTGTAAGGCTTATATTGTTTTAAAAGAACAGATGTTTGGGGGAGACGAACTTCACAACACTGCTCTGGGATACGCGGGGAATTTTCTGATAACAGCGACTTCAAAAGATAAAACCTTCTGTCAATAACATGATTAACATGATATATTCAAAACCAACTGTCAAAGTCATCAAAACCAACTGTCAAAACATCAAAAACTTACTGTCAATCATATGATTTATTATGACAATAGGTCAAAAACCAACTGTCAAAAACATCAAAACCTAATGTCAATCACATGATTTATTAAACAGGAAGTCCCGCCTATACAGGAAGTCCCTCCTACACCGGATGCCCCGCCTATACAGGAAGTCCCACCTACACCGGATGTCCCGCCTACACCGGATGTCCCGCCTACACCGGAAGTCCCGCCCCCTATACCGGAAGCCCCGCCCACCTGTCAATCAATCAAATTTTGACATTTGGTGCAGTATATTAACTACTTGCAACAGGCATTACATGGATCATTTTACATCTGTTAAAATCTTATTTTGGACGATTTTGATTGTGGGATGTCGACTGAGAACGAAAAACATGAATATGAACAGACATTTAAGTTACAGACATGAACAGACATTTTAAGGTAAATAAATCCCTTTATATTTTTTCTACTGTCACATCAATATATAGTGCATTGAAGTTATAATTTCTGCTAATCACGATTACTTTAAATATTCTTTTTCTGCGTTTTGTTATGTTGTAATACTGTTAAGATAGGGCTGGGCGCTATGACGAAGATAGTGACATTAGAGATTTTACAATTATGTTAACTTTTTATATCGCGGAATGTAAATATATCCGCGTAGCACTGTACTAACGTTACTTACAGTTATTGACATTTTGATAAAGAAACATGCATGAATGAAGAATAAAGAGTAATGTTAAGCCGCCTCTCTCAGACAGCATGCGATCCTGAAATCAATGATCCTTTCGGTAAAATGCACACAATTATCTCAAAATCCCTGTCATGTGAGGTATTCACTTGATTTAAACAGTCAGTTATGTTTGAAGTAACGTTAGAGTTAAACAGTTCAAGTTAACGTGGGGAATCCCGGATGCGTGTCATTGTGCATCCGTTCTTAAAGGGGCAGCAGATTAATAAACTGCCCTCTCAATTTGAATCAAACAACAAAAGACTAGAGAAGAACTTCTGCGTTTTTAAGAATCAAGTGATATTAATGCATAGAATATCATACAGTGAAGACTAAGCAGTTTTATTCTGTAGTATTTCTTAATAAAATATCTATAAAATGAAATAACAATATTGTGATATCGTTATTGTGAAATAAAATGTCTCATGTATGTAGAATAATATGGTCATAATGCCCATCCTTACTGGTAGTTTTAAAGGTCCCGTTCTTCGTATCTTTTTGAAGCTTTGATTGTGTTTACAGTGTGCAATATAACATGTGTTCATGTTTCGCTTGTAAAAAAACACAGTATTTTTCACACAATTTACTTATCTGTATACCGCTGTTTTCACTGTCCTAAAAACGGCTGATGTTCCTTGTTCTATGAAGTCCCTCCTTCAGAAATACGTAACGAGTTCTGATTGTGCCAGCGGTTCCCGTGTTGTGATTTGACAGCAGCTTAGCGGACGTAGCCCGGTTCCTGTGGTGTGATTCGACAGCAGCTTAGCGCACGTGGAAATGTCACGCCTCTTAACGGGAGATATATGCGCTTAATGATCGCAACAGCGTCCCAGGGAAAGCCAAACAAAGGTGATTTGACTCTGGGATGAAAATAACAGCGTCTCGACGACATGGCGACAAACACACTCAAACGCAGCACTTCCTTTTCTTCACGCGACACGTCCTCTTCTCCACGTGGGACAGCAACAAGACCACGCCCCCTTTTTTCGCGTAGTCTTGTGGGCGGAGGTTAGTCTGTTCTACTGTTCTATCGACGTCATATATGAAGGAAGTACCAGGATGTAGTCCAAGCCAGCCGTTCGCTGTAGGCTTTGAAAGGGGACTTCTGTTAAATAAAATATCTTGCTTGGCATTGAACTTTGAGCTTTATAATTTTACAGGTATTATTTATGCTCTAACAGCAACATTACACACTAACTAAAGTTTGAACAATGGAATCACGAAAAACGGGACCTTTAAGATCAAGCTTGTCATAAAAAGTAAAGGAGCTTTGGAATGAGTAATCTGAGAACACTGTCATGTTCACTCGTTCAACAGAGAGGACAGGAAACTGCCATTCTTGGACTCTGAAGAATTATAGGCAAACCAGGATTCTGGATCTACTGTGAAGTTTTTGTATGGACCTGGTGAGTACATTTTGCAAGTCCATGTCTCTGTCAGTAAGTTGATAATTAATATTAATGTTTTATCAAACAAATTAATATTCATTTGTGTGTGTGTGTGTGTGTGTGTAGGTTGCTTCCCCCCTCATGATCCAGAAGTTTTGGGAATGGAAATCTGCCACATGATCTTCAGAGGAAGTGAGTATTCATGTCATATCCAACATTAATACTGTTATGGTGTGTGGAAATGTGAACACAGGCAACTCAGCACCAAGACACAACTCTGGTTCAAACGTACCTTGAGTTTAAAAGCATAGCTCACTCAAAATGAAAACTCCCTCATCCTCATGTCTTGTCAAACTTTCTTCTGTGAAACAAAATATTTTGAATAATGTTGGTAACCAAGCTACATTGGACCACATTTTATGGACAATAATCACCAATAACCATCTCAAAGCTGAGCGGACTCTGTGTTCATATAGCCAGAATATCTCAATGTCAAATGTTGTTTAAAGGAAAGGTACAAAAACAAAACCCTCCCTTTTTAAGGACTTTTCAGTGAATCAATGTATTTTTCTTTCTTTCTTTTACAGATCCAGCTGATTATTGAAGATTTGGAAGAGGATTGCTCATTATCTGCTGTGTCTGTCCCTTCTGGAGCAGAATCATGGATCATTACACTATATAGCTTGGATTCTGAATTAAAAGGTAAGTGTTTGTCCATATATCTATTATCAGAGCTATATGGAGCCCTTGGGGCTCAGTTGAATATAGAGGAAAACAATATAAAACTTATTTGGAAAATACAAAGCTAACAGTAAATGGCACAATTTGTTATTTTGTTATGAGGTGAAATCATAACCTCATCATGATATTAGTAACCCTAACTTACAAGATAAATGCAATTTTTAGTTTTTCAATTCCTCCTGGGGGCTCTGAAGTAGTGTTAGACCGATATATTGTCCGACCGATACAATGCTGCTGCGTTCGCCGATATTTTTCCCCCAGCATTATTTACAGACAGGCGTCCACAGGCAGCTCTCAGCATCTTATGATGAGAGGTTGTGGTGGTGTTTGGCACTATGACCCTATCTCGCCTGCAAATTAAATTGGTGCAAAACTGGTTGCCATGCTTACACACTGATTGCAGTGTAAGTGTGGCCTTACTTGCATACGCACTTACTTTGTCAATAAATTTTACTGACTTGCACTAGAAGAAACTGCAATAAAGATTTTTTTTTTTTATCTTGGTGATAAGTTTTATCCACCAGTGTTTTGTCTGCTTTATACTTATTTTTTTTCTTTAAAATCTACCTTTTCAGATGCAGTAATGTCAAAGCACTCGGCTGTTTCGACTGGCCAGATTGGAACAGCCCTGAATGGGAAGATGGCAGAACTAAGACTGGCAATATCCAGAAAAAATCTTACTTAAAAATGTGTTAAAATGAGAAATTAAAATGAAAATGTGGAAATGTATTTCCCCAGTGAGTGAGTTTTAAAAAGAAAAAGTCTAATGTTAAATGAAATAAAGTTTTTACTTGAAAAGATTGTACTACCTGGTTGTATTTTCTGGAAAGAAAAAAAAAATCTGTAAAGTTTGTACTTGAAAAGACTTGAAATTGTGTGCTCTGTTGAATGAGTACAAATATATGTGCAGGCTGTATAAAAACATAGTTGTGTCACTTATATAAGTGAAAGTACATGGTATCATCATATTAGAAGCATATTTGTATCCCTAATATAAGTGAAAGTACATGGTATCATCATATTAGAAGCATATTTGTATTCCTAATATAAGTGAAAGTACATGGTATCATCATATTAGAAGCATATTTGTATCCCTAATATAAGTGAAAGTATGTACTATGTAAATAAGTACATATATGCATGTATACATATATGCGTCATACATATATTAAACATTTATGTGCATATACGGGAAAATATATGGTACTTACATGAAAACGGCCATTTTTGCTATATTTTGAAATATATGTTTCATATATGTATATGTATTTTATATATATGAATATTGCATATATTCCCATATAGGCAGCAGACATACATGGGCACTGACATTATATATGTAATTTACATATATAGACATATATTACATTTCTGTATGGGTCGCTAAACCCTGCAAATGAAGTGACGAGTTATCAATCGTGTCTTTAAGCCATGTTTCTGTGAAACATGAGTCTCTGTACTCATTGAAATACCTCACAGTCGACTGAAGCTCTTATAGTTGCTTAGAGAGAGAGAGTGTGTGTATTGGCGAGGATCAGTGTTGGTAGAGGCAGTTTGTTACCTCGGGCCCGGGCCTTCTGCTGCACCCCAGAAAGTTGACCTCTCCTCCATCTCCGAGCGATATTCTCCCTCCTATACTCTCTCGGCGATTCCAGTGAAATTCACTATATTATCTAAGCTGCCAGAGTTGTTCCCGGCTGTAGCGTAGAACCCCAATTGCTGGGCCAATCCCCTCAGCTGCAGCGGTGTGCTCTCCTGTTGTTAAGATCTGTGTTGTTGCCGGTAACAGATAAACGACCAGCAGCAGCACATACAGAAGCACTACAAAATGCATTTTTGGGGTAACAGTTTAGGACCCAGGACCAGTAGTGAAAAATGAAGACCAAGGGTCAGGAGTGCAATTAATTAAAGAGAAATTTACTGAAGAATAGTTTGCCGTTTCATCAGCAGAAGCCAGCTTCAAGTCTCACAAGGAGTTCGTAGGCCGCGCTCCCTCTACCAGCCTATCGTACATACAATTTCTCAACAGTTATACTGTTTTCAAGGTCTAGCCATGTCATTACTGCTAGGTGGATGATTCTGATTGGCTCAAGAAACATAAGTCTAAACATTAGTCACATATGTGGGAGTGGTGTCGTTTAGGATAGGATTAGGATAGGGGTTGGCCTCGGATGTCATAAACCGACGCCTGGGGGTCTGGGGTGTCAGGACAACTGATCAGATAGCTCCAAAAGACCTGCACAGAACATATAGCACACACGCACTAGGGCATCGCATCTTAGTCAGGGTCAATAAGACCTGAGCTCTATCAGCAGGACACACACTACCAAAACATTAAAACAACAATCTCTCCTCTGAGAGAAGTACACATGACTCTATTCTCTAAAGAAATATAAAAGAAAAAGAGGTGCAATTCTGTGAACTGGGGGAAAGTCAAATGGTTCTAACCCCTAGGGTTATATAAAAGAAGAAGGAATACATTTGTTGAGGGACTTCGTTTGGACCTTCAGTGAACTTGCCCTTTTGGTCAACATAAATCAGAATGTGCCCTGCGAATAGTTTGATTAAAACTATAGCAAACACAGAATTCAACTCATCTTTATATAAAAGTATAGAAAGGGATACATAAATTGATTATCCTTGATTATTCAGATCATAGAGGTCATAAAATAAAAATTATTATGGAGAAGGATATATGTGTAGAAGAAGAAACTTTCTCTCAGTGAGAGGTACAATAGTGCAGGCCATATTCATTGTTTTGTTATGAGTAAGAAAATGTAAATGAGCATTAAGTTTAAAGTTGCAGAAGATGAACATGCTTTACATTTAATCAGCAGTGTGGTAATGTGCTCCAGGAGTATACATTCCCTAATGTGTGTCTATTTAGGTCATGTTCACTTTAAGAGCGCATGGTGGGGCGACCGGGCTGTTGATGGCGGAAGCAGCAGCGAGAAGTCGGAAAGGAACGGCGGTGAGGCACAACTGCTCCGTGAATGGATCAGAGAGGCGTGAGAGGGGAGATAGTGAAGGGAGTATGGATGTAGTAAGGGAAGAGGAAATTGAAAGATCGTTAGAAAATTGCTGGAATGAATCATTTTTGGTGTGCATCTTAATATAGGTATGGAAGAGTTCAAAGGTAACTTAAAGGGAGGGAAGATAGTAAATGCACAAAGGCTAAAAGCAGTTGTAGATGGAATCAGAAAAGACACTGAAACAGTAGTAATAGAATTTCAAGGGGATGAAATTCCAAAAAGAGTAATGTTGGGTGTGATGAGCTACATGGTTAGAGAATATATACCAGGACCAGTGAGATGTTTTAAATGTCAAAGATTTGGGCACGTTGCTACAAGATGTAGGGAGCAATGTAGATGTGCTCGTTGTGGAGGAAATCATGATTATGGAAAGTGTGAGGATGGAGTACAACCAAAGTGTTGCAATTGTGGAGGGGCACATAGTGCAGCGTTCAGAGGGTGTGAAATGGAGATTCAGAAAAGGAGGGTGGAGAAGAAGATAACATATGCAGAGGCAGCAAAACAGGTTAATGGACAAACTAAAGATCAACGAGATCAGTCAAGGATTTCAGTTGAAGGAAGCAATGAAGCTCCAAAAGAACATATGATGATAGAAAAGAAAAAAATAGTGACATTTATTGCAGGAGTTATAAATAGTACAGCTGGGATTTAATAAAAAATACAAAAGACTCAGTTAGTTGTTATAGCAGCAATACGCCACCTTGGAATGATAGGTTTGTCTTGGGAAGAAGTTAGAGATGAACTTCAGATAAGATCAAGCGAAGAGACATGTGGATAATACATAGATGATAACAATAATTCAGTGAAATGCAAGGTCTCTGATAGCAAATGGTCAGGAGTTCAAACATTTCATTGAAGATTTAAGTATAAAACCGGATGTAATATGTGTACAGGAAACTTGGATGAAAAGTTGTTTAGATTTTGTTTTATTAGGGTATAGTATAGTACGGCATGATAGAGAACAAGGGAATGGTGGTGGGTGTGCAACATTCATTAAACAAGGAATTCCATATAGAATAATAGGAAAAGGAAGGGATCAAGAATATATTGTGGTGGGGATATGGGGTAGAGGTCAGGAGATAGTTATTATAAATTATTACAACCCGTGTAAAAAATGTATATTAGAGAAGTTAAAGGAAGTACATGGTCAAGATAATCATAGAGTAATATGGTGTGGGGACTTAAACGCTCATAATACACTATGGGGAGGAAGATACATAAATGCCAATGGTCTAGTAGTTGAGGAATTAATAGAGGAGAGGGAGCTGGTGTGTTTAAATGATGGGAAGGGAACGAGGATAGACGTTCATACAGGAATAGAGTCTGTGTTAGATTTGACATTAGTTTAAAATAAATTGGCTAGTAAGTGTAATTGGGAAGTTTGGGGGGAATCTAGCATTGGGAGTGATCACTACCCAATAATTATAACATTGGATATTGAGACAGATAGAATAGTTAATCAAAGAGGAGGAAAATGGGTTTTTGAAAAGGCAAATTGGGATAAATTTGAAGAATTGTGTGAGGAAAAAATGGTTGCAATTGATTCAAAGGAAGATATTGACATCTTTAATGAAAAAGTTTGTGCAGTAATATTAGAAGCAGCATTAGAATCAATTCCAAAAAGTAAGGGGAAAATTACAAGAAAAGCTGTTCCTTAGTGGACAGAAAAGTGTAGTAAAGTTGTAAAGGATAGAAACAAGGCTTTTAAACTGCTTAAGAGAACACATAACTATAATAATCTAATTTTATTCAAGAAAGCTCAAGCACTAGTGAGAAGAACTATAAGGCAAGCCAAAAGAGAAAGCTGGAATGTTTTTTGTAGTGGAATTGGAAGAACAACTCCAGTAGGTGAGGTGTGGAATATGATTAAGAGAATGGGAGGTAATAAGAAAGAGTGGGAATATCCGGTATTAGAGTCGGGAGGAGAAATAGCTGTAATAGACAAGGATAAGGCAGAAATGCTAGGAAAAACGTCTCGGTTACGTATGTAACCCTCGTTCCCTGAGGAGGGAACGGAGACGTACGTTAGTGACTAACGAATGGGGGTTTCGCTTAGAAGCCAATTATCTTCGAGAATTCAACAGCGCCCAATGGCAGTGCCAATGCCATGGGCATGCGAAATTTGCATGCGTAACTCCGCCCCACCTCGTGGGTATATAAGGAAGTACGCTGGCAACATCGCATTATGTTACTGCTGCAGGAGCCAAGACTGAACTCCGCGTTCCAGACAGCACAGCTGACGTGGCAGAGGAAACGTACGTCTCCGTTCCCTCCTCAGGGAACGAGGGTTACATACGTAACCGAGACGTTCCCTTTCGTTCAGTCACTACGACGTACGTTAGTGACTAACGAATGGGGGTTCCAATACAACAACGCCACTCAGCTGTCATCCAGTGCCCTGCGTAAGTGTGAGTACCCTGTCGTAAGACTAGTACGGACGAAGGACTCCCACTTATCACAGGATTACCAAGGTACACTGGGAAGCATATCCCAGTGAGGGAATGCCAAGATGCCTACCCGTAGGGAGGACTTAAGAATACACATATGACCCGCTAAGGGCTGCATATGTAAGGTCTCTAGGGTACCAGCCGAAGGTGGATTTTTAACCCTAGGGGTGGCAGGGACTTGCCGAGGGAAAGACACCTGCTCGCTGAGGAGGCTTACGGTGGGAATACTCGTGTGGGGGTCGCCGGAGGGGAACCATGCACACGGAGCACCTGGCCGGACATGAGGGTCTGGGCTCGAAAGGGCAGACTGAACTGATGTCGGCGTAAGCAGTGCTGGAGGCGCTCAGGGCTCTCGGGGAGCTCACCTGAGGGAAAATATCGCACGTATCCAGTCCTTGGAGTGGAATGGCGAGCAAGCGAAGACACCTGAGCCTGGCCCATTACCGGCCACCCGTAGGGGCGAGTACATAGTCGGACACTGGCTCCACTCGGAGATTGTAGAATCTGGTGAATGTGTTGGGTGTCGCCCAGCCTGCAGCTCTGCAGATGTCTGTTAGCGAGGCGCCTAAAGCCCAAGAAGAGGCCACACTCCGGGTGGAGTGTGCCCTAACCCCAAGGAGACATGGTCGACCTTGCTGCTGGTAAGCCAAAACAATGGTGTCCACTATCCAGTGAGACAACCTCTGTTTCGAGAGAGCACTTCCCTTCCGCTCTCCACCATAACAGACAAAGAGCTGGTCTGAGGTCCTGAAACATCGCGTACTGTCTACATAGGCGCGGAGAGCGCGTACTGGACAGAGCAATGCCAAGGCTGGGTCTGCCTCCTCCAAAGGCAGCACTTGCAGGTTCACCACCTGATCTCGGAACGGAGTGGTAGGAACCTTGGGCACATATCCGGGCCGGGGTCTCAGGATCACATGAGAGTTAGCCGGCCCGAACTCAAGGCACGCTTCGTCAACCGAAAATGCTTGCAGGTCCCCGACCCTCTTAAGCGAGGCCAATGCGGTCAGCAGAGCCGTCTTCATAGACAAGAATTTAATCTCGGCTGACCGCAAAGGCTCAAAGGGAGGCCTCTGCAGAGCACTTAAGACTACTGAGAGGTCCCAAGAGGGAACGAGAGGAGAGCGAGGAGGATTCAGTCTCCTCGCCCCCCTCAGGAACCTGATGATCAGGTCGTGCTGACTTACATTTTGTCTCCCAGGAGATCGTGGTAGGCAGATATTGCGGCCACGTACACTTTAAGGGTGGAAGGAGACAGCCTTCGTTCCACCCCCTCCTGGAGAAACGATAGCACAGACCCGATCGGGCATTTCCAGGGGTCTTCTTGGCGGGAAGAACATCATGTGACGAAGAGGTTCCACTTCAACGCATAGAGACGTCGCGTAGACTCAGCTCTAGCGGAAGTGATGGTAGCGACCACCGCAGGTGGAAGACTACTCAAACCTGCCGCGTCCCGTCCATAAGCCACACGTGGAGCTTCCAGAACGCCGGACGCGGGTGCCAAAGGGTGCCCTGTCTCTGAGAGAGAAGGTCCGGTCTCAGAGGGATAGGCCAGGGAGGGGCTGTCGCAAGGAGTAGAAGTTCTGAGAACCAGGTCTGGCCGTGCCAATACGGGGCGACCAACATGACCTGCTCCTTGTCCTCCCTGATCTTGCACAGTACCCGTGCAAGAAGGCTCACTGGGGGAAACGCATACTTGCGTAGCCCTGACGGCCAGCTGTGCGCCAGTGCATCCATGCCGAGGGTGCCCTCGGTCAGAGAAGAATACAGGGAGCAATGGGAAGAGTCCTGGGAGGCAAACAGGTCTACCTGTGCGTCGCCGAACCGTTCCCATATCAGCTGAACCGTCTGGGGATGGAGTCTCCACTCTCCGGGGAAAGGCTGAATCCGTGACAGCTCGTCGGCTGCACGGTTCAACTCTCCCGGGATGTGGACAGCACGAAGGGACCTCAGGTGCTTCTGACTCCATAGAATGAGAATGGCGAGTTGAGACATACGGCGGGAGCGTAGACCGCCCTGGTGGTTGATGTACGCTACTACGGCCGTGTTGTCTGTCCTGACTAGTACATGTTGACCCCTCAGCAATGCTCGGAAGCGGTGCAGGGCGAACCGTACTGCCAGTAACTCGAGGCAATTGACATGCAGAAGGCGCTGGGGTCCTGTCCAGGAGCCCGCGGCTGCTTGTCCATTGCACATGGCACCCCAATCCGTGGAAGACGCATCTGTTGATACAACAGTATGCTGGGAAACTCGTTCTAAAGACACTCCGGTCCGTAGAAACTTGAGGTTCCTGAGATTCTCTGTGTCCGCAAACCTACTCTTGAGAGTGACCCAGTATGAGCCAGGCGTCGAGGTAGTTCAGGATGCGGACCCCGTGCTGCTGAAGGGGCGCAAGGGCTGCCTCGGCAATCTTCGTAAAGACGCGAGGGGACAGAGATATCCCGAATGGTAGAACTGCGTACTGATATGCCCGCCCCTCGAAAGCAAACCATAGGAACGGTCTGTGTCAAGGTAGAATGGAGACATGAAAGTAGGCGTCCTTCAGGTCGATCGCTGCAAACCAATCGTCTGGACGAACGCATTCGAAAAGGCGTTTCGCTGTCAACATCTTGAACGGAAACCGGTGAAGGTAACGGTTCAAGAAGCGCAGGTCCAGGATCGGTCGTAGCCCACCGGTCTTTTTGGGTACAATGAAGTACGGGCTGTAAAACCCGTAGTTCATCTCGGCTGGAGGGACAGGTTCGATCGCACCCTTCGCCAGTTCGCCAGCACCCGACGCACGTTCCACTGGGGTCTGCTCTGCCAGGAGGCTGGCGACAGAGTGGGATGCGAGTGGCGGGACCTGTGGGTGGCGCGCACTGTCATCACCGGACTCTGTGGGCTCAGGGATGGGAGTGTTAATTCTTTCTTTGACCGAATAAGGGTGCTGCTGACCCGTGGGCCAGCAGCTAAACAAAGGATTCTCCCCCGGCCCTCCACCGGGGGAAGGAGTGGTCCTTCCACCATCTCCTGGAAAGAATACTCCATCCCTGAGCCATCCGTCTCAGGAGCGCCGCTCGGCCTGGTGTTTAGCGGGGCGCGGGGCGGGCTGAGCGGATTGTGACGCCTTCCTTCGGCGACCTCTGCCACCCGGCCCGGGTGAAGGCTGCTGCTTCGGGCCGGGCGGGAGGGGCGGGAGCCTTAGGAGGGCGTCCTCGGCGTGGAGCAGACTGAGGCGACTGTGCCGGCGGCTGGGTGGAGGCAGCAGCTGGCCGCCGGGGCAGTACGTGTTTTATAGCCTCAGTCTGCTTCTGGGCGATTGAGAACTGTTGGGCAAAGTCCTCAACCGCCCCGCCGAAGAGGCCGGCCTGGGATATGGGGGCATCGAGGAACGGTTACGGTGTGGAACAAAGCCCTGACGCTCATGCCTCGGGCCACACCCCCGTCTTGCACACCGCAACCCGCGAGTGTCCAGATGCAGATCGCGGGGCCTGCTTCGCCCCCCCCGCGCATCTCATTTGGCGCTCCAGAGGAAGATGCAATGTCGGTCACCGGTCCTCGGTGTCCCGCATATCAGCCAGGTTCAGCCATAGGTGACGCTCCTGGACCACGTTTGTGGACATCACTTGACCCAGGGAGCGTGCGGTCACCTTCGTCGCCCGGAGAGCGAGGTCGGTGGCGGCACGCAGCTCATTTAAGAGCCCCGGATCAACTCCACCCTCGTGCATGTCCTTGAGGATCCTAGCCTGGTAGACCTGAAGGATCGCCATGGCATGCAAAGAAGCGGCAGCCTGTCCCGCGGCTCTGTGCGATTTCGCCACCAAGGTTGATGTGAATCGACAGGCTTTGGAGGGGTGCTTAGGATCGCCGCGCCAAGTTGAAGCGCTCTGAGGACACAGTTGCATCGCAACAGAACGTTCAACTGGGGGGACCCCAGTGTACCCTTTGGCCGCCGCCCCATCGAGGGCGGAGAAGGCGGAGGAAGTCGCCGAACGGTCACGGGAAGACAACGGGGAATTCCAGGACCGCGCGAGTTCCTCATGAAGCTCAGGAAAGAAAGGTATTGGGGGCAGGGACTGACGGTTGTCAGCGCGCGCTCCCAAAAACCAATCATCGAGCCTGGAGCGTTCGGGACAGGGCGGAGGGTTCCACTCTATCCCTAAGCTCGCGGCTGCCCGAGACAACATGGCTGTCAGCTCTGGGTCCGACTCGGGCAATGCTGGAACGCCCGAGGGCGGCAGCACAGCCGAGTCATCATCCTCAGAGGACTCAAGCCCACCTTGTGATGCGGTGACCGACATTGCATCTTCCTCTGGAGCGCCAAATGAGATGCGCGGGGGGGCCGAAGCAGGCCCCGCGATCTGCATCTGGACACTCGCGGGTTGCGGTGTGCAAGACGGGGGTGTGGCCCGAGGCATGAGCGTCGGGGCTTTGTTCCACACCGTAACCGTCAGGTCACCCTGACCACCAGCAGAAGTATTGGGCCTCTGGGACTCAGTAGATCGGGGTGTGGTAGAGGGGACTCTCACTTCAGAACGAAGGTCATGGAGTCTTGACCGCAACATCGCGATGGTCATATTCCCGCAGTGGGAACATGACTCATCCACAAACGCTGCCTGGGCATGCTGAAAGCCCAAACATACCAGACAGTGTTTGTGCCCATCAGAAGGAGAAAGCAACCGGCCACACCCAGAAGTACACGGACGAGACATCCTGAAAAGGACGCGTCACGTGTAAGCTCTTTTAGGAGAGGAAAGCCTCGCAGAGAACGCTGAAGCGCCCAGCGACCACACACCAGCTGTCTAGCGGACCACTGCGCAGATCAGCAGGCAGGCAGTAATGAGATCACTGGAACGCGCCGTAACACCAACGCCTCTGGAAAGCTGCTAGTCTCAAAAGCTGTCGAAGACTCAGATCAGGCTTGAAGGAGTGAAGAGATACTCTTGGCTCCAAAGCAGAAACATAATGCGATGTTGCCAGCGTACTTCCTTATATACCCACGAGGTGGGGCGGAGTTACGCATGCAAATTCCGCATGCCCATGGCATTGGCACTGCCATTGGGCGCTGTTGAATTCTCGAAGATAATTGGCTTCTAAGCGAAACCCCCATTCGTTAGTCACTAACGTACGTCGTAGTGACTGAACGAAAGGGAACATTAGCACAAATTCATGGATCAGGGAACTTAAGTGAGGAAGGGAAAATGGGAAGAGAAATAACTAAGGGGCAAAATATGGATGTGATGGTAAGATGTGGGGGAATGGAAGGCCAGCCAATTAACTTTCAGTTCAATAGAGATGAATTGATGAGAGCTATTTGTAATGCAAACAGAAAACTTTCATCTCCAGGGAAGGATCAGGTTGGATATATAATGCTGAGACATCTGAAGGATAGGGCTGTGGGGAAAATTTTATAATAGAGTATGGGACGAAGGAAAGCTTCCAAAAGCTTGGAAAGAAGCGATAATAATACCTATAAGAAAGCCAGGCAAAGATACTTCGAATCCCTCTAGTTATAGACCTATAGCTCTTACATCAAATGTTTGTACAATTATGGAAAGGATGATTACGGAAAGGTTGTCATATTTATTGGAAAATAGAGGATTAATATCAAAATATCAGAGTGGTTTTAGAAAAGGTAGAGGAACAATGGATCCTATTGTATGTTTATAAAATGAAATTAGAAAGGCTCAGTTAAATAAAGAATCTGCGATAGCAGTATTTTTAGATGTCGAGAAGGCCTATGATATGATGTGGAGGGAGGGACTTTTTATAAAATTAAGAAAGATGAATATTGGTGGAAGAATATATTACTGGATAAAAGATTTTCTGGAGAATAGGAGTTTCCAGGTAAAAATAGGGAATGAAGTGTCAAGTACGTTCCAGATAGAAAATGGAACTCCACAAGGGAGTGTAATAAGTCCATTATTGTTTTCTATAATGATTAATGATGTTTTTAACCAAGTAGAACCAGATATTGGTAGGTCCCTGTTTGCAGATGACGGGGCTCTCTGGAAAAAGGGTAGAAATGTATTATTTATTAATAGGAAAATACAAGAGGCAATTAGGAAAGTTGAAGAATGGGCATTTGACTGGGGTTTTAAATTCTCAGTGGAGAAAACTAAAACAATTATTTTTTCTAAGAAGAGGGTTGTTCCAGAAATGAGTTTGAGGATGTATGAGGAAACATTGGAAAGGGTAAAGGTGTTTAAGTTTTTAGGTATTTATTTTGATGTTAAACTTATATGGACTGAACATATTAATAAAATAGTTGAGAAATGTCAGAAGGTTTTAAATATCATGAGATGTATAAGTGGAGTGGAATGGGGGGCAAGTTTTTCTTCTTTAAAAACTATATATGTAGCAATGATTCGGTCTGTTTTTGATTATTGCTGTGTGGTATATGGTTCTGCCTCAAAAAACCTGTTAGTAAAACTTTGTAAAATCCAAGCTCAAGCAATGAGACAATGTTGTGGAGCAGTAAAGACTACACCCATATCAGCTTTACAAGTTCTGGTAGGAGAGATGCCACTAGAAATTAGAAGGAAACAATTAATGATTAATTACTGGGCTAACCTCCAGGGGCATAAAGATGAACACCCTACAAAAGTGGTTTTAAAGAATTGTTGGGAACAAAATGTAAGATGTGGAACAAGCTTTGGGTGGTGTAGTAAAATTTATGCAGAAGAATTACAGGTAAATAATATCAAGATGAGTCCAACAGTTGAAATCCAGGATTATGAACCATGGGTTTATAAAACACCTCATATAGATCTGCATATGTTGGAGGTTAAAAGAACAGAAAGAGAAGTTGACTTTAGATATGCTTTCTCAGAATATATCAGAGCCCAATATCCTCGACATATACAAGTATATACAGATGGATCAAAAGATCCAGAACATCAAACAACTGGGGCTGCTTTTTTAGTCAAAGGTACTAGTAATCAGTGGATTAGTGGAGTAAAGCGAACATCAAATAATTTGGCAGTTTATACTGTTGAATTGATAGGAATCCTTTTGGCGTTACAGTGGGTAGAGGAAATAAAACCTGACAATGTTTTAATTTGTACAGATTCAGTTTCAGTTTTAAAAAGCTTGAGTATGAAGGTAAATTGATGCCATAAAGAATCGCAAGCGCAGGGTAAGATTTGTAAAAGTGTACATAAGATTGCAAGCGTAAATTAAATTTGCATGTGCAAGATAAGTTTTGTAAAGGTGTAAATTGCCTTTCAAGTGTAAGAAAAAAAATATTTGCAGCATTTTACTGTTATTCGTAAGTGTAATTCATGTATTGTGAAACTGCAGCTTCATGTTAACGCAAAATAAATATGATCTGTATTCTTCTGACATCCATTTTTCCGTGCTAAGACTTTTGACATGTTTCTTTCGCTAAGATACGGCCAGAATCATTGCACGACTGTGAACATCGATTTGCAAGCGAAAACATCAGAGTCAGGAACTGCAAAACAGATTGACCGTGTAAAACCAACCTTTGTGTAAAAAAAATAAACTGTTGCAAATGTCTAAATGACTTGTTGTGTACGTAGGGCAAAAAAGTTCCCGAAAGAAACTGATTTGTACAGTTCCGTCTTTCTTTTAGCTGCGCTTAAAGTTTTGGCACGATTCTCTCACTCGCTGAGTTTTGCAAGCGCACATTCTTCTGTAGCCAATCAAATGAGCTGCTCGCTGACTCTCGATTTACCCTTATCTGATTGGTTCAATAAACACCCAGATGCCAGAACACATCTTTATCTGCATTTGGCTCAGCATTCTGAGCTAGTGTGTTAAGAAATAAATATATTCAGTGTATCCTTATCATCATCATCATCATCATCATCATCATGCCATGATATTAGTTTGTTATCCTGATGCTGCTAAAAGTATAGTATCTGCACTACTGCATGCATAATTTCACCTGTTTACTGATCAGGGGTGTTTCCAGAATTATTATTTGTATTATTATTATTATTATTATTATTATTATTATTATTAGTAGTAGTAGTAGTAGTAGTAGTAGTAGTAGTAGTAGTAGTAGTGTTAGGATTAAATTATTATTTTTCCTTTAACATGTATTTTAAAGGCATCTCTAGATTTTGCACCATTTATCATCTGTAATACAATCGTTTAACTTCTAGATGGCTGTATATCCCCTATAAACATAAACATGGCTGTGTATTCCCTGTTTGCTGGGTTAGTTTTCATTTAGTTAGTTTTCATTTGATTTGTATATATATATATATATATATATATATATATATATATATATATATATATATATATATATATATATATATATATATATATATATTAGGGGTGTAACGGATCGCAGTTGATCCGTGATCCGTACGGATCACGACCCATGGTTCGGCACGCACGTGACCCGCGGATTTATTGCGCTTTTTTTTAACTTGTGGATTAATCTGAATTGTTTAGCGATCGCAGACTAAAAGACAGTTTTTCTGCCGATATTGCTTTTTAAGTGATCTCGTTTAAACCTTTAAACTCGATGCAGAGTTTCAGAGAAACACATGTGTTCACGTGAACAGGGCATGCTAATCAGTCAACCGTGGCTAGCGGAGAAGTAGGAGAACTTGAAAAGCCTCCTGCATTGTTCAAATCACGTGTATGGGACCATTTTGGCTTCCCCGTAAAATATAATGATGACGGAAGAAGGGTGGTGGACAAAACTCTAAGAGTATGGGCACTGTGGCACGAGAAAGCCGTATGAAAGTGGCGCATACATCGAGCATGGCACCTGCTGATGCCCGTTTCACACATACTCCGTTTGCAGTGGGTATGGGGTGCGTATTTTTTCCGTGCCCGGCTTCGGTCCGTCAGTGCGTTCCAGGAGCGTGTGGCCGTACAACAGCTGTGCTGATCGTTTCCGCACAGAGTCTATTTTTTGATGTGCTGGCGCTGAATTAAAGTGACAGCGCATCCGCATTAAAACAAACATGTATCGATGCGAAAATCTAGTAATTCCACCACAGATGCATATAATATAACGTCTACTCGGTTTTAAAGTAAACACATGGCTTTTTGCCTCGAGTAAAGCAAGGAAAACGGCCTTCAAGTAAACAAGGAGAAATAATGGAGAGCACCTGTCCTTTCTTGGAGGTGGAAAAACAAAGTTCTTTATGACCTGCAGGATTTCTTGTAAAAAAAAATTAAAAACGAAAGAAAAGCATAAGTTTTAATTTAAAATGTTTGTTATTTTAACATAGTCTATTGTCTGTTTTGCAATTTGCATGAGCAACGTAATATTTACATCCAAAGTAGGTATTAGGCCATATAAATATAAAGTAATGAATTCAATAAAATGTTGTTTAAGTGTAGTGCGTTTAAACATGATATCTATAAAATAGTGTATAGGCCTACAAAGAGAATTGCAATGCTGACAAGTGTGAGAGGTCTACTCTCTCCCTGAGAATGTTGACATCCTAATCTTTAAAAAAAAAAAAAAAAAAACTCAGGCCCATTTTCATGTCTCAGGTTGTTTTTATCCAAATTTGATTTATTCAGATGGTTATTTATTTTATTTTTTTTAACACCAAAAGTTCCTTGTTAACTTATAAACCATATAGGTTATGTTAACACCAAAAGTTTTCATGTAATAAATGGAAAGCAAATAAAAATAGTCTCCTCCCCCTTTTATTCTGATCCGAAAAATTATCCGATCCGTGACTCATGATCCGAAGTCGATCCGAACCGTGAGTTTTGTGATACGTTGCACCACTAATATATATATATATATATATATATATATATATATATATATATATATATATATATATATATATATATAGTATCAGTTTTGTATTAGCCATCCATCCATCCATCCATCTTCTTCCGCTTATCCGGGGCCGGGTCGCGGGGGCAGCAGTCTAAGCAGGGATGCCCAGACTTCCCTCTCCCTAGACACTTCCTCTAGCTCTTCCGGGGGGACACCGAGGCGTTCCAAGGCCAGCCGGGAGACATAGTCCCTCCAGCGTGTCCTTGGTCTTCCCCGGGGCCTCCTCCCGGTTGGACATGCCCGAAACACCTTCCCGGGAAGGCGTTCAGGAGGCATCCGGAACAGATGCCCAGGCCACCTCAGCTGTCCCCTCTCGATGTGGAGGAGCAGCGGCTCTACTCCGAGTTCCTCCCGAGTGACTGAGCTTCTCACCCTATCTCTAAGGGAGCGCCCAGCCACCCTGCGGAGAAAGCTAATTTCGGCCGCCTGTATCCGGGATCTTGTCCTTTCGGTCATGACCCAAAGCTCATGACCATAGGTGAGAGTAGGAACGTAGATTGACCGGTAAATCGAGAGCTTCGCCTTACGGCTTAGCTCTTTCTTCACCACGACAGACCGGTACATCGACTGCATTACTGCAGAAGCTGCACCGATCCGTCTGTCAATCTCCCGTTCCATCCTCCCCTCACTCGTGAACAAGACCCCTAGATACTTGAACTCCTCCACTTGGGGCAGGAACTCTCCACCAACCTGAAGTGGGCAAGCCACCCTTTTCCGACTGAGGACCATGGCCTCGGATTTGGAGGTGCTGATTCTCATCCCAGCCGCTTCACACTCGGCTGCAAACCGTCCCAGTGCATGCCGGAGGTCCTGGTTAGAAGGGGCCAACACGACAACGTCATCCGCAAAGAGCAGAGACGAAACCGTGTGGTCCCCAAACCTGACACCCTCCGGCCCTTGGCTGCGCCTAGAAATTCTGTCCATAAAAATTATGAACAGAACCGGCGACAAAGGGCAGCCCTGCCGGAGTCCAACATGCACCGGGAACAAGTCTGACTTACTGCCGGCAATGCGGACCAAACTCCTGCTTCGGTCATACAGGGACCGGACAGCCCTCAGCAAAGGACCCCGGACCCCATATTCCCCCAGCACCCTCCCCAGGACGCCACGAGGGACACAGTCGAATGCCTTCTCCAAATCCACAAAACAAATGTGGACTGGTTGGGCAAACTCCCATGAGCCCTCCAGCACCCTGTAGAGGGTATAGAGCTGGTCCAGTGTTCCACGACCAGGACGAAAACCGCACTGTTCCTCCTGAATCCGAGGTTGCACTATTGGCCGAATTCTCCTCTCCAGTACCCTGGCATAGACTTTCCCGGGGAGGCTGAGAAGTGTGATCCCCCTATAGTTGGAACACACCCTCCGGTCCCCCTTCTTAAAAAGAGGGACCACCACCCCGGTCTGCCATCCCAGAGGCACTGTCCCCGACCGCCACGCGATGCTGCAGAGGCGTGTCAGCCAAGACAGCCCCACAACATACAGAGACTTGAGGTACTCAGGGCGGATCTCATCCACCCCCGGTGCCTTGCCACCGAGGAGTTTCTTGACCACCTCGGTGACTTCAGCTTGGGTGATGGACGAGTCCTCCTCTGAGCCCTCAGCCTCTGCTTCCTCAATGGAAGACGTGACGGCGGGATTGAGGAGATCCTCGAAGTATTCCTTCCACCGTCCGACAACATCCCCAGTTGAGGTCAACAGCCGCCCATCGCCACTGTAAACAGCGTTGGTAGGGCACTGCTTCCCCCTCCTGAGGCGCCGGACGGTTTGCCAGAACCTCTTCGAGGCCAGCCGATAGTCCTTTTCCATGGCCTCACCGAACTCCTCCCAGGCCCGAGTTTTTGCCTCCACAACCACCCGGGCTGCAGTCCGTTTAGCCTGTCGGTACCTGTCAGCTGCCTCAGGAGTCCCACAAGCCAGCCAGGCCCGATAGGACTCCTTCTTCAGCTTGACGGCATCCCTTACTTCCGGTGTCCACCACCGGGTTCGGGTATTGCCGCCTCGACAGGCACCGGAGACCTTGCGTCCACAGCTCCGAGCAGCCGCTTTGACAATGGAGGTGGAGAACATGGTCCACTCGGACTCAATATCTCCAGCCTCCCTCGGGATCCGGTCGAAGCTCTGCCGGAGGCAGGAGTTGAAGATCTCTCTGACAGGAGACTCGGCCAAACGTTCCCAGCAGACCCTCACAGTACGTTTGGGTCTACCGAGTCTATCTAGCTTCCTCCCCCGCCATCGGATCCAACTCACCACCAGGTGGTGATCAGTTGACAGCTCCGCCCCTCTCTTCACCCGAGTGTCCAAGACATACGGCCGCAGGTCAGATGAAACGACCACAAAGTCGATCATTGACCTACGACCTAGGGTGTCCTGGTGCCATGTGCACTGATGGACACCCTTATGCTTGAACATGGTGTTCGTTATGGACAAACTGTAACTAGCACAGAAGTCCAATAACTGAACACCACTCGGGTTCAGATCAGGGGGGCCGTTCCTCCCAATCACGCCCCTCCAGGTTTCACTGTCATTGCCCACGTGGGCGTTGAAGTCCCCCAGTAGAACGACGGAGTCCCCAGTCGGAGCACTCTCCAGCACCCCTCCCAGGGACACCAAGAAGGCCGGGTACTCTGCACTGCTGTTTGGCCCGTAGGCACACACAACAGTGAGAGACCTATCCCCGAGCCGAAGCCGCAGGGAAACAACCCTCTCGTTCACCGGGGTAAACTCCAACACATGGCAGCAGAGCTGGGGGGCTATAAGCAAACCCACACCAGCCCGCCGCCTCTCACCATGGGCAACTCCAGAGTGGTGAAGAGTCCATCCCCTCTCGAGAAGTGTGATTCCAGAGCCCAAGCCGTGCGTGGAGGTGATTCCGACTATCTCTAGTCGGAACCTCTCAACCTCACGCACAATCTCAGGCTCTTTCCCCGCCAGCGAGGTGACATTCCATGTCCCAAGAGCCAGTTTCCGTGTCCAGGGATCGGGTCGTCTAGGCCCCCGGCCTCGACTGCTGCCCGATTCGCTTTGCACCGGCCCCTTACGGTCCCTCCCGTGAGTGGTGGGCCCACGAGAAGGTGTCCCCACGTCGCTCCTTTGGGCTGAGCCCGGCCGGACCCCGTGGGGGAAGGCCCGGCCACCAGGCGCTCGCATACGAGCCCCAACCCCAGGCCTGGCTCCAGGGTGGGGCCCCGGCTGCGCCGTACCGGGCGACGTCACGGTCCTCCTTTTCTTTGTCTTCATAAGGGTTTTTTGAACTGCTCTTAGTCTGACCCGTCACCTAGGACCTGTTTGCCTTGGGAGACCCTACCAGGGGCATATAGCCCTGGACAACGTAGCTCCTAGGGTCGTTCGGGTACTCAAACCCCTCCACCACATTAAGGTGGCAGTTCATGGAGGAGTTTGTATTAGCCTACAGTCAAATCTGAACACAGAGAAAGCATTTTGTTATTCATACTAGCTACATATAATAGCTTGATCAGTCACACTATAGTAATCAGAATCCCCAGGACGATATTTCAAAATATATAAATGAGTGTTAAATACCATGAAATGTTGTCTGAAAAAGTCTTAATCAGAATGGTATTATTGGGTATTAAAGAATGGGTATTAAATGTTTTGATTGTAAAGTTTAACATCAGCTCAGTGGTGTAAGCAGATTATATAATATATAACATTTCAATGCAATTCCAAACCAATCCAATAACGACACACCAGCTCAAAGTTCAGGATGAACACATATAGTCAGCCTTGAACGGTGCACAGCTTATTAAGCAAATGTGCTTTATTTATTTATTAATTAACATGTATGTGTGCATTAAAAGTACAATTTCGGCACGATTCTTAGCCAAATGCAGATAAAGATGTGTTCTGCCGTCTGGGTGTTTATTGAACCAATCAGATAAGGGTAAATCGAGAGTTAGCGAGCAGCTCATTTGATTGGCTACAGAAGAATGTGGACCCGCCTTCCTCCTCGCGCTTGCAAAACTCAGCGAGTGAGAGAATCGTGCCAAAACTTTAAGCGCAGCTAAAAGAAAGACGGAACTGTACAAATCAGTTTCTTTCGGGAACTTTTTTGCCCTACGTACACAACAAGTCATTTAGACATTTGCAACAGTTTATTTTTTTACACAAAGGTTGGTTTTACACGGTCAATCTGTTTTGCAGTTCCTGACTCTGATGTTTTCGCTTGCAAATCGATGTTCACAGTCGTGCAATGATTCTGGCCGTATCTTAGCGAAAGAAACATGTCAAAAGTCTTAGCACGGAAAAATGGATGTCAGAAGAATACAGATCATATTTATTTTGCGTTAACATGAAGCTGCAGTTTCACAATACATGAATTACACTTACGAATAACAGTAAAATGCTGCAAATATTTTTTTCTTACACCTGAAAGGCAATTTACACCTTTACAAAACTTATCTTGCACATGCAAATTTAATTTACGCTTGCAATCTTATGTACACTTTCACAAATCTTACCCTGCGCTTGCGATTCTTTATGGCATCAATTTACCTTCATACTTGAGATCTTTCAAATCTAGTCACCAAGATATTCTTTTTAATATACTACATATGCATTCAAGAATTGTCCAAAATGGTATATCAATCAGTTTTATGTGGATTCCAGCACACATAGGAATAAGTGGAAATGAAGCGTTACAGAAAGATATAATAGAGTTACAAGTTCCATTAAGTAAATCAGAGATGAAGGTTTTAATCTGGAGTAAATTGATAGAAGAATGGCAAGTAGAGTGGAACAATGGGACAAAGGGTAGATTCCTTTTCAGCTTATTAAACAAGGTAAATCAAAATATAAAGTGTATAGGTAAGTCAAGGAAAGAAGACATTATTTTCAGCAGAATATTATTAGGGCACTCAAATTTATAGCACACTTAAAATAATAGGGAAACACCCAAACGGGTTATGTGAAATATGTAAGGTTGAAGAAACAGTAACTCATGTATTTCTTGATTGCAGAAGATATGAACAAGAAAGAGGAACAATGATAGAAGAAATAAGAAAGAATGTAAAGCAGGAAATACATTTTAAGGTTTTAATAAAATGGGCAAGTGAAATAAATAGTAAAGTCTTTTTCGATTTTATTAGAGAAACGGGTTTGGTGAATAGATTGTGAAACTCTGTTCCACACTCCGGAGCAGAAGGTGGCGGTAATGCACCTACTTAAGTTGGTTGCCAGCCGCCGTTAAAAATCAAAAAGAAGAAGAAGAAGAAGAAGAAGAAGAAGAAGAAGAAGAAGAAGAAGAAGAAGAAGAAGAAGAAGAAGAAGAAAAAGAAGAGCGCATGGTTCTAAATGTCCTATTACGCGACCCGTAGTTTGGGGAAGTAAACACTCTCGCACTTCATGCGCGTTTTCAGCGGTTGTTCAAGTCTGTTAATCCATTGCATTTCATCGTATCTGTCGACTCCTTGTGTCTTAGCATCATCGTCGTTATGTATACCTTGTTTTTGTGAGAGTGTCTAGAAATATTCTTCATTAAGTTTTATAATACTTTTAAGTTTATAAAGTATAATTTGAGGAGGGTTTGTATGTACTTCGGCTATGCGAATGTTAGCTCACGTGTGTCGTTTGTTAATGACCAGAATGTTGTTTTCATTAGGGATGTGGAAATGACGCCTCATGAAGCAGTGAGGCTTTCCTCTGACTGTTCCGGGAAAAGATTCGAAGCTTCGAGAGTGTCGAGAACAGCGCCATCTGGTGCTTATTTAAAATAAAGCAGGCAGAAGCCTGTGGAAGAAGCTCTGTCAGATGAAGTAACCACAACACACTCCCATCGTTTCAGTGTTATGTGTACAAATAAAAGCTTTAAATGTTTGTGTTTAATGTGTCCAGTAAATAAATTAATTTACCCATTAAAGTGTGACAGTAAAATATAATATGAGCTTATATGATTCAATAAGATCTAATACTCTCTCTCTCTCTCTCTCTCTCTCTCTCTCTCTCTCTCTCTCTCTCTCTCTCTCTCTCTCTCTCTCTCCATACACACACACACACACAAAATAAGGACATTGTGTGATAGGATCATCTGTAATTAAATGTGCTTATGACACTTGGCAGTGATAGTGCTTGTGTAACAGTAGGAATGACAGTAAGGTGATAAAGGTTTTAATTATTTTTATTAAGAAATAAAAGCTGTTTCGTAAAATGAATATTTCAATGTTTAAAAAAGTTATATGAAAGTAAGAAATTACATACAAGAATAATATATATATATATATATAATGTTTTTTTGTTTTTTTTTAAGCATACATACATTGGAAGCTATAAGCTCAAAATGCTCCCAGATAGGGGAAGTCTTTCTTTTTTCCCTGTTGCCATTGCTCTAAATACAAACCCTTCACCAAACACCAACACCCTATCCCCTAATCCCACCCTAACCCAAAATACCAACACCAAATGACCTAAAAAAAGTGCAAATATTTTACCAAAATACAAAGACACAACAACAAACAAAAAAGAATAAATAGTGACAAATAAATGTGTATCTAAATGTAATATATTGTTTAACTTTCAAAGTACAGCACTCTCCTCACGAAACCATCAACCAGACTGAGCCAACAAGGACTCGTTAAGTAAGATCTGGGGGTTCGAAGCTTCTGACACGCAAAGTGAAACGCGCACGATTGGACAGAAAGTGAGGCTTCATTTGTCATCGATCACGTGACTCAGGGAAACCAATACACACCCCGATACAGAGCTTCACTACAAATTGTGTCGCATGCGTGATACGCGCATCGAAGCTTCAGTGTCATACGTAACATCACTAG
Organism: Romanogobio albipinnatus; assembly: GCA_023566225.1. Taxonomy (NCBI): domain Eukaryota; kingdom Metazoa; phylum Chordata; class Actinopteri; order Cypriniformes; family Gobionidae; genus Romanogobio; species Romanogobio albipinnatus. The sequence continues at coordinate 31,777,299 of CM042257.1, forward strand.
TTTTCATTTATTTCTTCTCATATAATAGTGCTAAAATGAGTACAAACAAAATGCAACTGTAATAGTGTAAATCAGCCTTTATTCATGTGGAGTTGAGGTTGGATTATATTGGCATGTCGCTAATTTGTCCTTGCTCTTTTGTATGTTGCAGTTTCACCTTTTCTCTGTAATGCCAATAAACCTGTAGAACTAAGAATTAATCTTCAGAGTCTTGGTGTGGGGAAGAAGTTTAGCTGGCCGTCAAGATATTAAGTAGACATATCGCGAGTGGCACATTCATACAATTCTTTAGGGTTTCATACCATTCTTTAGGGTTTCAGTAAAAGGAAATATGAAATTAAATAAAATATAACGAAATCATAACTGGAAAGAATAATTACAAATTATTATAATTATATAGATTAGATTAGATGGATTTGTATTATCCCGAAGGAAATTTCTTGGACACATACAAAATATTTTCTGCTGTTTAACAAATACATAGTACATACATGACTATAACTCATACACACACACTACACACACGCACAAAATACCTGCAATACATACACAGACTACCATCAATCAACCAATTGCACACTACCCTTTGCCTAAAATTTAAATTAAAAACTGCATCACAGAGGTAACCCTCTTGCTTACTTATCATTTATAGCTTTGATGGACAGGGGGACAAAGTTCTTAAAACGATTGAGCCTGCACTTGGGGATTATAAAGCATCTTCCTGAGGGAAAAAGCTTGTACTCAGGGTGGAGGACGTAAGTGGGATCAGATATAAATTTTTGGGTCTGTCTCATGATTGTAAAGACAGCCTGGAGTGTGGGATGCTGCTTGACTCCCATGATTTTCATGGCTCTCTGTGTTAGCCGTGTAATCTGGGCTTTCAGATGTGCACTGAGGTTGCCAAACCAAGCTGCGATGCCATACCTCAGAATGCTCTCAATTACAGCATGGTAAAAAAGAAGCAACACTTTCTGGTTAACACCAAAAGCCCACCAAAAACCTCTGGAAAATAGGACACCATGCAGGTGTCAGTTAATCGGCAAATGTTCTTATTAGATAAGCAGAGATGCCACCTGGGCCTGTGGCCTTATTGACATTGATTTGCTTAAAGACCTTATTGAGGGATTTAGTGTTAATCTCTAGCCTATCAGCATCATCAATAGCAATACTCTCAAGCACCATTTCACATTCAGCTGAAACATAATAGTTCAATTAATTTGCTTTAGCCCATTCATCCACAACATGCCAATGTGGGCTTTGTGGGTTTCATGTTTGTGGCCGTTTTCATTGAGTCCCATAGTATGAGCCTCTGGTTCAACTCTTTTTGTACAGTTTTAAGTTGTAAATGATCTTTGGTCTTGGAGGCCAGCTTTTTTCCTATTTATACAGTCCTTCACCTCCTTTGTGATATGCGCCGGAGGTGCTGAAGAATCAAATGTAGAGGAATGTAACATTATATTGTTTACAAAGGCCGCCATCTCAGATGCAGAGATATTTATGACTGAATCATTGGTGACACTGCTTGTACCCGTTACTGTGTGTGGGGAGAAATGGGTAGAAAGCTATATTGATGACCTCACCCAAATGCACCATTTTGAGAAATCAGGCTCATTAGAAACAAACATGACTCTAGTCTTTTCTATAAGGTATATGATAAGAAATATAAAAAAATAATAATACTAATAATAAGGTAAACCTCCTGAAGTGAATGTTGTGTACCGGTTGTCATGACAACATTGCGTGAGTGGCTGCTGACGGCCCGTCTGTCTGCTGACAGGAGTGCGCACAGTGTAATGGCCAAGCTCAGTATTTTGACTGAATGATAAGGTTTATTTCTCGCAAAACCTTATAGTATGCCTCCTGAACCTTTTTCATAGAAGATAGACGGACATAGGGCATTGGAACAACAGCGTGGTGAGTAAAAGATGACTTTATTTTCATTTCAGGATGAACTATCCCTTTAATGAATAATGCAACAAGGATGAAGCATGTAAACTGCGTTGTTTGTTTATTCAGAATGGAATGGATCGCAAATGGATCCAAATAAAGAAATGTAATGGCCTACTTTGCTAAAAAAACTATATATATATATATATATATATATATATTATGTATAGCTTTCTCCCCACCGAATTAGGCTAATAAAGTAATGATTAAAAAAACACAAATTGCTTGATCAAGGGTCGGGCCGGGCCGGGTCAAATTCGGGCTCAGGCTCGGGCTTGGACTTGGGCTCAGGCAGAGAATCTAAACTCTAAGATCAAGAGAACTAGTTGATGCAAACTCAAACTCCCAGTTGCAGACTTTTTCGATTCGGAGAAGGAATTCCACAAAAAATGTGGAACTGCCAGCTAAAATAGGACTGACGAAATGACAAATTGAAACTGAAGTTGTCACGGTTGACATTCCACTCCTGCTGAGTAAAACATCCCTGAAGAAGGCAGGGACCATTTTGGACATGGAAAAGGACAGTGCAGTAATGTTCAAACAATTCATTCCTCTTGACTTTACTAGTTCTGGACATTACTGTGTCGATATCAGAGACAAAGAAACTAAAAAAAGGTCAAACTGAAGAGGAAGTCCTAACAGTGACAGAAAATATGTCGGTAACGCTTTAGATTACAGCCCGGACAGTACTGCATAATTAAAACGAATTTACAGTGTAAATTAACGTAATTATAATGTAGGTATAAGGGAACAATATGTAATATTTGTGGAATAAAGGTGGAACTACCAGGAAAATTAACAAATTATTTATATTAATAAAAGTATTTTTTAATTAAGGGTAATTATCCGTGTTGTTACATGGTAAGTGATGCTTGTTTCCCTCTTGTTTCATGTAGTTACAGGGTAAGTATTAATCTACGTGCTGTAAATTAAAGTGGTGCTTGTTCCACTTTTGTTTCATGTCATCTTCCCCGCCAGTCCCACCATACAACATGACTTCAGAATCCAGTTAGGTACATCCTTGATTTCCCCATCAAAGTCAGTCAGAAATCTTGGAGTAACATTTGATGACCAGCTGTCCTTCAGAGAACACATTTCTAAGACAGCTCGCTCATGCCGGTTTGCGCTCCACAACATCAGGAAGATTAGACCGTTCCTAACAGAGCACGCAACACAGCTTCTTGTCCAGGCCCTGGTTATCTCTAGACTTGACTACTGCAATGTGCTTCTGGCTGGACTCTCCTCTTGTGCGATCCAATCACTTCGAATGATCCAGAATGCAGCGCAGCACGTCTTGTCTTCAACGAGCCCAGAAGGACCCACGTCACACCTCTCTTCATCTCCCTGCACTGGCTACCACTCGCTGCTCGCATCAAGTTTAAGGCGCTGACGCTTGCATACAGAGCCACCACGCGCTCAGCTCCTGCTTACTTTGACCCCATTCTACAAATCCACACCCCCACCAGAAGCCTTCGCTCAGCAAAGGAACGACGGCTTGTGGTACCATCACAGAGGGGGAAAAATCCCTTTCCAGAACATTTTCATTCAACGTTCCCAGCTGGTGGAACGATCTTCCCAACACCATCCGAAACGCAGAATCATTGACATCATTCAAAAGTCAACTTAAAACTCAGCTCTTCCGTGAGCACTTAACCTCATAAAAAAAAAAAAAAAAAAATTCCTCTCCTCTTTCTCTTTCTTCTTCCCTCCCCACCTGTGCTACACTGAGCAATGTACATGGTCTCAGGATTTCAGGCTCTTATTGCGCTTCTCGACTCTTCATGACCTATCGCTTCATGTTCCCCCAAGTTTTAAGTCGCTTTGGATAAAAGCGTCTGCTAAATGCATAAATGTAAATGTAAAATGTAAATGTAGTTACAGGATAAGTATGAATCTATGTGCTGTAAATTAAAGTGGTGCTTGTTCCTCTCTTGTTTCATGTAGTTACAGGGTAAAAACAATAAAAACAAGTGCACAATCTGATATCACTCGGAAATCTTTATTTGAAAAACAACTTTCAAAACATATTTACAATACTTCTTATTCGTTTCTCTTGCTTGGATTCATCCTACTTTTGTTCCTCTTCTTTTTCTTTCTTGTCACAGATGAATCTTAAGCAGGAATCCCATGTCTCTAGATATTATTAAAAGAAAATACAGTACACCCTCATGCCATCTGAGATGTATATGACTTTCTTTCTTCAGATGAACACAATATATATATATATATATATATATATATATATATTATCTCTGCTAAAAAAATATTATAACATAATACATACATTTATAACAGCACATACAGCAATAACTACAGTAATCCATACGACCCCATTGGACAAATCAATGTCTTCTGAAGTTAAATGATAAGTGTTTGTAAGAAAAATAACAATATTTAAAACAAATTTAAACTGTAGACTATAGCTTCTGAAAGGTGATTTTGAGATCCATCACCGCTTCAATATAATTGTATACATCCTAATTAAATTTATAATCAAAGCCTTAATCAATATTTATCCTTCTATATAATTATTAATATTACATGATTAATGATTCCTTCAAGTTATGGTTTTGATTAATCAATAGGACCAATGATTGTTTCTTTCTTTATATTTTCTAAAGTTGTATTTTTCTCTGAAATATGTGACCAATCACGGAAAGTAGGGACACAAGTTGGTTCTGGGGCATTTTGAGTAGAGTCTCACGGGCTCTAGTCCAAGTGCGACGACACCTCTGGACGAAGGCGTGAGCGGAGGGGACCGCGACTTTGGATTCCAGACTAGGAAAGATAGGTGGCTGGTAACCTACACTACACTGAAACGGTGATAGGCACGTTGATGACACTGGCAACGTGTTGTGGGCGTACTCCACCATAGACAGTTGTTGACTCCACGAGGAAGGATTCTTGGACACTAAACATCGCAACGCTCTCTCCAGATCCTGATCAGAAACTGCATCTGTCGGGAGGCCATGTAACCGAAAGACGTGATTAACGACAATCAACGCTGTCTCCTTGGCTGAGGGTAATTTGGGCAAGGGAATGAAATGGGCCGCCTTCAAGAACCGGTCCACCACCGTCAAAACTACCGTGTGACCCTGAGAGGGTGGGAGGGCGGTGATAAAATCTAGAGCGATATGGGACCAGGGTCTCGAAGGAACCGGCAGCGGTTGAAGTAACCCATCTGGAGGTCGATTGGAAGTCTTACCTGTGGCACAAACTGAGCAAGCCAGGACAAAACTGTGAACGTCACGAGCCATAAGAGGCCACCAGAATCGTTGCTTGACTAAAAATTTAGTGCGATTAACTCCTGGATGGCAAGCCACATTGGAACAATGTCCCCACTGAATAACGCTGGGCCGCAATTCCTCGGGCACAAATAAACGGTTCGGTGGGCAACGGGCCAGAGGCGTTACCCCTTCTAAGGCCTTCTTGACCTTCGATTCGATCTCCCATGTGAGTGTAGAAAATAGAGACTCTGGTAAAATGCACTCGGGAGTAACCGGGCATTCGGAACGGTCAAAAATCTGTGATAAAGAGTCGGGTTTGATGTTTTTGGAACCCGGGCGGTACGATAGAGTAAAATCAAAACGACCGAAAAAAAGAGCCCACCGAGCCTGCCTGGAATTTAATCTTTTAGCAGTTCGAATGTATTCCAAGTTCTTGTGATCGGTCCAGATGATAAAAGGTACCCCTGACCCTTCTAACTAGTGACGCCATTCCTCCAATGCTAGCTTGACTGCCAACAACTCTCTGTTGCCAATGTCATAATTACGTTCGGCAGGGGACAAACGATGCGAAAAAAACGTGCAAGGATGCATCTTGTCGTCTGAAGGCGAACGCTGGGATAGCACTGCACCTACCCCCACCTCTGACGCATCGACCTCCACCACGAACTGACGTGATGGATCAGGGGTTCTCATAATTCGGGTTGAAACAAAGCAACCCTTCAGTTTGACAAACGCAGCCTCAGCTGCGTCTGACCACCTGAACGTCATTCTGGGGGAGGTCAAGGCGGTCAGAGGCACGGCTAGTTGGCTGAAGTGGCGAATGAACCGCCGGTAAAAATTGGCAAACCCCAGAAACCTCAGTAGGGCCTTACGGGAATCTGGACTTGGCCAATCCACCACAGCCTTGATCTTCTCAGGATCCATGCGCATTCCCTCAGCCGACACGATGTACCCTAGAAAAGGAACAGACTGTGCATGAAAAGTGCATTTCTCAGCCTTGACAAAAAGCCCATTCCTTAATAACCTCTGAAGCACTTGTTGGACTTGGTCGTTGACAAGTGCCTGGAAGACCGCTGGGGAGTTGGACAGTCCGAAGGGCATGACCAAGTATTCAAAGTGTCCCCTAGGGGTGTTAACCCTCAGAGCCCGACGGCATCGCGCACGACGTCACACGGCACCTCCGATAAATATCTATATTATTTCATGAAACTTTTATCGATTTTCTTACCGTTTTTTCCAGCAGAAAGCTAACAAGCTAGCCATCACGGGGGTGTCTTTGGTGTCTTTGTAGCCTTTACAGAAGGTTTTCTATCCAGCCTGGAACATGTGCATCTTTTTGGAGTTGTTCAGCAATAAATCAAAACGCTTACATCCAAGATATATCCACTTGATGTCCATAATTTATAAATTTTCCGTCATTTTTGCCGCTAGCGCGATGCTAGCTGCCATTTTGGATGAGGGTTTGACCAATGACAGGCTGATCCGTCATCCACGTTGGTGTGCGTCATTACGCATGAACCACAGCTCTGTTATTGTGGACAGAGAGAGACGCACGGCTAGTGTTGAGGAGAGAGAGAGAGAGAGAGAGAGAGAGAGAGAGAGACGTGCTGCAGTTTTGAGTAGTTTTGTGGAAAAAGTTTGAGGAGAAAGTTTGAGGAGAAGTTCCTGATAGGAACTGTTTTGAGGCTTGGCACCAGTAAATATCCAAAATCCAAAGAGGCCAAAAGCGCCTGGACTTTTTTTGGAAAAATGTAAATAGTTTTGGTTCTGTATAAGTTATCATGTTTATTCCTGAGTTCCAGGACTCCAAAGACTTGAACAAACTGTTTTCCAGAGGAAATATGCTTAGCTTTTATGTATTTGTGTGTGTTTTCAATAAATATTTGAGTGATTAAATTGCCGTTTTATGTTTTCATTTGTCTTTATGGTCCCATAACTTATTTTACATTCAGGTGACATCAATGCAACACAAATATACTGACAGTGCAACTTGTCTTGAAAAAAAAGAGGTGTGTCAATTGTCTGTGCACAACAGGGTTGATGTTTTACAAGCTTTTTTAGTAAATAACACCAGGCGGAAAATTAATTGTAAAAATACCCTTAGGTCTCTGAGGGTTAAAAGCAGTCTTCCATTCATCCCCCTCCCTGATGCGAACCAAATGATAAGCATTACGTAAATCCAATTTCGTGAAGATAGTCGCTCCCTGTAACCCCTCGAAGGCTGAAGACATCAACGGCAAAGGATAAGTATTCTTTACCGTGATGTTGTTCAGTCCTCGGTAATCAATACAGGGTCGCAGGGATCCATCCTTCTTCCCCACAAAAAAGAACCCCGCCCCCGCTGGAGAAGAGGAAGGGCAGATGAACCCCGTTGCTAAGGAATCAGAAATGTATTTCTCCATAGCCTCTCTCTCTGGAACCGAGAGAGAATATAACTTGCCCTTAGGGGGAGACGTACCTGGCAGTAAGTCTATGGCACAGTCATAGGGACGATGCGGGGGAAGAGAAGCAGCTCGAGACTTACTGAACACCTCCTTCAGGTCCAGGTACTCCGCGGGCACGTTAGATAAATCCACTGCCTCTTCCTGAAACACAGGGACAGAAACAGATGGACAAGCAGACACAAGACAAGACTTATAACAATGACTGCTCCACACCGACACAGAATTCTGCTGCCAGTCCACACTAGGGTTGTGACGGGTGAGCCAAGGGTGACCAAGAACTATGGGTGCAAGGGGAGTGTCCAGGATGTAAAAGGAGATGGTCTCTGTGTGGTTGCCAGATGTGATGAGGGTGATGTCTTCGGTGATCAGTGAAATGGTGGGTAGTTCTTGGCCATTGAGAGCGTGCACTGCAATCCTGTGTGTGAGTGTCTTGAGGGGGATGTGAAGTTTAAGTGCGAATTGATGATCCATGAAGTTGCCTTCAGCCCCAGAATCCAGCAGTGCGCGACAGTCGTGGAGGTGAGTTGACCATCGAAGTCTTACCGGGAGGAGGGTAGATGTGGATGAGGTCTTCTCAGCGGAAATCCCACCCGATAGTAGCCTCATACTTACTATCGGGCTGGACCTTTTACCGGACAGTTGTAGGCGAAGTGTCCCGTTCCTCCACAGTACATGCAAAGGCCCAGGGATCTCCACCTCTCCTTCTCCTCCCGGGAAAGCTGGGCTCGACCCACCTGCATGGGCTCGTGATTGTTGACTGGGCTGACCACGTCCCTGCCTCTCGAAGGCAAGGCAAGGCAAGTTTATTTGTATAGCACATTTCATACACAGTGGCAATTCAAAGTGCTTTACACAGAAATTAAGTTAAAATATTTGCAGTATAACAGTTATAATATGAATTAAAAGAAATAAAAAAGACATAAATAAATAAAATTAAAAGTAAAATTAAAATTAAAAACAGGGTTAAATTGAAACAATTAAAGTGCAAGCAGTTCGGACAGAGCACAGAGCTCATTCAGTCAAAGCATAAGATAAGGTGCAATCAGTCGGATGTACAGTAGCACAGTGCTCATTCAGTAAATGCACAGCTGAACAGATGTGTTTTGAGTCTGGATTTGAAAGTGGCTACTGTTGGAGCACATCTGATCTGTTCAGGAAGCTGGTTCCAGCTGCGGCTGGCATAATAGCTAAAAGCAGACTCTCCTTGCTTTGAGTGAACCCTTGGTATTTCTAATTGACTTGATCCTGATGATCTGAGTGATCTGTTAGGTTTGTATTTAATCAGCATATCTGCAATGTATTGAGGTCCTAGGTCATTGAGTGACTTATATACAAGTAATAGTACTTTAAAATCGATCCTAAATGTAACTGGAAGCCAGTGTAAAGACCTGAGGACTGGTGTGATATGGTCATATTTTCTGGTTCTGCTCAGGATCCTGGCAGCAGCGTTCTGTATGAGCTGCAGCCGTCTAATGGTCTTTTTTGGAAGGCCGGTGAGAAGACCATTACAATAGTCCACCCTACTGGTGATAAAAGCATGAACGAGTTTCTCTAAGTCTTGCCCAAAGTTTCCACAAAGCATCTAATTCTTGCAATATTTTTGAGATGATAGTAGGCTGATTTAGTTATTGCTTTGACATGACAACTGAAACTCAGGTCTGACTCCAAAATCACACCCAGATTCCTGACTTGATTTTTTGTTATTAGGCCTTTAGCCTCAAGATATGCGTTCACCTTGAGAATTTCATCTTTGTTTCCAAATGTAGTGATTTCAGTTTTGTCTTTGTTTAACTGAAGAAAGTTTTGGCACATCCAACTGTTAACTTCTTCAATGCATTTACATAGAGTCAATGGGGCTGTAGTCATTAGGTGATAGGGCTAAGTAGATCTGGGTGTCGTCAGCATAGCTGTGGTAAGCCATTTTGTTATTTTTCATTATTTGGCTCAGCGGGAGCATGTACAGGTTGAATAGGAGTGGTGCAAGAATTGACCCTTGTGGGACTCCGCATGTCATGGATGTCCACTCAGACTTATGGTCACCTATACTCACATAATAACCTCTCCCTTCTAAGTATGACCTGAACCATTTGAGGACCATTCCGGAAAGCCCAACCCAATTTTCTAGCCTGTCAAGAAGTATGTTGTGGTCAACAGTGTCGAATGCAGCACTGAGGTCGAGTAGTACCAGAATTTATGTTTTGCCTGTATCTGTATTGTACTGTGATGCGGTCGGAAACCAGATTGAAAATTGTCAAATTGTCAGTGGCGTTTACCACTTCTAGGAGATCTGCTTCTAAACAGTTAAACACACTTTTGAAAAAAGAAGTGGGGAGTGTGTCAAGGGCGCAGGTTGATGTTTTTAGGTGCTGTACCGTTTCTTCTAAAATTTTTACCATCAATTGCTTTGAAATCAGTCATAGTAACTGTCATCGGTGCAGGCCGGGGCGGACTCGGATGACCAGCCGCCCCTGACTCCAGACACCACCGTGAGGAGCCGACACCACAGGCACGCAACAGACGGACAAAGGAGGAGGCAAGTAATTGAGTTCAAAGATAACAATCTTTATTGAATAATAATCAACTTGAGGAAAGAATGAGCAACTCCTGTCTTCTCGGGCTAGTGGACCGGAGTAGCCGCTGGAACGATTCTCCACTGTCTTCGGGAGACAATGGAGCGATAGTGGCTAGGAAGGCTTACTCCACGGCGTTGCTGCACATCTGCAAGACTCAAACGGTAAGTAACAGGTAATGTTCACTTTCTCAACAGCAGATTCTCTTATCAGGACGTAAGAGGGGAATTGTGACTTTAAAACTCACTTCACAGCGTTGCTGCACATCTGCAGGACTCAGACGGTAGGTAACGGGTAAGGTTTCTTCTCTTAACAGCAGATTCTCTTATCAGGACGTGAGAGGGGAATTGTGACTTTAAAACTCACTTCACAGCGTTGCTGCACATCTGCAGGACTCAGAGGTAGGTAACAGGTAAGGTTTCTTCTCTTAACAGCAGACACTTCCATCAGACATTAGCGAGAGACTCAATAGGCAGCTTTACCAGCGATGTTGTACATCTTCAGAGCTCCATCAGTACGTATAACGGTTCAGCCCTTTCCACAGCCATACGGTTCTTCGCGAGACTTGTAATTTCAGAGAGAGAGGGTTAACAGGAGCCTTCAATGAGGGATTACTTCACGACAATACTCAGTGGAAGAGAGGATAATACAAAGCATTACTTCACCAGTTCAGTTGTATCGTTCTGGAATTTGGATGGGGACAAGTAGATCATTTCACAAGAATGAAAGCAGGCGTTGGGAGACTCTTCTCAGCATAGCACACAAGACTCGTGTTCACTACAAATCCACAGCATTAATTCAGTGTGCATCAGGTAAGGCAAACAACTGCAAATCACTCACACAGTAGGGCTGATCAGAAGCCTCGCTTCATCCATGCATTTCAATGGGAATATTCAACTCTCAATTCCTCTCCAGCGTATCTGAAACAGATGTCCTCCTCAATAGTAAATTTCACATTCGCAGTCTTTTCTTCAAGCTTTACATTTGATTCAACGATGTAATTTATTCACTTATCTTTCGCTCTTCCAGCGCAGATCCAAGCAGCAGTTCAATCCAGTAATATTCCACAAGCAGCTCTAAACGACAGACTCCAATGGCAGTTCTTCACTTACATGAGTTTCCAGGATTACAGCGTCCAATGCAAGCGCTCGAACAGGAGATCTTCTACCCCAAGACACAACGACAGAGACCCAGCCAAACAACTGATTAACTGAACACCGATTGACTTTTACCAGCTCAACCTCAACTCTGACATCCTTCTTCTCTTCTAAATGGCTCTTTTATCCTCCTCTTGTGAAGCGGAAAGCCTGTGCAAACACCGCTCCTCCCTCTCTCACGCCTGCCGTGCATCAGCAGTAATTAGGTTGGACAATATTTCCGCTACACCCGGAACCGGAGTGAGGTGTTACACCAAAATAATTCCCCTCGGGGAACATGGAAAGAAAGAAAGGTTCCGCTTTTCCCAGCATTTTGTCACCCGTGACATAACTTTCTGAGGTTGTGGTCTGATCTGACTGACCCCAGAGCAACTCAAGGATGTGCTGATCGCATTTCTGATATTATTGATTTTCTCGGAGAAGAAGGAAGCAAACTCACTGCATTTGCTGTCTGAGAGCATTTCATTGGGAATGTGACTCGGAGGGTTTGTTAGTCTCTCTACAGTCGCAAAAAGAGTGCACGTGTTGTTTATGTTTCTGTTTATAATATTTGAAAAGAAGGTCTGTCTAGCTTTGCCTAGTTCCACATTGAAAGCACGAAGACTGTCTTTATAGATGTTGTAATGGACTACAAGTTTTGTCTTTCGCCACATGCGCTCATCTTTCCTGCATTGTCTTTTCATTAATTGCACTGCTGTTGAGTTTCTCCAAGGTGCTTTTTGTTTGCCACTCTTTTTTTTGACTATCACAGGAGCAATATCATCAATTACACTCTTAACTTTTGAGTTAAAAGAGTCAAGGAGAAAATCAACAGAGTCTGCAGATATGCTTGGTGTTAGAGATATAGCCTTCATAAACAGCACACTAGTGTTCTCATTTAAGCATCTCTTTTTGACAGAGACAGATCTAGTTTCAATGGCAGGAGAGATTGATATATCAAAGAAAATACAGAAATGATCAGACAGTGCCACATCCTTAATAACTATCGATGAAATGTTTAGACCCTTACTCATGAGTAAATCTAGAGTGTGTCCACGATCATGTGTGGGTCCGTGTACGTGTTGTGTCAAATCAAAAGTGTTAAGAACAGTCATAAGCTCTTTTGTTGTACTGTACTCCTCATTGTCAATGTGAATGTTAAAATCCCCAGCAATAGCAAAACAGTCATACTCAGATGAGATTGCTGATAACAGCTCTGTAAAGTCATCAATAAAAGCTGGGCAATATTTTGGAGGCCTGTAAATAATGATAAGCAGGATGCGTGGAGCACCTTTTAGCACAATGCCCAGATATTCTAAAGACAAATATTCACCAAATGATACTTCTGTCAGGTCCATTAAGTCAAGAACACACAGACAATAACAATAATTAAGAATTTTATTGAATAGATTGCAAACAACTTGATGTTCCTGAATTGAAATTTGGCGGTATGGCTCTGTTCAGGGAGTCCTCTGACCTTTCATGAGCACCATGAAATAGCAGCGAGTCAGAGGCAGCAGCAGCATTAGGGAACGCACACACAGTTTAGGACTGAGAGCTAAAATATCACCCAACAAAACCACACCTGGCAATCCTCTGAGATACAGAGGATGATTTATTTAAACAATTTATGCTTAGTAATCTAAGAATAATTACAATAAATTATACAGGGAGTGCAGAATTATTAGGCAAATGAGTATTTTGACCACATCATCCTCGTTATGCATGTTGTCTTACTCCAAGCTGTCTAGGCTGGAAAGCCTACTACCAATTAAGCATATTAGGTGATGTGCATCTCTGTAATGAGAAGGGGTGTGGTCTAATGACATCAACACCCTATATCAGGTGTGCATAATTATTAGGCAACTTCCTTTCCTTTGGCAAAATGGGTCAAAAGAAGGACTTGACAGGCTCAGAAAAGTCAAAAATAGCGAGATATATTGCAGAGGGATGCAGCAGTCTTAAAATAGCCAAGCTTCTGAAGCGTGATCATCGAACAATCAAGCGTTTCATTCAAAATAGTCAACAGGGTCGCAAGAAGCGTATGGAAAAACCAAGGCGCAAAATAACTGCCCGTGAACTGAGAAAAGTCAAGCGTGCAGCTGCCAAGATGCCACTTGCCACCAGTTTGGCCATATTTCAGAGCTGCAACATCACTGGAGTGCCCAAAAGCACAAGGTGTGCAATACTCAGAGACATGGCCAAGGTAAGAAAGGCAGAAAGTCGACCACCACTAAACAAGACACACAAGCTGAAACGTCAAGACTGGGCCAAGAAATATCTCAAGACTGATTTTTATAAGGTTTTATGGACTGATGAAATGAGAGTGAGTCTTGATGGGCCAGATGGATGGGCCCGTGGCTGGATTGGTAAAGGGCAGAGAGCTCCAGTCCGACTCAGACGCCAGCAAGGTGGAGGTGGAGTACTGGTTTGGGCTGGTATCATCAAAGATGAGCTTGTGGGGCCTTTTCGGGTTGAGGATGGAGTCAAGCTCAACTCCCAGTCCTACTGCCAGTTTCTGGAAGACACCTTCTTCAAGCAGTGGTACAGGAAGAAGTCTGCATCCTTCAAGAAAAACATGATTTTCATGCAGGACAATGCTCCATCACACGCGTCCAAGTACTCCACAGCGTGGCTGGCAAGAAAGGGTATAAAAGAAGAAAATCTAATGATATGGCCTCCTTGTTCACCTGATCTGAACCCCATTGAGAACCTGTGGTCCATCATCAAATGTGCGATTTACAAGGAGGGAAAACAGTACACCTCTCTGAACAGTGTCTGGGAGGCTGTGGTTGCTGCTGCACGCAATGTTGATGGTGAACAGATCAAAACACTGACAGAATCCATGGATGGCAGGCTTTTGAGTGTCCTTGCAAAGAAAGGTGGCTATATTGGTCACTGATTTGTTTTTGTTTGGTTTTTGAATGTCAAAAATTTATATTTCTGAATGTTGAGATGTTATATTGGTTTCACTGGTAAAAATAAATAATTGAAATGGGTATAAATTTGTTTTTTGTTAAGTTGCCTAATAATTATGCACAGTAATAGTCACCTGCACACACAGATATCCCCCTAAAATAGCTAAAACTAAAAACCACTTCCAAAAATATTCAGCTTTGATATTAATGAGTTTTTTTGTGTTCATTGACAACATGGTTGTTGTTTAATTATTAATGTTGTAAAATTAATCCTCAAAAATACAACTTGCCTAATAATTCTGCACTCCCTGTAATCATTACGTTATTTGACTAGATGAGCCAACCCCCCCCCCAAAACAGAAATTGAGTGTCTCGAATGGTGTCGTCTGAGCCACCCTAATTTAGCGGGGGTTTTTTTTATATATATATATAAAATTATAATTAATTACTGAAATGACTATTCAAGACCGCAATAGCTAAAACATGCTGTTACCTAGAATTATCTGTCTTTGAACTTGACGGTCTACAGTGGGGAGTTATCCTGCGCAGAGCATGAGCAAAATAATGATCAAATGTTTTTATTAGTGAAACAAATCAGAGACTTTAGCTCATGGCTTTCTGGGCGTCAAGAATAGCCCGAACGTCGGGACGGAGGTATCGTTCGTAAGCAGCAGAAGACCACCGCCCCATAGCTTTAAGGGTTAAAACCGGAGCAGATGCTGCTGCTGTTGTTGCTGCGCCGATGCGCAGATAATGAGCAGTATAGCGGTCCGGGGGCAGTCCACAGAATTGGCAAAGGAGGCGTAGGTGACAAGAAAACCAGGTTCTGGACATTGTTTTCCCTGCCTGCGTGACGAACAGCGGCTCCTGCGGATCAGCACTGGGGCGGTTCCTCAAATAGGACAACATGGAACTCAGAGGACAAAACATAGTGTTAGACTCAGAGATGTACACGATTACGCCTTTAGAATTTTTATCAGTTTTGGAATGTTTTAAAAATAATGTGAAATGGTGATCATGAATTGAGACATCAGAAATTGTTAGATTGAGATTTGGGTCAAATGAACACGTGCGTGAAGAAATTTCACCACCCCTTAGAAAACCAAAAAAAGCTGTGAGAATGACAGTTTCTAACAACAGATCGGTGTACGGCCCAAAACACCCATCCCGTAATTTTGATATGATTTGTTTAACCAAAGGTAGAGTAAAAGGGAGACGTTTATCATTGCCTTGTGGAGATTGTCTTTTGATCCCGTTCAGCAAAAGTCGAATGGAAGGATTTTCCAAAATACTGGAGGCAGATGGATCCAGGCAGCGCATATGGAATTGAATGCCAGCGACCGTACTTTTGATTGAAGAAGGCTGCAGTTTCCGATCCTCGAAGCAGTGGACTATAAACGCACTAATATATGATATATTGACAGGTAGAGCAGATACAGATAAAGAAGCACAAAAACTGATGAAATAAGACCATGCAGAGTCATAAGATTTTAATGTAGAACAGCGAAAAATCGAAAGAGAAATTTAAATATAATTTTATAGGCATTTTATTTATATTAGTCTGTGTTGCTACCTCTTCCTGACCCCCCTCCCCTCAATCATGTTTGATTATTGATGGTATATCATTGAGGATGGCTTCAGACAAAGAAGGTCAGTGGATTCATGACTGTTGGAAGTTAAAGAGATATGACCAAGAAGGGTGTAATTCTGTAGTATTATTTTGAGTGGAGGTAGTCAAGTTTTCCATGGAGATGTACTCTATTAGTAAATTTTTCCAAGTTGAAATGTGTATGGAGTTCCTTGATTTCCAGTTCATGAGGATAGTTTTCTTGGTGATAGTTAAAGCCACTAGGAGTAACTGACTGTTTGTACTGTTTAAATTGATTATGGATATGCCACCTAATATACAGAGAGAGGGAGACAGCGGGATGTGACAACCCACAAGGTTGGATAGTGAGTCAGTGACTTTTTCCCAGAATTTTTTAACTGAGGTGCAATGCCAAATAGCGTGTAAATAGGTGTCCGGAGTGTTTTGTGTGCAATGTGAGCATGTTTCTGAGGTAAAACCCATTTTAAATAATTTATGTCCAGTTAGGTGGACTCTATGAAGTACTTTATACTGTATAAGTTGTAAATTGGCGTTTTTTGTCATGAAGTAGATATTTTTACAGATTTGTGTCCAGAAAGCGACATTGGGAGCAATGGATAAGTCTGATTCCCATTTAGCATTGGGCAGGCTTAATGTGTTGTCTGATTTGGATATTATTTTATATATTTTGGAGAGTAGTTTTTTTGGGGGGGAGGTTATATTAATTAGCTCTGAGATTGGAGGAGGAAGGTCTAGATTAATTGTCTGAGTGTCGATTTTTGCTTGAATAGATGATTTGATTTGTAAATATTCCAAAAAGCAATTACTCCCAATGCCGTATTTCTGGACCAAGTGGGAAAATGGTGCCAAGTTGTTATTAAGGAGGATGTGTTGAAGTTGTGTGATGCCCTTATCTACCCATGTGCGTAAGTTGAGTGGCTTCTTGTTAACTATAAAATCTGGGTTATTCCAAATCGGGGTGTATTTTGATGGTGCAAGAGGGGTGTTTGTGATTTGATGAAACTTCCACCAGGCTGTCAGAGCTGCGGCTATTGTTGGAGTTTTAAAACAGTGATGCTTTTTGATTGTCTGATTATAGAAAGGTAAGTCTGAAATGTTAATATCTTTACAAATTGACTGTTCAACATCCATCCATGTGCGTTCTGATGGGTAAGGATGAATCCATTTGTAAATATTTTGGAGCTGATTGGCCAAACATTAGTGGTAGAAATGTGGTGCTTCCAGTCCTCCTTGTGTTTTTGGTTTCTAAAGTGTAGTTAATTTAATTCTTGGTGTCTTATTTTCCCAATATAATTTAGTGACGATTGAATCTAGTGATTTAAACCAGGTGAGGGTGGGTAGTGCTGGAGTCATTGTAAATAAATAGTTTAATTTAGGGAGTATAGTCATCTTAATTACTGATATTCTGCCCATAATGGATAGTGGTAAATTCATCCAGCGATGAAGGTCATCGTTTATTGTTTTCAGTAATGGAGTAAAGTTGAGTCCAATCAGCTCTGACAGCCTGGGGGAAACATTAATACCTAAGTATGTGATATAGTTGGTGCACAAAGGAATAGGTGGTGACTGGGATGTCACATCCAAGCTGTTGGAATGTAATGAGAGTATGGCAGATTTACTCCAGTTGATTGAGTATTCAGAGATATTCGAGAATGAATCAATAAGTTTAATTGTTTCTTGTAATGATGATGGGGGATCTTGTAAATATAGTAATATATCATCAGCGTAAAGAATAATTTTGTGGTGCATGTTTAGTGTCTGAATTCCTTTAATCTAGCTGTTTTGACGGATAGCTGCTGCTAATGGCTCAATGAAAATGGTAAATAATGAAGGGGAGAGTGGGCATCCTTGTCTAGTCCCCCGTTGCAGTGTGAAGATTTGTGATGTTAATCCATTGGTGATGACAGTAGCTGAAGGTGATGTATACAGAATTTGATCCAATTGATGAATGACTCCCCAAAACCAAATCTCCCTAATGTGGAAAACAGGAATTTCCAATTGACCCGATCAAAAGCTTTTTCTGCATCGAGAGTAACTATGATGGTTTTGGTTTTTTGAGTTGATGAATAATGCATTAAGTTAAAAAGTCTGCGTGTGTTGTTGGATGAAAGTCTGCCTTTGATGAAACCGGTTTGATCTGGATGGATTATAAATGGTGTGACTTTTTCTATTCTATGCGCTAGTGCTTTGGCTATGATTTTAATGTCTACATTGATTAGGGAAATCGGACGATAACTTGCTGGTAATGTTGGGTCTTTATTTGGTTTAAGAAGTAGTGAAATTGTTGCTGTGTTCATACTATCTGGGAGTTTTGATTTTTGTTTTGATTCAGTAATCATACGGATGAAGAGTGGCAATAAAATGGACCAAAAGTGTTTGTAGAACTCGGCAGGAAATCCATCAGGGCCTGGTGCTTTATTGTTTGGCATGAGTTTGAGGGCATTAAAAAGTTCAAGTTCTGATAAGGGAGATTCAAGATTATTTATTTGATGTTTACTGAGTTGAGGTAGGTTGATATTGTTGAGAAATGAGTCAATATCTTTCTGATCTGGGTCTTTATCGGAGGAATATAATTTACTGTAAAATTTTTTAAAGATTTTATTTATTTCTTCTGGTGAGTTGGTGGATTTCCCTGCTGTGTCTCTAATCACTGGTATTGTAGCTTTTTCTTTATTTTGTTTGATCTGATTTGCCAAATATTTACCAGATTTGCTATTATGATGGTAGTTTTCTTGTCTTAGCCTCTGAATTAGGAATTGTGTATGTTTATTGATTAATTCGTTCAATTTGAGTTTATATTTTCTTAATGAATCCTGTGTTTCTTCTGTTGGGTTATTTATATTAATGTCTTCTAGTTGTTTAATTTTTTGTTCCAATTCTATTCGTTGATCCTTTTCTTTCCTTTTTTTGTAAACGGAGAATGAAATAATTTTTCCTCTTAGTACGGCTTTCCCTGTTTCCCAAAGAAGAGATGGAGAAACTTCCGGGGAGTCATTCATCTCTAGAAAGCATGCCCACTCTCCTTTCAAATAACTCTCAAAATCATGATCTTTCAGAAGAGATGTGTTAAATCGCCATCTGGTAATGGGTTTATGTTGACTAGTTGTGTTCCACTTTAATGTTACCGGGGCATGATCACTAATGACTATTGGATGGATCTTTGATTCAGAAATATTTTATATGATAGAATTACTGGTAAGAAAGAAGTCAATGCGGGAATATGAGTGGTGTACTGGAGAGAAAAATGAGTATTCTTTACTGTTAGGATGCTGTAGACGCCAACTATCGCCAAGACCAAAATCACTCATGAACTGTTTTATGGTCTCTGCAGATTTCCAAATGCGTATATTGCCCAAACTATTACATCTATCTATTGTTGGATCTAGAACTGTATTGAAATCACCTGCAATTATAACTGGACAATTAGAGAAATTTGAAATTGAAGAAAAAAGGGCCTGGAAAAAGGATGGGTCATCTGTGTTTGGGCCATATAAATTGCCAATTGTGACTGGGCTATTATTGATTGAGATGTTTATGATAATGAAACGTCCTTCAGGGTCTGTAATGGTGGTATTATGAACAAAATAGATTTTTTTATTTATTAGAATGCATACTCCTCTTTGTTTTGTGTTGTAGTGAGCCGAGAATAAATGATTGTAACTTGATGATTTAATTTTGTTATAATCTGATTCTGATAGATGTGTTTCTTGCAGGAGACATATGTCAGCTTGTAGTTTATTTAAATGATTAAAAACTTTGACCTTCTTTGTCTGAGAACCAAATCCACGAACGTTCCAGGTTACAAAAGTGATAGATGACATGTTTAGTGCAAAAATAGACATATATGTATATTAATGTGTGGGCCTGTTAGTACTGTATATGTGTACATGTGAGTGTATATATTCGAGAGGGTATAGTAGTGTATGTGTGCATAATAATAATGCAATGTTGTTGGCAGACTAACAAAAATACAGAAACACAACTGACAGAATATACATAGCAGAACAGACATAAAACAGAAAACATTAAATACCGACATATGGTGGAACATGGGAAGGGGGACACGAGACTTAGGTGCAAAAGTAGGACCACATCTAATAGATTAACGAAAGAAGTATTGAGTGTATTTAGTTCAGTTTATGATTAACAACGACAGTTATTGACTCAAGAATGGAGGTGAAGTGTTCAGAAAAGCCAGGGAGTAATATCCTTATCGCAATATAGTTGTCCATCTATATATAATTTATCCACTGTAATGACTGCCTTTTTTCCTTCATTTATTTTCTGTTTTCGGATTGGGAAGAGTTGTTTCCGGCGTTCGAGAATGTCCTTTGGATATTGTTCATTGAGTCCATAGTTTGTGCCTTTGAGTTGTTTGCCTTGCCTCTGAACCAGTTCTTTGTGTTTATAGTGTTCGAATTTTGCGATGATCGCTCGTGGTCTGTTGTTGATGTTTCTGGATCTGATACGGTGAACACGGTGAAAGGTGATGCTCTGAACTGTTTCCGCTGGTAATTTGAGTTGTTTTATCATGAAGTCCTTGACAGATTTTTCGGGGTCGTCTGGAGTTTGTTCCGGGATGCCTGTAAAAACTAAATTGTCCCTCATGCTGCGCGATTGCAAGTCCAAAATGTTTTCTTTCATGATTTTATTTTCGGCGACAATGGAAGTGAGTTGAATGGTAAGTCCTTGAACGGAGTTCTTTAAAAAGTTATTTTCTTTGGTTAGAGTGTCTATCTGTTCTTGGCTGAATTCCAAGCTGTGCCGCAATTCCTGGAATTCCTTGTGTATGACTTCTATAAGTGCAATCCTGGTATCAAGTCCGGTGAGTTTATTTTCGATTGAGAGCAAAATGTCGCTTACCTCAGTGCAGCACGGTGGTTTGGGTGATGTGGATGGTGTTGTACTTGGGCTGAAAGGTGAATCGGGACGAGGTCTCTTGGAGTTTGGAGTGGGGTTACCTTTACTTTTTTTGTTGTGATCCGGTTTGTCCCTGTTCATGGTGCAGCAGAATGTGTTGTAGTGCGCGTCGATATATTCTTCGAGATGATCCAGGTTGTATAATATTATAATCCGGTTTTTAAGAAAAAATGACGAAATGAGAGAAGTGTGGAGCGGTGGGAAAACGAGAGAAAACAAAAAATGTTGTAGGTATTTCAGCTGGAGTTGTTTACAATCTAGCAGACGAGCGCCGCCATCTTAGATCTCGCACCGGGTCTCGTGAGGTTTCGTGTTACTCGGCCATAGCCCTCCTCCGTAGCCAAAACAGTAGTTCTCTACTTCCCAAAACAGCAACGGCATAACTTTAAAAGCATCGGAAATATCTGCCTTTGCAAGCCAAGCTCCACATCCTGCCTTTTTTATGAATTTGATGGCATCACCGACAGTGTTGTAAAACAGAGAAAATGGGGCTAAAGGAATGAGGCTATTGATGCTGTCAGCCAAACCATTGTGGGGAGCAGAAAGGTCGATAATTAAACGTTTTTTACCCAAATATTTTCGAGTAGCTACCCCTATAGGACTTACCCTAAAAATCGGGAAAGGAGAATAAACAAATGGGCCTATCATGAATCCTTTCTTAACCTCTTTCTCGAGCAAGGTATCCACAGTTTCCGGCTCCTGAGACGCGGACAATAGGTTATGGCAATGAAAAGATACAGCAGGAAAATGCAGCAGGCCAGCAAAAAAACCCTGAACAAGACCAGTCAGTAAATAATCCACAAAACAGCAGTCAGGATGCTTTCTCAACGCCTGTCCCAGCTTGGGGTTAGTGGGAGTTGATGGTTTTATTTCTTTCGCTCCATTTTTATGAAGCGGGTTCTCCTCGGGCACACAGACTTTGGGTGGGCGTTCCCACAATAGCTACAAACATGAAAATATTTAGAATTATGCATCCTACAAATATTTTCATTGAAATTAAAGCAAATAGGAGTACCAAAGTTATTCACCTGGGGGCCAGATTTATGGCTCGGGCCGGGATGAGACATGGAAGAAATAGGCTTAGATTTAGAGCATAAATTAGTAGAATGCGAGAGAGAGCCGCAAACGGAGCAGGACAGGATTTGGTGACCTGTGAAGTGTCTACTTATGAGCGCGAGATCGACCACGGACCAGTCTAGTCTCTGATTAAAGCGTTGAATGAACATAGCTGCCTTTGCAGAAAAAGACTTGTGATACTCGTAGAACAGAACTCCACCGTAAGAGAGAGCTAGATCAGAAATAATGGCCAGATAGGTACCTAGTTCGGCTCTGCGCGCTGGTTGGACCTAACAAATAACATCCCTATAAACTCCAAATGCAGTACAGAACTCTGGAAAAGTTAGAATTTTTGTAAGTCTAGGGTCCCCATCTTTTAGCTCGACTTGTACGTCACCACAGTCTACTATACGCCGTTCACACAGCTCGGAGCCCAGCAAAAGTTTAACGAAGTTAATGTCATTACCTGACAATATCTGTCCCCTCAGCTGATGAGAGATGGCAGCAGCTGGTGGGAAAAAAGGCGAACCAGTGGAAAGAGGTACGGCGGATGCTAGGGTCCTTTTAGGTACAAATTCCGTGGTGACGTCATCAACTTGAGGCTGACGTGGATCGGAGACAGCAGCGGTGGTTGAAGCCGGGGTGGAGGTCGATTGAGCAGAGACGGGGGTCGAGGAAGGTCTAGAAAGGGAGCCGTCTTCCAGTGTTGATATCCTAGCGGACATGTCAAGGATAGAAGATTGGATATCAGAAAGTGCCATGAGCACTGGATCATCTGCTGAAAAAGCACTTGGACCCGGACGAACAGAGCAGCTGGCACGTTTTTGTGCTGGGGCTTTGCTGGGCATCTCTGGATTTTTTCGCTTCGAGGTGTGTTTTTTACCGGAGGACTGGGTAGAAGGCACTGGCGGAGATTCAACAACTGGAATCATTAGAGAATCGCAGAGGAGGAAAAATAGGTCCTCGTGAGAGGCGCCACGCGGAGGCTGAATGTCATTTGTAAATAGGGTTTCCAGTATTTTTGCCACGGGCCAATCGTCGATGCATGGTTGGGACGAGGATTTATTCGCCAACCGCCGAGAACTCCTACGAACGGTAGCGTTATCTTCCGGGCAGGCATCCTGCCCCTGGTCCGATGGCCGGGTTTCCTCAGAAGAGTCTTGCCATTCTTCCTCGACAGCGGCGGAATTCATAGCCGTCAATAGGGTGAGTAGAATCAGTATTTTTACGTTTAACAACATGAGTGATTTACCAGCGTACAGATCAGCAGTAGCGAGCAGCAAGCATGTATGAGCAAACTGAATGTGCTTTAAATAGGGTGCCTTGTTGAGCTTTGGCCATTGAGCAGCAAGGGGAGTTAACCAGCTAATGCAGCTCAGCTGAAGCGGATCAGCTGGAGCAGATCAGCTGACGGGACAGTGTTGTTTACAAATAGCATAGCAGCGTCTTGACTACCTGGCCTGCCAGAACTGACGCTGACGCTCAATTTGCTTACATTGATAGACATCTTTAAAAAGAGCAGCTAAACCTCCACCCCTCCTGACTGCCCTGCAGACACTCATAAAAGTAAAGTTAGGAGGGGCTGTTTCATTGAGGACTGTTGCACTGCAGCTGTCTTCTAGCCACGTTTCATTTAGAAGTAAAAAATCTAGGTTGTTTGTGGTTATTAAGTCATTGACTAGAAATGATTTGTTTTTGAGTGAGCGGATGTTTAAAAGTGCTAACTTAACAGTATTCATTTTAATTTTTTCCCCCACACTAATCTTAGGTTGACAAGTAACAGGCCGCAGATTAGATGGATTTGCGATACGGCCTGAGAAGGCCTTAGACTTTCTATCACGTAACAGAACAGAAATGGAGAAAGAGACAGGCACAATGGGTTCCCGCTTGTTTTGTAAACATTTGATAAGGTTGCTGTTTACGTTGCGAGGACCCATAATACATCACTTGGAGCTGGTATCAGTTGTTTTTGGTGCAGATGGAGGAGGGTGTGGGCCCTGGCGTTGTGACCGGAGAAATCTCACAGGAGGAGGGGCAGAGCGAGCTGGGCCCACAATCTTTAGTGGTTGTGGGGCTCTGCGCTCTTTGGCTGATATCTGGGGGCTCGTAGCGATCGAGTGTGATTGTCTGGTTCCAGTATAAACAAAATCCATTTTCTCTGTGAAGCTCAGAAGCGGGGATGCTGTAGAGAGGAATAACATATCTGGTGAGGGGGGCTGTTGGTCTGGTGTTACCGGAGGCTGCAATATGTTATCGTCCAGTTCATGGAGTGACTTAGACATTTCTTCCAGCTTATTGCTCAGACCACACATAAGGTGTAAAAGTTCACCAGTCTCACCCCCGATGGTCCCCATTTTTACCAGTGCCTCCACAGACTCCACAGTCTGGGCTGGGATGTTACTGTTTAGTGCCTCGATCTGTGTCACTTGGAGCAGTTCTAATCCGTCACAGTGTGTCTGTGGTGAGCTCTGAGGGCGGGGCTCAGCTGGGAGTGTGTCCATGAGAAGTGGTTGTTGTGGCTGTGTGGTGTTATCATTGTCCTTGTGGGGTGTATCAACCGCATGTCCATTCAGATGCTGAAATGAAGTCCTGTGATCGTCTATACTCTGTACTGGTGTGTGTGTGCCATCCAGGTTGAGTGGGTTAGCACACACAACTGAAGGATGATGAAGGGAAAAATAAATATTGTCCTTTAGCACTCTTGCACCGAGTTTGTTTGGGTGGAGGCCATTTGAAGTAAACAGTTGTCTTTGACTCCAGAAGAGATTAAAGTTGTCGATAAAGTTCACTCCCTTCATGTTGCAGGTTTTTTGCAGCCATGTATTAAGCCCAAGTAGCCGTGAGAACCTATTTGTTCCTCTTGCTGGAAGTGGTCCACTGATGAACGGCTGA
Source organism: Romanogobio albipinnatus (assembly GCA_023566225.1). Classification (NCBI taxonomy): domain Eukaryota; kingdom Metazoa; phylum Chordata; class Actinopteri; order Cypriniformes; family Gobionidae; genus Romanogobio; species Romanogobio albipinnatus. Next base: position 31,802,018 of record CM042257.1, read on the forward strand.
ACTTTCAGTTTTTTAAGTGTTTCAAAAAGTTCATTGAAATCCCTCTTAAGGAGTTCTGACTGCTCTCTCTGAATATCGTTCTTCCCCACATGCTTGTGGAAGGCAGCATGTAGTTATATCCCTGCTGCTAATGTTTCTGACTGTGGAGTCACCCACTATCAGAGTCCTGGGCTCGGCTGCCCTCTGAGCTGATGGCCGCTGTCTGCTCGACCTTGAGCGCCTGTTAGCATCAGTGTTAGCTACGGGGTGATTCGATCTGTGTTCAGTCACATTCATCACGTTTGGGGATTCCTCACCCACATTCATTAACACTTCAAATCTGTATATTTGGTGGTAGGAAACGATTGTTTGCAATCCTTGTGTCTGGGGTAGATCATGCTAATGCGTCAATATGTGATGCTCGTGACAATCTGATGTCTCGAGTGCCTTTGGGTCTCGCTCCCTGTTTGTGCCATCGATTAGTGTGTTGATCAGTTACTTGTTTCTCTACCTGTTGAGTAGCACTACATTTATGGGACTCACCGGCAGTGTGCAGACGGCGTTCATGATGAAGCTCTGCTGTGTGATTCGTCTGGTTAGATGGTTCCGCAAATAGCTTTGTTTCAAGAACTGCAATCCTTTGTAAAAGTCTGTGGCAGTTTGTGCAGCAAGTAGATTCTAGAAGAGGCATCTTCTTATCCTTTTGAATGTAGGCAGCTGTGTTTTCCCTTCTCCGGAATGTAAGCTGAAGGCAGTGGGAGGCTGGTCGGTTGAAATATTCCGCTTTTTGTTTAGTAATCCAGTCACCAGAGTTTCTAATTTTATCATTGGAGTCAAGCTTTGTCGTTTGAGCACTGTGCTGATTTGTTGAAGTTGAAATTATGAGATAAAATATAGAAGCGAAAGAGCAAAGCGCGGAGCAGTAAGCAAGAGCGTCCGAACAATAGCGAAGCAGGAAGTGAGAAACACTATTCCCTGACCTCCTCAGGGCGACGGTTGTGCTGAACCCGCCGATCCACACGAGAAAGGCGAGCGTCCACTCTTAAAGCCAGTGCGATCAACTCATTGAGCCCAGTGGGAAGGTCCATGGCATAAATCTCCTTGTGGACGCGGTCAGCCAGCCCATGCAGGAACATGTCCCACTGCGCCTCCTCGTTCCATTGGCTCTCTGCCGCTAAGGTACGGAACTCGATCGAGAAGTCTGCTACCGACCTCTCTCCTTGACGCAGATCTGCCAACACTCTGGCTGCCTCTTTTCCAGAGGCAGATCGGTCAAATACTCGTTTCATCTCGGCAGAGAGCGTCTGAAACGAGGAGCAGCATTCGTCCTGGTTCTCCCACACCGCCGTTCCCCAAAGCGCCGCTCTCCCAGTCAGCAGCGTCAGAACAAAGGCGACCTTAGATCGCTCCTCATGAAATGTCCTGGGTTGAAGAGAAAAATGCATAGCACAACGAGTAAGGAAAGCTCGACAGTAGTTGGGTTCACCTGAGTAGGCTTCTGGAACCGGTAGGCGGGGCTCCGACTGGGAGGGGTCCGCTGAAGATGGTGGGGGAATCAGCAGAGCGGGTGGCGCAGTGGGTGCTAGCAAAAGTTGGATCTGTTGGTTGAGCCCGGACACCTGCGCCACTAACGCCTGAACAGCGTGCGCTGTATCGTTGAGATTACTCTCCTGATTATCCATTCGAAGAAAGGTGTGATTCATGAATGCCTCCAGTGATGGTGATGAGTCACTCGCTGCTTCGATAATCTTGGTCAGTTCGTTATGTCACGACACAGAGACGAAAGCAGTAGCGAGAAACTCTTTTAATGTAGAATTGATGATGTACACAAAAGAAGTCACAAAGAAGCAAGCTAGTGACGCAGGGACTCCGATGGCCAGATGGAAATGGTGACGAGTGCAGAGAGTGAAGACCAGGTGACGACGAATCCAGAAACCACGGAACATGAACAGGAACAGGGAAGGTACAGGACTCGAACACACTGGAACACACACCGGGAACCCACAAACAACGATCTGACAAAGAGAGATGAAAATGATGAGTCTATATAGGTGATAGTGATGAGCTGCAGCTGGTGACGGGCTTGATGAGTCAGATGGCTGATGATCCAATATACGGCCACACCCACACAAACAGCACGCACACACACACACATAACAAAAGCACATGAGACTAGAAAGAGACATGGATTTATGAACCGTGACAGGTACTTTGCCAAAGGCTACAAACCTCCCTGTAGCACTCACACACATCATTATGAAGTGCTTTGAGCGGCTGGTCCTGGAACACCTAAAGGACTCTCTACCATCCACATTGGACTCACACCAGTTTGCCTACCGCAGCAATAGGAGCACAGAGGATGCAGTTTCCATGGCACTGCACTCTGTGCTCACCCATCTGGACCATAAGAACACTTATGCACGCATGCTGTTTGTTGACTTCAGCTCAGCATTCAACACTGTCATCCCATCCAAGTTAATTGCCAAACTTGGAGACCTGGGAATCAACACCTCAATGTGTAACTGGATTTTGGACTTCCTAACTAACAGACCACAGAATGTTCGATCAGGATCCACCTGCTCCACGTCCATCACACTCAACACTGGTGTACCACAGGGCTGTGTGCTAAGTCTGTTTCTCTACTCCCTCTTCACCTCCGACTGCAAGCCTGTGTATGGATCTAATTCCATCGTCAAGTCTGCGGACGACACTACGGTGATTGGTCTCATCAGTAACAACGATGAGACTGCCTACAGGGAAGAGATCCAGCACCTGGCCACATGGTGCACTGATAATAACCTGCTCCTCAACACCACCAAAACAAAGGAGCTCATCGTGGACTTCAGGAAAGAGTCAAGAGGCACACACGATACCATCCACATCAATGGAATGGCTGTTGAGCGTGTCTCCAGTTTCAAGTTCCTGGGGATCCACATCTCGGCGGACATGTCGTGGACGACCAACACCTCCAGCCTGGTCAAGAAGGCTCACCAGCGCCTCATCTTCCTGAGGACACTGAGGAAGAATCAGCTCTCCTCGGCTATCCTGGTGAACTTCTACCGCTGCGCAATAGAAAGCATCGTGACCAACTGTGTCGCAGTATGGTATGGGAGTTGCTCTGTTGCGGAGCGCAAGGCACTGCAGCGGGTGGTAAAAACTGCCCAGCGCATCACAGGGACTCCACTACCTGCCATCGAGTACATCCAGAGGAAACGCTGTCTGCATCGAGCTCGCAGCATCCTCAAGGACTCCTCTCAACCCGGCCCACAGACTGTTTTCTCTCCTGCCCTCCGGCAGGCTTTTCAGGACCAGCAGACTAAAGAACAGTTTTTTCCCCAGAGCTGTCTCTTTATTGAACTCAAACCCCCGTTGATCCACTTCCCTCATAAACTGCTTGTTCCCTAGCGGCCTCTGGGATGGAGCTAGCCCCAGGTGCGGACGTAAGAGCCAGCTGGTTGTTAGTAGCCAGCTTGGGCAGTCTGGGCAGCTAGACTTCAGGACAGGTAGTAGGCGTCAACCAGCCTCCTTGCAAGAAAGTCTCGACACCATGGCCCACGAGTGGGCCTTGGAGGATCTTCTCCACGGGTGTCGACATCAGCAGTAACCTCGTCAACTAGTCTCCTTGGGGATGAGTTCCCAGGTGTGAACTAGATTTCCAGGCCTCCGTCAGCCCAGGCGCAGCAGCCAGCCTTCTTAAAGGCCTCCCTGAGGGGTAGGCTCCCGGTTTGGGTTACCTTCGCTCAGGTGGTAGGCCTCGTTTGGCCTCCCTGAGAACCTGCTGTGTCAGCAGGCACTGCCTGGTCTCCCCTGAGGGGGCACCACTGGCATTAAGCCCCTCGACGGCTGGTACGAGCTGCTAATAGGTGGTAGGCGTTACCTGGCCTCCCTAAGGGCCTGCTGTGGGGTAAGCAGGCTCACCTGACCTCCTCTGTGGGGGCGTTCCTGGGCTCCAGTCACTGGATGGCTAGCACGAGTGCTAGTAGGTAGTAGGCCTCAACCGGCCTCCCTGAGTGACCTCCCTGGATGCAAACTCCCGGTCCCAGCCGCTGTGGCGGTGAGCATGAAGTGCTATGAGTAGCACATTCTGCTATCAGGTGGTAGGCATTGGGCCTCCCTGAAGGCGAGCTCCCGGTTCCCAGTCGCTGTGGCAATTAAAGAGCGGTTAGCGAAGTGAAGCACTATGGACGGCATGTTCTGCTATCAGGTGGAGGCATTGCGCCTCCCTGAAATCGTTCCCCGGTCCCCAGGTTCGGTAACGGATCGTAGCATGGGAAGCTATCAGGCAAGCTGCACGGGGCTTCCCTGTGGGATTCGCTTGGAGTAGTAGGCCCCACGTGGCCTCCTCTGAGGGCACGCTCCTGTCTCGTGGTCTCTGGACAGGTCCAGTCACTGAGCGGAGGGCTGTGATGGAGAAATGCCCGGCATTTTTTGCAGGTGGTAGGCCCGCTAGGCCTCCCTGATGAAGCAAGTCCCTGTTTTCCCAGCTACCTCGAGGGCTAGCACGACTGCGATCAGGTATCAGGCCCGTATGGCCTTCCTGAGGGCGAGCTCCGCTGTTGGACACGCGAGCAGTCGGCACAGGTTACCAGGTGGAGGCTCCTCTCGGCCTCCCTGGGGAATGAGTTCCCTAGGCGGGAACGCACAACTGGCTTTACGCTGACAGCTAGTGGTCACCCGCTATCAGGCGCCGGTCTCTGGCCGTTCGCGAAACCTGAAGGCGGTGTTCTTACCCTAGCACGACGAGACGTTGCTGCTGCTATGCGGTCCCCACGGGAGGGGACTTTCATAGATTGCCTACGGCATGGTTACCTACCAGGCAGGCTTATGAGCTCCTCTCAAATGAGGGTCTACTTTGAGCTTACGGCCGCTTAGCGCTGATAAATGGTTGTATGCCCCTCAGGGCCTCCCTGGTATGATCAGCCTCTAAGGCCTCTGGCCTCCTAAGCACATTTTAAAGTAAGTGCTTGGTAGATCCGAGGATCGAGCGACTAAACTCCCCTCACTAGCTAGGGTTATAAAGCACTTCGCTGAGAGCTGCTCTCCGGGATAACCCGTCTCTGAGGTCCGGCTAGTGGATGTCACTGCCTTTCTTTCAGCACCCTAGCGGGATGCCTCTTCGGAGGCGAGTACCAGAGGCTCTGTACTATACAGACAGGGTTGACCGTATTACGTGTCCCATAACAGACTGGGTCACCTGGTCAGGTCTCCCTGGTGGCATTCGGTGAGAACCTCCCGAATAGTGACTGGCATAGGGTTCCCTCATAGTTCCCTTGCCACGTTCCCTTAAAGGAACCCCTTCTAAGTCGAATGGGTGGTTCCAGGCCTTCGAGCAAGGCCTGGGAAGGACCTCGTGTGTGAAGGTTCCTTCTCAGGCGATAACTTGGGCTATGACCGTAGGGAGCGCTGTCACTGACAGCCTAATGTGACCAGAAGGGGAGTGGTTCAGGCATTTCATTAGAATTTGCTTGTCTTGACAGTTGTCACTGCCAGTGGGCATGCACTCCCGTCGGCATGGCGGCGTGGGTATATCGTTCCCCGTAGCGTCGAACCTTTCGAAAGGGAATGTCTCAGGTTACAAATGTAACCTTTGTTCCCTGAGAACAGGGAACGAGATGCTGCGTCGCTTTGCCATGCCGCAGGGCCTGCCTGCCGAAAACAGTCCCTTCAGACGATTAGATACTGTCATGTTGGCAAGGCGCCCTTATATACTTCCTGGTCGCACCTTGATGACATGATAGGCTGTCGCCGGTCAATAGGATTGACGTTTTTTGATAGTGATTTCAGGCACCAGTCACGCTGGAGGCGTTCCCCGTAGCGTCACAGCTGACGCAGCGTCTCGTTCCCTGTTCTCAGGGAACAAAGGTTACATTTGTAACCTGAGACGTTTTCTGTGTCAGTGGCTGCAAAGATGAAGTTGATGCTGACTCGCGATCTTCGCAGTAGTGAAACCGCCTGAGAGAAATGCACATTTCATTCGGATTACATAAGCAGAGAGCAGTCTGTTTTATTTTGTTTTGAATTGCTCTGTTTAAAAGTAGACATTTCAATAGGCTATAGATATATTTCTTAGGTTTGTGAGACAAGTAGGCTACCTTATACGCAGATTTTTAGTTCATTTATGATACGAGCTAAAGTTCACGCCGGCACCTCCGTGTCGTGATCATCTGTCTGCTATATTTACTTCTTATTTGTTAAATCCAGGCAATTGGTTGATGAAATATTGATTAAAATTGAGATACAATTATTACAAAACGAAATTACCTTTAAAGAAAGGCTTTGTGATTTCTATTTCTATTTAGGCTATAATGTTAACTTCAAATAGGGGTGTGTCGCGATTTCGGTTTTACAGCCCTAATTATTGGAATATAGACATTTAAGAGAATAAAGTGTAATGCAAATATAATACTTAAAGTACATTTTAAATCAGGTACTTTTTACTTAAGTAGGGTTTTAATTGTGTAGGCCTACTTATTACTAAACTAAATATGTCTAAAGTAAATATGTCTCTGGTTATTTGTACTTTTACTTAAGTAGCCTTAAGTAGCCTACTGAGATTCAGTACTTCCTCCACCATTGCTTGTCTTTAATAATTAACAATTATTGTTAATAATTAACAATTATTGTTAATTGGGCAAATTAATCATTTAGTGAAATATATACATCCATGTATCTATTTCTTTTAAATAGAGGAGAAACGCGAACATCAGCTACCAGGCCGCAGCATGTCGGCGGCCCCAGCTGCGAAGAGAGTTCGTTTGGTTTCAACAGTTGATTGTTTGTCAGACGTAGAGGACTCCAGCGAAGACACTGTGCTGCCCGAGGACGAGGTCTCTGCATACATCGAGTTCAAGCCACCAAAGGGGGATCCTTTCGATGTTTTGTTGTGGTGGAAGGAGCATGCGAAAACATTTCCCAACCTGGCAATGATTGCGCGGAATGTTCTCTCCATCCCAGCATTAAGCGCTGTGAATGAGAGAGACTTTTCCACAGCTGGTTTTGTAATCCAAGAACGGAGAACGCAACTTAAACCTGGGACTGTGGACGATATCCTTTTCCTGCACAGTAACCTTAAGGGAAAGTAAATGCATAGGCATAGGCCTATAGGCTATAGCCTATAATATAATGTTTGTGAGCGACAGGCTCAGGTTTTTTTTTTTTTTTTCATTAAAAGGTCTATTTGCGTAGGTAGGCTAGGCTATAGTTATCGGGTTCCATAGCCTATTTAGGTTCGTAGGCTACTTGAATGGCGCAAAACAAAGCGCACTTTAGCCTGTTTCATAGCCCATTCATGACGTTGTTGTGATGTTGTGAGAGAGAGGTGCAAGATAAAAAATAAGGCACTTTAATTTGAATGATTTTAGTGTGTGTGATTTATCGCGGGCACGGATCGGGTAATGGGCAAAATATTAACGGGTCTGGGCGGGTGCGGATTTCATTTTGATATTATCACGGGTGACGAGTCGGATCTGGTGCTGAACTTTGCGGGTACGGGTGGGGGCGGGTCTCCAAAAATGGACCCGTGCAGGACTCTGATTTAAAGGTCCCGTTTTTCGTGTTTTTTTGAAGCTTTGATTGTGTTTACAGTGTGCAATATAACGTGTTCATGTTTCGCGTGTAAAAAAACACAGTATTTTTCACACAATTTACTTATCTGTATACCGCTGTTTTCACTGTCCTAAAAACGGGCTGATGAGTTCCTTGTTCTATGAAGTCCCTCCTTCAGAAATACGTAATGAGTTCTGATTGTGCCAGCGGTTCCCGTGTTGTGATTTGACCGCAGCTTAGCGCACGTTGCACGGTTCCTGTGTTGTGATTCGACAGCAGCTTAGTGCACGTTGCACGGAAAGGTCACGCCTCTTAACGGGGAGATGTATGCGCTCAATGATCTCTAAGTACAGCGTCCCTGGGAAAGCCAAACAAAGGTGATTTGACTCCGGGATGAAAATAACAGCGTCTCGACGACATGGCGACAAACACACTCAAACGCAACTCTTCCTCGTCTTCTCCACTGTGGCAGTACGAGGAAAAAAGAGGAGTTTTTTTTTGCTGTGTGGCCGGATGGAGGAGGGAAATAAATTAACTGGAAAAGGGAAACGTGTATATAAGGAGGAGTTATAGGAGGAACGGGGGAAGAAAGAGGAGAGAGAAGGAAAGAGAGAGGGAGAAAAACCGAATACCTGAGACAACCGCCTAGTTGGTGAGACTGAACGCACCGCTGCTGTTTGAGCTAGTCGGGGTCGCTGAAGCGGACGCGAGTTACCGGGGCGATCTCTGTAGTGTGGCATGCACTCTCGGCTGCTGGTTGCAGGGTGACGACGGAGTCTTTGTGGCTGACGAGCGCGAGTGAGCTGCTCAGGTGAACGAACTCCTGTTTAAACTCCCTTAGTGTAATAGACTCCAACAGACAAAAAACAGTTTCCTCCCTGCCATTACCGGCCCGAGCTCAGCACTCTTCACACACACACACAAAAGCCGCGTTTCCACCGCAGGAACTTTACCCCGGAACCAGGAACTTTGGGGGGGAACTCGGTGTGTTTCGACCGCAGGAACCAGGGTCTAAATGAAGTTCCGGGTAAATATTTCCCCCTCCAAACGGCCCTGCTTGCGAGGTGGTACTTTTGAAAAGTTCCCGAACTTTCGGGGTTGGACTTGGGTGCTGAACATGCTGATTGGTTGAGCTCACGCAGCATTTTATTTCAACCGGCATTTTTAAAAGTCTTTTGCGAGGATCGAACAGCGTTCAGTAAATATCAGTCTTACTCTTTCTGTCCGATGGCGCGCGTTCGTCTCAGCCATCACGGTCAATGTCCGTAATAGCTGATGATAACATACTTTGTCATATTTTAAATATAGCTTTCAGAATACGCTTTAGTATCAGTGCTCGTCTCTTTTCCGCCGTTTTGTTAATGACCTCTTTAGTAAACCGATACATAACCAGCAAAAGCAGCGCTGCTTGCATCTCCTCCACTTGTTATTGTTGCAGACAAGTATCGCGCAAAAATTATTACTGTCCGTCGCTGACTGGAAGGAGCAGTCGCGCCGCGCTCAGTCCTACATCACCGGACAAATTTGCCTAATCTTCCCGGTACTTTAGACCGCGGTGGAAACGCAGACAGTAGCAGGTCTGGGGGAGAAAAAGTTCCTGGGAAAAAAGTTCCTGGTACAAATAGTTCCGGGTAATTTCGGTGGAAACGCGGCTAAACTACACCAACACGCAAACATACCTGAACTTTCAAGCACGCCCATTCATCACATCACACCAGAGACAAATACTTTTTTCAACTCGTGGTGTTTGGTTTGATTTAGCGTGTAAAAGTTTTTTTTGTGATTTTGTAAGACCTGATTGGTTGATTTTTTTTAATGTTATATTGCTCGCATTGAGAGACGAAACTGTTGAAGGTGTTGAATCTGCCGGGAGTGTTCAAAGAGATACTTGCATCAACTTTTACTTTTATTGTTTTCTTATTTATTTATCTATTTATTTTTTGTTTTCATTGTAATTGTTGTTTTCATTTTGTGTGGAAGAACAAATGTTTTGTTTCTGTATTTTTTTTTTTTATTTAAACCAAGGTGATCTCTTTATATACTCTTCATCATTTCTGTTTCCACCTCTTGTTGAGGAAATAATGTGTGACACTTATGGGATTTAATAAATTATTTCTGTTTTCTGTTTATTCATTTTTTCCTTTGTTGGGGTTTTGTGTGTGATTTTTCTACATTAATTTTCCCGGAAAATATATCAAAATACCATAACCATGAAAATGAACTTGTGGATTATTTTTGTTTTCTTGTTAGTTTGGTGAAAATATAACCATGAATATGAACTTTCTTTGTTTGAGACTCTGATTTATGTTTGTAATCGGTGGTAATAGAGACATTCCGGGGTAAAAAAAGCAACAAATAGCATTTATATTTTGACAAGATTAAGCTTGTCTGGCGCCCGAACTTTGTATAGTTAAATTCAACATTTTATTTAAGTTTTTTTGGCCTGCCACCGTTACAGAAGTGCCGCCCGAAAAGGGACCTGAATTTTTTTTGGAAAAAAGAAAATCTATATATTGAATTTTGTTTTTGATGAAGACTTGAACTGAAAAAAAAAATAAAAACAATTGTGAAACACCCTCTACAAACTGTGATTGACAAATGTGTTACCTTTTGGGGGAAAGTGTATTTGGTAACCTGTGTCCTTTGAACTGTGGGGGGGAAAGCCTGTATTTTAAGGAAGATGAAACAAATAATGAGGACAATTGAAGTGGGACTTGGTGTTTAAATACTTAAAAAAAAAAAAAAAAAGTTAAATTTATGTATGTGGGTTAGACTTGTTTATTGAACACTGTTACAACATTGTCATATTGTTGTTTTATGCATGTTCTGATTGTTTCCTGACACACATACACCTTACATTTGACATAACATTGTACACACTTCATTGTACTTGCAGATATAACCACTACACCATCCCCCTATGTCCACTTGTGTGGATATTGAAGCTCCTCCAGATGTTGCAATACACTACTGGATTTTGTAAAAACTCAGACAAAAGCAGTCGGTGAACTTACCCAGGGGCTGAAAGCAGCTTCTTCTCAGCACAATGACCAAATTAACAACCTTTCTACCAAAGTGAGGGACAACCAGCAGCAAGTTCTCACCCTATTGGCCACGAGCGGAAAACAGGATGAGTCTGAGGCTGATCTGTTAACGAAAGCCATAAAACTCATGATATCAGGTGAACTTCAAAAAGTAGAATCTACTGTTGTATCTGAGGTACGCTTCATGGTGGATCAGCTCCAGCTGGAAGTTCAACAAGACCTAAAAACCATGCAACAGCACTTTCAAAAAAGCCATGATCAACTGACAACAGAAATACAGCAATGCAACAGTCAAACTGCTATTCTTTGTACCAACTTAAGGAAGTTAGAGACGGAGATGACTGACCGATGCAAAACTCAAGAAAAGAAGATGGTGGATCTTCTTGAGGAGAGACTACCATCCCCTCCTGATTCTACTTCACTCCCTTCCCTTCCTCCCTCACCCTCAGTACCTGCACTTGCACTTGCACCTCCATCCACTGTTACAGGGGTAAGAAGTGACCACCTGAAATTAACGTTTCCCACCTTTGGAAGGCCATCCGACGACCCAGATCCATTGCTATATATGGCCCGTTGTCAAGACTTTCTAGCATTACATCCCTTGGTTGATGCAGACCTGCTGGCCACTTTCCGAACTGTCCTGTATGGAACTGCCCGTGACTGGTGGGAAGTTGCCAGATCCTCTATAACAACATGGAGTGAGTTTGAATCCGCCTTCCTCTCAGCTTTTGTCTCGGAGGATTATGAAGATGAGCTGGCAGATTGGGTCAGAAATAGGACCCAAGGGGAGAAGGAGTCCATCAGGGATTTTGCATTCTCGTACAGAGCTCTCTGCAAAAGGTGGAAGCCTGCCCTAACAGAGAGTGACATGGCAAAATTGATCCTTAGAAATATCAAGCCCTATCTTGCCAGCCAGCTACACAGCAGAGTAAGCACGATCGAAGATCTAGTGAAGCTGGGTGACCAGCTGGAAAAAGATTATGCGCAGCACATCCAATATGAGGGACGTAAGGCCATAAAACCACCTACAATGACACAAAGACCAATTTCTAGCCAAACCATGGAGAAGCCTCAAGTACAGTGCTCGAGGTGTAAAGGTTACCACTCACCTGGAAACTGCCCACATTTTACGTCTGCTTCTCCCAACCAGCCATCTGGTCAGTATCGTGCCAACAATAACAAGCATTCCTTCCAACCTTTGAAGTCTGGGGGTCCGCCTCGTCAGCCAACTACCCTTTCCAGCAATGCGGTGTCTGCAGCAGCTACACCCTGGCCATCTATGACCATGGAAGAGAGTACCACCACAGGTTTCAATACCCCAAATCAGCCATCTGCGGTACCACAACAATTAGTAATACCCATCAGTATTGGCACTTGGAGAGGGAAGGCTATACTGGATACAGGCGCAAGTTACACCCTCCTCTATGAAAACCTTTGGTCAGAGCTTAACCCACAAGTCAAACTTCACCCTTGGACCACTTTATTTAGCTAATGGTGTGGCAGAAGTTCCACTAGGCTGGATAAATTTGCCCATTATTCTCCATGATAAGACTTTCTCAGTGTGGGTGGCTGTCCTCACCTCCAAAGCCCTTGCTTATGCAGTGATCTTAGGTTTGAACTTTATATTCTCTAGTGTTCTGCAGATTAACGTGACAGACAGGAAATATTCATTCAAGTCTGCCCCTAATGAAGACTACCTTTTTCAACCAGGTCAGGCCAGTATCCCTGCAGTGAAACTACCACACCTGGAAAAGAGACATCACCAAAAGATCATTAAGCAAAGCCTCTCCCTGCTTAGTTCCATTCCTCCACCCACACCCCCATTGCTATCATGCCCACTTGACAACTTGGATGATCAAGAGTTAATTGACCTGGCTGTAAATGGTGCTCACTTGCCACCGGACGGAAAACAACAACTACGGCAAATCTTAGAGTCTAACTCCGAGGTGTGTACCCTTCGTCCAGGATGGACCGATGTTCTCCAACACCACCTCTATATAACCCATCCAGTGCCCATTAAACAGCGACCGTATCGCATGAGTCCTTCAAAGCAAGCTGTTGTGAGAGAGCAGCTAGAGGAGATGCTACAGGCAGGTACCGTGGAACCATCTCACTCAGCCTGGGCTTCACCTGTGGTTCTAGTTCCCAAAAAAGATGGTAAAATGAGATTCTGTGTTGATTACCGGAAGGTTAATGCTATAACCGAGAGTGATGCATACCCTCTTCCGAACATCACTGAGATTCTTGAATCCCTCTCTGGTGCGTCCATCTTTTCGACCATCTACCTTAACAGTGGCTACTGGCAGGTAAAAATGGACCCAGATAGCAAGCCCATGACAGCCTTCATCACTCCATCAGGGTTATATCAGTTTAGAGTCATGCCCTTTGGGTCGATCTTAGCGCTGCATTCGATACTATCGACCACAACATTCTTTTGAATAGACTCGAAAATTATGTAGGTATTAGTGGAATTGCCTTGTCATGGTTTAAATCATACCTATGTGATCGTTACCAGTATGTAGCAGTAAATGAAGAGATGTCACACCGATCAAAAGTTCAGTATGGAGTACCGCAAGGCTCAGTGCTAGGACCGCTGCTCTTCACCCTGTACATGCTACCACTGGGAGATATTATTAGGAAGCATGGCGTTAGTTTTCATTGTTATGCTGACGATACTCAGCTCTATATTTCTTCACGCCCTGAAGAAACTTACCAATTCACAAGATTAACGGAATGCATAGCTGATATAAAACATTGGATGTTATTAATTATTGGACAAAAAAGCTCCACAAGTAGTAACCTAGAATACTGTCTAACACTTGATGGCTGCTCTGTCAAGTCTTCGTCGTCAGTGAGAAACCTGGGTGTGCTCTTTGATACCAATCTTTCGTTTGAAAGCCACGTTTCGAGCATCTGTAAAACTGCATTCTACCATCTTAAAAATATATCTAAATTACGGCACATGCTCTCAATGCAAAATGCTGAACAGTTAGTTCATGCGTTCATGACCTCAAGGCTAGATTATTGTAATGCTCTTCTGGGTGGTGGCCCTGCTCGCTTAATAAATAAACTCCAGCTGGTCCAAAACGCAGCAGCTCGAGTTCTTACTAGAACCAGGAAGTATGACCATATTAGCCCAGTTCTGTCAACTTTGCACTGGCTACCTATTAAACATCGCATACATTTTAAAATCTTGCTTATTACTTACAAAGCACTAAATGGTTTAGCTCCCCAATACTTGAGCGAGCTCTTAACATATTATACTCCATCACGTCTACTGCGGTCTCAAAATTCTGACAAGTTGATCATACCGAGAATATCCAAATCAACTGCAGGCAGTCGATCCTTTTCCTATTTAGCTCCTAAACTCTGGAACAGTCTTCCTAACATTGTTCGGGAAGCAGACACACTCTGTCAGTTTAAATCTAGACTAAAAACACATCTCTTTACTGTGGCATACACATAAAACACTTTTTCAATGAAATTATTGTTAGGCTGCATTAACTAGGTCAGCTGGAACTGGGAACACTTCCCATAACACCTGATGTACTCGTTACATCATCAGAAGAATGGCATCTACGCTAATGATAGTCTCTCTGTTTTATCCCGAGGTTTACTGCAGTCAGCCGGATCCGGGCCATATCCTGATCAGATGATGGACCTGCGCCCAGAGAAGACCAACACAGGACCCCGAAGTGTCCACAGAGACCGTGTCAATTAGTCTCCCCCTGCAACTGCCTCATCGACACGGCATCTTAATAAACCTGTCTCCAGTGTGACGAGTCCGATTGTTCGAATATTACAATGAAATAATACTTAAATCGATATGTCATCCGCAATAAACCCGTCTTCAGCGTGTTGACTCAGTTTGTTCAAATATTACCATTAAATAATACTTAAATCGATATGTCATCCACAATAAACCCGTCTCCAGCGTGTAGCCTCCGATCATTCGAATATTCCGATCTATTATGACCTCTGACCTGTAAAGATGGCAGAATAATAATAATAATACGCTGTTTGTTAATTGGCCAGAGGAGAACTGGCACCCCGACTGAGCCTGGTTTCTCCCAAGGTTTATTTTTCTCCATTAGGTCACCTAATGGGGTTTTGGTTTCCTTGCCACTGTTGCCTCTGGCTTGGCGTGCTCAGTTGGGGACACTAAAATTTTTCAACTAAACATCGAAATAAATCTAATTAATAAACTAAATGATCCCTATAATAATGAACCATATATTACTGATCTAATTATTGATCTAAAGCCCACACTGTCACCGTATGGAAATTTAAACTGATGACATCAAATGACTATACAGCTTCATAAAATTATGCTGCATTATTTTCCTGTTTAACACTGTAAAGCTGCTTTGGAACAATCTGCATTGTTAAAAGCGCTATATAAATAAAGTTGACTTGACTTGACTTGACTTAAAAAATGCCCCAGCGACCTTTCAAAGATTGATGGAGACAGTTTTGAGAGAATTGCGAGGTAACATCTGCTTTGTCTATATTGACGATATTATAGTGTACTCACAAAGCATGGACCAGCACTTCTTCGATCTCCAGACAATTCTCCATCGATTGCGGACAGCTGGGTTGACTGTAAACCTAAAGAAGAGCAGGTTTTGTCTTCAGGAGTTGACTTTTCTTGGGCATGTGGTGAATATTCATGGTATCTCCACAGACCTGAGTAAGGTGGAAGCCATCCGTGCATACCCTGTACCCTGTAATATCAAAGAGGTTCAACGCTTCCTTGGACTCTCCGGGTGGTACCACCATTTTTCACGGATAGCGGAGCCCATTAATGCCTTGAAAAAAAAGGTAATGCATTTAATTGGTCACCCCAATGTCAACAAGCTTTTGAACGGCTAAAAGCATGCCTTACCTCACCTCCCATCCTCGGACATCCCGACCTTGAACGTCCATTTATTGTGTATATGGACACCAGCAACACCGGACTGGGTGCTGTGTTGACGCAGGACCCTAAACAGGACAAGTAGGACCCTAAACAAAGCGGAAACACATTTCACAGTGACAGAGAAGGAATGTCTTGCGGTCATGTGGGCTCTAGAAAGGTGGCAGCATTATTTAGAGCCCAAACTCTTCACTGTTGTGACCGATCACTCAGCCCTGCAGTGGGTAATGAGCTCTACAAAAACCACCAGCCGACTTATCAGATGGGTTCTTCGACTGCAGAAGTTTGATTTTGTAGTTGAATACCGGAAAGGTAGGCTGAATGTAGCACCTGATGCTCTGTCCCGGATCCACACCCAACCTGGATGTAGCGTATATGCCAGTCGAACTGAGGAATCAGACCTTCCAATCTCTGCCTCTGCCATATGGGAGGAACAACACAAAGACCCTGATGTCATCAGAATATTCCAAACAATGGCAGGACATGGCGATCATCTGAAAGATCAATATAAGGTAATAGAAGATAAACTGTACCACACAACACAGTTGAAGAGTGGCCACTGTCATTTTCGGATATACATTCCCAACAGTCTGATTTCGACAGTCCTGAAACACTATCATGCAAATCCGTTAAGTATTTACAAAGCTTACCAGAGGCTGCATGATGTGGCTTTTTGGCCGGGGATGTGGGCGGACGTTAAGAATTACGTCAAAAGGTGTGTGAAATGCCAAACCCTAAAAAGCGAAAATCGTAAACCTGCAGGAAAAATACAACAAATCAGCACCTCACATCCCATCGAAATGTTAGGGGTAGACATTATGGGACCAATGCCCCGCAGTACCCAACAGAATGAGTACCTTCTTGTCTTTGTGGACTACTTTACCCGCTGGGTGGAGCTGTTTCCCATGAGGAAGGCCAATGCACAAACCGTTGCAACGATTTTCAGGAGAGAGATTCTGACACGATGGGGTGTTCCGGACTTTATCTTATCTGATAGAGGTTCCCAGTTCCTTTCTGCTGTATTTAAGGAGTTGTGTGGTAAGTGGAGTGTCTCACAAAAACTCACTACTGCCTACCACCCACAAACTAATATGACAGAGAGAGTAAACAGGACCCTAAAGTATATGATTGCTGCTTACGTAGATGATAACCATAATAAATGGGATCAATACTTACCTGAGCTATGATTTGCAGTCAATTCAGCTGTCCAGGAGTCCATTAGCATGAGTCCCACCGAACTCCACTTGGGGAGAAAATTGCAAGGTCCAATGGACAAACTGTTGCACGGTAGGAATCTCTCTCCCGATCTACCTTCCTATGATGTTGTCAATAATCTTGTCCAACTTCAATCAAAGGCAAAGGAGTGCTGCAGAAAAGCACAAAAAAGACAGCTTAGGAATTACAATAAAAACAGACGGGAGGTGTTCTTTAAAGAAAAGGACCGTGTGTGGTTAAAGAATTTCCCCCAGTCCAGTGCACAACATTACTTCAGTGCAAAACTTGCTCACAAATGGAAGGGTCCTTACCGTATAATAAAGCAGCAGGGTCCATTGAATTATCAAGTGGCATTGGAGTCCACAGGGGAAGATGTTCGCACTGTGCATGTGACTAATTTGAAATCATGTTACCCCACATCAGAGGAGTTGGAAATTTTCCAAGAATCCGCTAGTGAGGATGAAGATTTCTAAGGTTTTTAATCAGCCTTCTCCCATTTTTTTTACAACCATGGGTTGTTTTCTCCAGAGGGGGAGAGTGTGGCAGTACGAGGAAAAAAGAAGATTTTTTTTGCTGTGTGGCCGGATGGAGGAGGGAAATAAATGAACCGGAAAAGGGAAACGTGTATATAAGGAGGAGTTATAGGAGGAACGGCGGAAGAAAGAGGAGAGAGAAGGAAAGAGAGAGGGAGGGAGAAAAACCGAATACCTGAGACAACCGCCTAGTTGGTGAGACTGAACACATCGCTGCTGTTTGAGCCAGTCGGGGTCGCTGAAGCAGACGCGAGTTTCCGGGGCGATCTCTGTAGTGTGGCATGCACTCTCGGCTGCTGGTTGCAGGGTGACGACGGAGTCTTTGTGGCTGACTGTTTAAACTCCCTTAGTGTAATAGACTCCAACAGACAAAAAACAGTTTCCTCCCTGCCATTACCGGCCCGAGCTCAGCGCTCTTCACACACACACACGAACTACACCAACACGCAAACATACCTGAACTTTCAAGCACGCCCATTCATCACATCACACCAGGGACAAAGACTTTTTTCAACTCGTGGTGTTTGGTTTGATTTAGCGTGTAAAAGTTTTTTTTGTGATTTTGTAAGACCTGATTGGTTGATTTTTTGTTATATGTTATATTGCTCGCATTGAGAGACGAAACTGTTGAAGGTGTTGAATCTGCCGGGAATGTTCAAAGAGATACTTGCATCAACTTTTACTTTTATTGTTTTCTTATTGATTTATCTATTTATTTTTTGTTTTCATTGTAATTATTGTTTTCATTTTGTGTGAAAAAACGAATGTTTTTTCTGTATTTTTTTATTTATTTAAACCAAGGTGATCTCTTTATATACTCTTCATCATTTCTGTTTCCACCTCTTGTTGAGGAAATAATGTGTGACACTTATGGGGTTTAATAAATTGTATCTGTTTATTTATTTATTTATTTTTTTCCTTTGTTGGGGTTTTGTGTGTGATTTTTTCTACATTCATTTTCACAGAAAATATATCAAAATACCATAACCATGAAAATGAACTTGTGGATTATTTTTGTTTTCTTGTTAGTTTGGTGAAAATATAACCATGAATATGAACTTTCTTTGTTTGAGACTCTGATTTATGTTTGTAATCGGTGGCTAATAGAGACATTCCGGGGTAAAAAAAGCAACAAATAGCATTTATATTTTGACAAGATTAAGCTTGTCTGGCGCCCGACCTTTGTGTAGTTAAATTAGACATTTTAAGTTTTTTTGGCCTGCCACCGTTACACCACGCAACACTCCTCTTCTCCACGTGGGAGAGCAACAAGACCACACCCCCTTTTTCGCTTGTTAGTCTGTTCTACTGTTCTACTGACGTAATTAAAGCAGGCTGTACCAGGATGTCGTCCAAGCCGGCCGTTTGCTGTCAGGCCCGGTTCTAAGGACCTATAGAAGGGTGGGCTGGCAGATATCCCGGGTGGGCATTTTTTTTTTTTTTGGTTGGGTTTACTTTTTTTTTTTTCGCGACCCATAAACTAGGCCTACAGCCATTTACATTCAAACAAGTCAAGCCAAGCATAAGAAAAGCCTACTTGTATACAATTGGTAATTTGACTCTAGATGGCACAAATTCATCTCAGCACTTTTCCACACAAACGCTTTTGATTATTGATGCGTATTCGCAACATTCTGCACTAATTTGATAGCTAGACCTATATATGGGAGGCTAATTAACTGGTTAACCAACCAACAAGAATTTATATATATATATATATATATACATATATATATATAAAACCAAAACGAAATAAATGAGAATCTGAAAGTAACCAGCGCTCACGATTATTTATTATAGGCTTTGTTCACTCATGTCCCAATACTGATGGAAAAATCATCCTCTTCACATGCGCAAAAATGTCGCAAAAAAAAGTCATCGTTCAAAACTGCAAAGTGTTTACTTACATTGTGCTATTGTAAAATAAAGAAAACAAGATGTGCAAGATTGTTTGAGGAGTGCGGTGCCTCACAAAAATGAAGCAAACTCAACAGCACTGTTGCAGTTTTTCTTTCTTTTTTTAATCTGTTAATTATTTAAGTCAAATATATTTCGCTAATTTATTCCTTTTATATGCCTAGACTGATTTAATGAAAACAAAATGATTCTTTTTTATTTTTAATGTAGGCCCTAACTCTAATGTAGCTCCTTTTTTAAAATCATCCAGGCGACCCGCCCAAGACCGGTGCGCTCGCATCTCTTCCATACTTTTGCAGATTTCAAGCATGACGGGCTTTATAAACGCGGCACAAATTTTTTTTTTAAAAAGAAAGAAAGAAAACTTTTTTAAAAAACTTGTCTCTATACCAGCATCGCGTTTTTAACCGCACAAACGCGTCCTGCGTGAATGGCCCTAAACTGATTAAAAGATAAACAGCGCATTTTTATTTCAGTGCTGTTATTTAAACAGTCAGCTTGCCTCGTAGCCTACATTCAGTTTACAGCATCAACAGCAAGCCAAAGAGGGCAAGGTTTCAACTGATCTATGCACTTGCATTTGAAACACTTACCGGTAGCTACATTATGTTCTAGCTCTGTCCATGCAATAAATGCACGTTCTTAAATGAGCGTGCATTTCAACTTGGCATGAATAAATAAATAAAATCAGAGATGCATATTAATATTTACATGATACATATTCACGAATACAACATCTCGTAATTACCTTAATAGCACGCAAATATCTCTGCCCGTTTTCGTTCATGTGACTGCAGCCTCTGCTTTTCTGCTACAGACTGAAGCGCGCGCGTAGCTTACAACGCTTATTTTCAGTTAATAAAGTAAACATTTCTGGTGTTATTTTTGTGATTGTTTGGGGCATTCTACAGCCCTTCATCAAAACTTTCAACACCGAGCCCATCTCAGATTGTTTTAATCAATGCACAAATAGTAAAAACAAATTAACACTATCAGTTACTAAATTCTGATTGGGTGGGCAAGGCAGATGTTTGGGTGGGCTCAGCCCACCCCTGCCCATGCCTAGAGCCGGCCCCGTTTGCTGTAGGCTTTGAAAGGGAACTTCTGTTAAATAAAATATCTCGCTTGGCATTGAACTTTGAGCTTTATAATTTTACAGGTATTATTTATGCTCTAACAGCAACATTACACACTAACTAAAGTTTGAACAATGGGATCACGAAAAATGGGACCTTTAAGGGTAACACAGGCCTACAAAGACACCTTTAGGTCTAAAACTGTTTGGATAGTTGTTAATACAGCATTCCCACAGCTTGGTTAACTTCAATTTCAAGAACCTTTCAAGGACTTTGCAGGTCCAGCTTCTTTTTTTTTTTTTTGCATTTATTTTTTGCCATATGACAGAGGTCTGATATTCTATTTGTCATATTTCTGTTTTGCATAAAATTGAAGAATATTCGGTACATCCTAGACTGTATTCTAAAATGATCTGATATTAACTTTTGCATGTATTTTATTGAAAAGAGCTTAGGCTCATGTAACCAGTCTATTTTTGCAATATTTCACGGCGTGTCTGTGAAACGCTGAGGTACCGTAGTAGTTTTGTGTGCGCGTAAACATCATGGCAACGTACCTCACGCGGGAAACACTTAACGTAATGCGTAAATGCAAGTAACTAATGTAAATCAAGCATAGTCCACGAAGTGTTAGCGAAATATAACACATTATCAATATAATATGGAATTTATTCCAAAAAACTTACAATAAATTCAAGCACTTTCAATCTATGTATGTTTATTTTCAAAAACATTCCTTTTACATGGTAATAGCAGCATAACCCTTACGCAACAAAATATATTTCTCAATATATATCATGACAATATATTTCATGTGTCTCCATATAATGTGAGATTTACATAGTAATATATCATATGATATATTATATAACAATATATTATATATGTAAGTTATATATTGCAATATATGGGACAATACTGCAATTATTGTCGTTTTCATATATTGAATAAATACATATTATTATACTATTTAATATATTGTTATGTATATTGAAATATATCCCTCATTATATGAAATTATATATTGGAAGAGCCATTGTATATATATGTAAATATATAAGTAAAATTATATGTGATAATATACCTCAATGTACAAGATAATATAATCAGATTTATATGGGAACATATGTCTTAAATATATTGATTTTTATTACATAATATATTATATATAATTATCATATTATATATTGTATACATGGTAAATATGAAATAATCTAATGTACAATGTCTGTCATATATTCTAAAATATAATAGATTGAATAAGACATCAATATAGTTCACAGTAACTGAATGAGGTTTATTTCAAAAGCAGCAGCTGAATGTTACGTCTGGTGACAGGAAAAAGGCAGAAGATCCAATAGCGAGTTCAACAACAGATATTTATTATACAGGTGCTGGTCATATAATTAGAATATCATCAAAACGTTAGGGTTAGGGTTAGGGTAAATTCCATTGAAACTTGTGTAATTCCAAGTGAAACTTGGAAATTTATATTCATTCATTCATATTATATTCATATATTCATTACACACAGACTGATATATTTCAAATGTTTATTTCTTTTAATTTTGATGATTATAACATATAACTAAGGAAAATCCCAAATTCAGTATCTCAGAAAATTAG
Source organism: Romanogobio albipinnatus (assembly GCA_023566225.1). Lineage (NCBI taxonomy): Eukaryota > Metazoa > Chordata > Actinopteri > Cypriniformes > Gobionidae > Romanogobio > Romanogobio albipinnatus. The sequence goes on from CM042257.1 coordinate 31,823,868, forward strand.
AATATTACTTAAGACCAATACAAAGAAAAGATTTTTAGAAATCTTGGCCAACTGAAAAGTATGAACATGAAAAGTATGAGCATGTACAGCACTCAATACTTAGTTGGGGCTCCTTTTGCCTGAATTACTGCAGCAATGCGGCGTGGCATGGAGTTAATCAGTCTGTGGCACTGCTCAGGTGTTATGAGAGCCCAGGCTGCTCTGATAGTGGCCTTCAGCTCTTCTGCATTGTTGGGTCTGGCATATCGCATCTTCCTCTTAACAAGCCATGAGCCCTCCTCAATAGCAAGCCATGGTGAAGTAAGGGGTAAACAAAATATAGTAGATACTTTTAACAAGCACTTTATTAATGCAGGAATATCTACTCAGTCGGCACTCCAAACCAACTCTACAGATAGTGTAACCTCTATCACAGACTTGTCTAGTGTAGGTTTAAATCATTTTAACTTTACTCCTATATCTGTCTCTGAGGTACGAGAGGCACTGTCAGGCCTGGACTGTAAAAAGTCTGCTGGCCCAGACCAGATTGAGCCATATTTCCTCAAAACTGCTGCTAACTTGATTGCTGATCCTATTTCCTCCATTTTTAATCTTAGTCTATGCAGTGGTTCTATCCCACAGACATGGAAATCTGCATTTGTCCTTCCACTACTAAAAAGTGGAGACCCGTCAGTATTAGACAATTATAGGCCAATCTCCAGGCTATCTGTCTTGGCTAAATTATTTGAGTCTCTTATAAATGAGCAACTAAAACATTTTTTAGCTGACAAATGATGTTTTATAAACAAAGTTCGGGAGGAGTACGTTCAGATAATTGACACAGGTGGAGAGCAATCAGCTAATCATCAATAAGAGGTATATATACACGCAGCAGTCTTACCTCTGTTCATTGACTGTTTGCCAGCATGCACGGCATTTCCGGCAGTTCTCCCTGCCCACCCATGCTGTCTACACGGCTCGAAGCAACTCTACAATACTAAAATCTTTTCCTTAAAAATGTATAAGCTATCTAAAAACCCCTTTCGGCCGCTTCCATCAGCATTCACGAGCCAACCGCGAGAGCAGTGCTTGGACAGTGTAAAGGAGTGCACACCGCACAGACTTGCAACAGGGAGAACTACAACAGTTCCTGTCTTAAGATAAAGTATTACAACTCTTTTACTTTTCTTTTCTTGCGATCTTTCCGCCTCTGTGTACTACAGTACAGACAGATACTTTTCACACAGGAGAAGTGCATTCATCATGTAAGCGCACGCGGTCGCCATGGTGATGAACGATCAATGTACTTGCTGCTGGTAAAGCGAGTGAACGTATCGTGAGGCTAAATCACTAAAATGCTGGCAATGCAACGGTGCATATTATGCCAAACAATCAGCTACTAGTTGGAATCAGCTGATAATCACCGCCTAGATTAAATACTTCTGAACTTGACGCTCACATAAACTCGGTCACACAGGGCTCGACACAGTGAGACCATAATCGCATTTGTGACTATAAATAGACGTGTCCGAACTGAACAATGTATTTGGGAGCACCCTAACATCAATACCTTATAGTAGGGCAGGCTATTGTATTACAAATGTATCAATGATTGATATGCCATCTTATATTTATATATATTTTATGAAACAGAAAAATTCAAAGGCTATGATTTCATTGAATTAATGTGAGAGATCACGTTTCAAAATCTGATTGTGGCACCGTTGTGCGTTCTACTGGCTTGAACAAGGCTTCAGAATGCTTCAGTTCAGAGCATTTCACAATCAATGAATAGCATACATTTATGCAAAGCAAATTCGAATCAACAACGACAACATATTACAATATATATCACTGTAAAGAAAACAGTGTATACAGTTGTAAGACTGTATTTTATCTCTCTCAAATGAATTTGAATGAGCATCCTGCAATAATAAGGTATAAATATTTCAAAATAAGAGTCCATTCGGTTACACAAATGTGTTTCTCCATCTGTCCATCTAACTTTTTCTCCCACAGGAGCTCAGTTTTCTCTGGCTAATTTTCTCCACTGCCACAACAGTGCTGTTCCCTCTGCTCCTACAGGAGCTCAGTTTCTCTGGCTAATTTTCTCCACTGCAACAGCAGTGCTGTTCCCTCTGCGCCTACAGGAGCTCAGTTTCTCTGGCTAATTTCTCCATTTCCACAGCAGTGCTATTCTCTCTTCTCCTACTGGAGCTCAGTCTCTCTGGCTAATTTCTCCACTGCAACAGCAGTGCTATTCCCCCTGCTCCTACTGGAGCTCAGTTTCTCTGGCTAATTTCTCCACTGCAACAGCAGTGCTGTTCCCTCTGCGCCTACAGGAGCTTGGTTTCTCTGGCTAATTTCTCCACTGCAACAGCAGTGCTGTTCCCTCTGCTCCTACAGGAGCTTAGTTTCTCTGGCTAATTTCTCCACTGCAACAGCAGTGCTGTTCCCTCTGCTCCTACAGGAGCTCAGTTTCTCTGGCTAATTTCTCCACTGCAACAGCAGTGCTATTCTCTCTGCTCCTACTGGAGCTCAGTTTCTCTGGCTAATTTCTCCACTGCTACAGCAGTGGTATTCTCTCTTCTCCTACTGGAGCTCAGTTTCTCTGGCTAATTTCTCCACTGCTACAGCAATGCTGTTCCCTCTGCTCCTACAGGAGCTCAGTTTCTCTGGCTAATTTCTCCACTGCTACAGCAATGCTGTTCCCTCTGCTCCTACTGGAGCTCAGACTCTCTAGCTAATTTCTCCACTGCAACAGCAGTGCTATTCTCTCTTCTACTGGAGCTCAGTTTCTCTGGCTAATTTCTCCACTGCAACAGCAGTGCTGTTCCCTCTGCTCCTACAGGAGCTCAGTTTCTCTGGCTAATTTCTCCACTGCAACAGCAGTGCTGTTCCCTCTGCTCCTACTGGAGCTCATTTTCTCTGGCTAATTTCTCCACTGCAACAGCAGTGCTGTTCCCTCTGCTCCTACAGGAGCTCGGTTTCTCTGGCTAATTTCTCCACTGCAACAGCAGTGCTGTTCCCTCTGCTCCTACATGAGCTCGGTTTCTCTGGCTAATTTCTCCACTGCAACAGCAGTGCTGTTCCCTCTGCTCCTACAGGAGCTCAGTTTCTCTGGCTAATTTCTCCACTGCTACAGCAGTGCTGTTCCCTCTGCTCCTACTGGAGCTCAGTTTCTCTGGCTAATTTCTCCACTGCAACAGCAGTGCTGTTCCCTCTGCTCCTACAGGAGCTCAGTTTCTCTGGCTAATTTCTCCACTGCTACAGCAGTGCTGTTCCCTCTGCTCCTACAGGAGCTCAGTTTCTCTGGCTAATTTCTCCACTGCAACAGCAGTGCTGTTCCCTCTGCGCCTACAGGAGCTCAGTTTCTCTGGCTAATTTCTCCACTGCAACAGCAGTGCTGTTCCCTCTGCTCCTACAGGAGCTCAGTTTCTCTGGCTAATTTCTCCACTGCTACAGCAGTGCTGTTCCCTCTGCTCCTACAGGAGCTCAGTTTCTCTGGCTAATTTCTCCACTGCTACAGCAGTGCTGTTCCCTCTGCTCCTACAGGAGCTCAGTTTCTCTGGCTAATTTCTCCACTGCAACAGCAGTGCTGTTCCCTCTGCTCCTACAGGAGCTCAGTTTCTCTGGCTAATTTCTCCACTGCTACAGCAGTGCTGTTCCCTCTGCTCCTACTGGAGCTCAGTTTCTCTGGCTAATTTCTCCACTGCAACAGCAGTGCTGTTCCCTCTGCTCCCACAGGAGCTGAGTTTCTCTGGCTATTTTTCTCCTACTACAGCAGTTCTGTTTCCTCTGCTCCCACAGGAGCTCAGTTTCTCTGGCTAATTTTCTCCTACTACAGCAGTGCTGTTTCCTCTGCTCCCACAGGAGCTGAGTTTCTCTGGCTAATTTTCTCCTACTACAGCAGTGCTGTTTCCTCTGCTCCCACAGGAGCTGAGTTTCTCTGGCTATTTTTCTCCTACTACAGCAGTACTGTTTCCTCTGCTCCCACAGGAGCTGAGTTTCTCTGGCTAATTTTCTCCTACTACAGCAGTGCTGTTTCCTCTGCTCCCACAGGAGCTGAGTTTCTCTGGCTAATTTTCTCCACTGCCTCAGCAGTGCTGTTCCCTCTGCTCCTACTGGAGCTCAGTTATCTGGCTAATTTTCTCCAATGCCAAAGCAGTGATGTTCTTTCCCAGAAACCTCAATGCTACGTGACGGCCAGGAGATGTTTAAAGCATTTCACTTCTCTTATAAACATGCCGTTCCCCGATATTTCTCTCCTTTCAATCACCTCATTTATTTTCTACCTTAATACATCAAAGGTTACTTGAGCTGCATCCAGTTTTTCCACAATTGATGTACGGCGATTCCTCCCCCGAGATAAACAATTCACCAACCTCTCTCTGATCAAAGGGATTCAAAGATCCCAGCCTACCCGTCCCGACACAAGAGTTTTGTTGCTGTTCTCTCTCTCTCGGGTTCTCAGGTTCCAGTAAGAAATGGAAAGTTCCATGGACACAGTACAGCGGGAAGTTCCCTATAGCTTGAAGAGTGGAACGTTTCCACGCTGTACAAAAGAGTGGAAAGTTTCCACGCAGATGAAAGAGTGGAAGTTCCACGCAGATGAAAGAGTGGAAGTTCCACGCAGAATGAAAGAGTGGAAGTTCCACGCAGAATGAAAGAGTGGAAGTTCCACGCAGTATGAAAGAGTGGAAGTTCCACACAGTACGAAAGAATGGAAAGTTTCCACGCAGTACGAAAGAATGGAAAGTTTCCACGCAGTACGAAAGAGTGGAAAGTTTCCACGCAGTACGAAAGAGTGGAAAGTTTCCACGCAGTACGAAAGAGTGGAAAGTTTCCACGCAGTACGAAAGAGTGGAAGTTCCACGCAGTACGAAAGAGTGGAAGTTCCACGCAGTACGAAAGAGTGGAAGTTCCACGCAGTACGAAAGAGTGGAAAGTTTCTACGCAGTACGAAAGAGTGGAAAGTTTCCACGCAGTACGAAAGAGTGGAAAGTTTCCACGCAGTACGAAAGAGTGGAAGTTTCCAACACAGTAGCGAAAGAGTGGAAAGTTTCCACGCAGTACGAAAGAGTGGAAAGTTTCCAACACGGTACGAAAGAGTGGAAAGTTTCCAACACGGTACGAAAGAGTGGAAAGTTTCCAACACGGTACGAAAGAGTGGAAAGTTTCCAACACGGTACGAAAGAGTGGAAAGTTTCCAACACGGTACGAAAGAGTGGAAAGTTTCCAACACGGTACGAAAGAGTGGAAAGTTTCCAACACGGTACGAAAGAGTGGAAAGTTTCCAACACGGTACGAAAGAGTGGAAAGTTTCCAACACGGTACGAAAGAGTGGAAAGTTTCCAACACGGTACGAAAGAGTGGAAAGTTTCCAACACGGTACGAAAGAGTGGAAAGTTTCCAACACGGTACGAAAGAGTGGAAAGTTTCCAACACGGTACGAAAGAGTGGAAAGTTTCCAACACGGTACGAAAGAGTGGAAAGTTTCCAACACGGTACGAAAGAGTGGAAAGTTTCCAACACGGTACGAAAGAGTGGAAAGTTTCCACGCGGTACGAAAGAGTGGAAAGTTTCCACGCAGAACGAAAGAGTGGAAAGTTTCCACGCAGAACGAAAGAGTGGAAAGTTTCCACGCAGAACGAAAGAGTGGAAAGTTTCCACGCAGTACGAAAGAGTGGAAGTTCCACGCAGAACGAAAGAGTGGAAAGTTTCCACGCAGCACGAAAGAGTGGAAGTTCCCACACAGAACGAAAGAGTGGAAAGTTTCCACGCAGTACAAAGAGTGGAAGTTCCACATAGTATGAAAGAGTGCAATGTTTCCACGCAGCAAACTTTGGGTTCGGGCCATATTCCGAGCTCGAAGCCCTCCCCCCGGACAGCACGCCAAATACGCATTTAAACTACTCTCCATAAATTATATGTAAGTGTGAACTCGTGAACTGTATTTTAAGTCCCTCTCAGTCTGGTTTCCGGCAAGGACACAGTACAATTACGGCTGTAACCTCTGTTATGAATGATATTATTAATGCTTTAGATGATAAAAAGTCTTGTGCTGCTTTATTTATTGATTTGTCTAAAGCATTCGACACTGTTGACCATCATCTTCTTCTGCAAAGATTGCAAAACATAGGTTTTAGTAGCACTGTGCTAAATTGGTTTTCTAATTACCTGAGTGGTAGAACTCAGTGTGTGGCACTAGATAATTGTACTTCATCCTTGCTAGAAGTAAAAATGGGTGTCCCCCAAGGATCAATTTTGGGTCCTATTTTATTTTCTATTTATATAAATAATTTAGGTTTGAATCTGAATCAAGCAAAGGCTCACTTGTACGCAGATGATACTATTTTGTATACCTCTGCTATGTCATTGAAGGAAGCAATTCATAACTTACAGTCTGCCTTTAGTCAGGTACAAAAATCACTGGTAGGATTAAAGTTGGTATTAAATGCTAAAAAAAACAAAATTTATGGTTTTTACACGTTCACATTCACTTATCGATTTCACTATTTTAACACAAAGTGGTACTCCAATAGAGAGAGTGACTTCCTACAAATACCTAGGTATTTGGTTGGATGATAAATTGTCTTTTGGGGTCCATATTGAGAGCCTTTAAAAAAAACTCAGACCCAAGTTAGGTTTTTACTTTAGATTAAAGAAATGCTTTCCTTATTCAAGTCAAGTCAAGTCAACTTTATTTATATAGCGCTTTTAACAATGTAGATTGTTTCAAAGCAGCTTTACAGTGTTAAACAGCAAAATAATGCAGCCTCATTTTATTCAGCTGTATAGCCATTTGATGTCATCAGTTCATTTCAATTTCCATACGGTGACAGTGTGGGCGTTAGATCAATAATTAGATCAGTAATTTAGTTTACATGGTTAAATTAGTTTATTAATTAGATTTATTTCGATGTTTAGTTGAAAAATATAGTGTCCCCAACTGAGCACGCCAAGCCAGAGGCAACAGTGGCAAGGAAACCAAAACCCCATTAGGTGACCTAATGGAGAAAAATAAACCTTGGGAGAAACCAGGCTCAGTCGGGGTGCCAGTTCTCCTCTGGCCAATTTACAAACAACGTATTATTATTATTATTCTGGCTGCTTTACAGGTCAGAGGTCATAATAGATCGGAATATTCAAAGGACCGGAGGCAACACGCTGGAGACGGGTTTATTGAGGATGATGTTGATTAAATAATTATTAAAGTGCAAAATTCGAATGATCGGAGGCAACACGCTGGAGACGGGTTTATTGCGGATGACATATCGATTTAAGTATTATTTAATGGTAATATTCGAACAATCGGAGTTATCACACTGGTGATGGGTTTATTTAGATGCCGTGTCGATGAGGCAGTTGCAGCGGGAGGATAATTGACACGGTCTCTGCAGACACTTCGGGGTCCTGTGTTGGTCTTCTCTGGTCCACCATCTGATTAGGATACGGCCCGGATCTGGCTGACTGCAGTAAACCTCGGGATAAAACAGAGAGAATATCATTAGCGTAGATGCCATTCTTCTGATGATGTAACGAGTACATCAGGTGTTATGGGAAGTGTTCCCGGTTCCGGCTGACCTAGTTAATGCAGCCTAACAATCAATTAATTGATAAAGTGTTTTATGTGTATGCCACAGTAAAGAGATGTGTTTTTAGTCTAGATTTAAACTGACAGAGTGTGTCTGCTTCCCGAACAGTGCTAGGAAGACTGTTCCAGAGTTTAGGAGCTAAATAGGAAAAGGATCGACCGCCTGCAGTTGATTTGGATATTCTCGGTATTAACAACTGGCCAGAATTTAGAGATCGCAGTAGACGTGATGGAGTATAATATGTTAAGAGCTCGCTCAAGTATTGGGGAGCTAAACCATTTAGTGCTTTGTAAGTAATTAGCAAGATTTTAAAATGTATGCGATGTTTAATAGGTAGCCAGTGCAATGTTGACAGAACTGGGCTAATATGGTCATACTTCCTGGTTCTAGTAAGTACTCGAGCTGCTGCGTTTTGGACCAGCTGGAGTTTATTTATTAAGCGAGCAGGGCAACCACCCAATAGAGCATTACAATAATCTAGCCTTGAGGTCATGAACGCATGAACTAACTGTTCAGCATTTTGCATGTGCCGTAATTTTGATATATTTTTAAGATGGTAGAAAGCAGTTTTACAGATGCTAGAAACGTGGCTTTCAAACGAAAGATTGGTATCAAAGAGCACACCCAGGTTCCTCACTGACGACGAAGACTTGACAGAGCAGCCATCAAGTGTTAGACAGTATTCTAGGTTACTACTTGTGGAGCTTTTTTGTCCAATAATTAAAAATTCAGTTTTTTCTGAATTGAGTTGCAGGAAATTACCAGTCATCCAATGTTTTATGGCGGCTATGCATTCCGTTAATCTTGTGAATTGGTAAATTTCTTCAGGGCGTGAAGAAATATAGAGCTGAGTATCGTCAGCATAACAATGAAAACTAATGCCATGCTTCCTAATAATATCTCCCAGTGGTAGCATGTACAGGGTGAAGAGAAGCGGTCCTAGCACTGAGCCTTGTGGTACTCCATACTGAACTTGCGATCGGTGTGACATCTCTTCATTTACTGCTACAAACTGATAACGGTCGCATAGGTATGATTTAAACCATGATAAAGCAATTCCACTAATACCTACATAATTTTCGAGTCTATTCAAAAGAATGTTGTGGTCGATGGTATCAAATGCAGCGCTAAGATCGAGTAACACTAATAGAGAGATACAGCCACGATCGGATGATAAGAGTAAATCATTTGTAACTCTGATGAGAGCAGTCTCAGTACTATGATACGGTCTAAATCCTGACTGGAAATCCTCACAGATACCATTTCTTTCTAAAAAGGAACATAATTGTGAAGACACTGCCTTTTCAAGTATTTTTGACAGAAAGGGTAGATTTGAGATTGGTCTATAATTGACTAATTCTGTAGGATCAAGTTGCGTTTTTTTAATAAGTGGTTTAATAATAGCCAACTTAAAAGTTTTCGGTACATATCCTAATGACAAAGATGAATTAATGATATTAAGAAAAGGATCTATGACCTCTGGTAGCATCTCTTTTAATAGCCTAGTCGGTACAGGGTCAAGCATACATGTTGTTGATTTTGATGATTTAACGAGTTTAGCCAATTCTTCTTCTCCTATAGCAGTGAATGATTGTAATTTTTCCTCAGTGACACTACAATGCTCTGTCTGATGTGATACTGTAGTAGACGGCTGCATGGTTAAAATTTTCTTCCTAATATTATCAATTTTACATGTGAAGAAGTTCATAAAGTCATTACTGCTGTGCTGTTTACAATCATCAGAAGTTGAAGCTTTATTTTTGGTTAATTTAGCCACTGTATCGAATAAATACCTTGGGTTGTGTTTGTTTTCTTCCAAGAGAGTTGAGAAATAAACGGATCTAGCAGTTTTTACGGCCTTTCTGTATGCGATCATGTGCTCTTTCCACGAATTTCGAAAGACCTCTAGTTTTGTTTTCTTCCAGCTGCGCTCCATTTTTCTGGCTGCTGTTTTAAGGGCCCGGGTGTGCTCGTTGTACCACGGCGTTGGACTATTTTCTTTAATCTTCTTTAAGCGCAGAGGAGCAACTGTGTCTAAAGTACTGGAAAAGAGAGAGTCAATAGTTTCTGTTGCAACATCGAGTTCTTCTATGCTATCTGGGTTGCTGAGGAGATGATACTGATGAGGAAGAGTATTTAAAAAGCAATCTTTAGTAGCGGCAGTGATTGTCCTGCCATGTTTGAAACGAGGGGGCGGCTTTGCAACTTTAGCTAAATTAAGTATACAAGATACTAAGTAATGATCTGAGATGTCATCGCTCTGCTGCAGAATTTCAACGGTATCAACATTAATTCCATGTGACAATATTAGGTCTAAAGTATGATTATGGCGATGAGTGGGTCCTGACACGTGTTGCCTAACTCCAATAGAGTTTAGTGTATCTTTAAATGCTAATCCTAATACGTCTTTTTCGTTGTCTACATGGATATTAAAATCACCAACAATTAGTACTTTATCTACGGCCAGTACTAATTCTGATAGAAAGTCAGCAAATTCTTTGATAAAGTCTGTATACTTTTGCCCGCATATAGGCAAAGACTCAAACAGGAAGCACCCGCCCTCAGAACCATCCAGTGCTGGTCAGACCAATCAGATTCTATGCTACAGGACTGTTTTGATCACGCGGACTGGGAGATGTTCCGGTCGGCCTCTGATGACGACATCGAGGTTTACGCTGATAGCGTAACGTGTTTCATCAGGAAGTGCGTAGATGACGTTGTTCCGACCAAAACAATTCGGCTGTACCCTAACCAGAAGCCGTGGCTAAATGGGGATGTTCGCGCGGCACTCAATGCGCGGACCTTCACTTTTAACTCCGGTAACGCGGAGGAGCATAAACAAGCAAGTTATGCCCTCCGGAAAACCATCAGAGCAGCAAAACGGCAGTACAGGGACAAGATTGAAGGACAGTTCAACACCACCGACTCCAGAAGCATGTGGAGGGGAATTAACACCATCACGGACTATAAAGGGAACACAAACTCCACCGTGAACACCGCTGCCTCTCTCCCGGACGAGCTCAACACCTTCTATGCTCGCTTTGAGGGAACTAACACCGCCCTCGCGGAGAGAGCGCTCGCGGCTGAAGATACAGAGGTTAGTGCACTCTCTGTATCTGTCGCGGATGTAACCCGATCCTTCCGGCGGGTGAACGTCCGTAAAGCTGCGGGTCCAGACGGCATTCCCGGCCGTGTGATCAGAGCGTGCGCGCACCAACTGGCTGGAGTCTTCACGGACATTTTTAACCTGTCCCTCTCCCTGTCTGTGGTCCCCACATGCTTTAAAACGTCCACCATTGTGCCTGTACCTAAGCAGTCAAAAACCACCTGCTTAAACGACTGGCGTCCTGTTGCTCTGACCCCCATCATCAGTAAATGCTTTGAGAGACTAGTCAGAAACCACATCTGCTCTGTTCTCCCCCCCTCACTGGACCCACTGCAGTTTGCATACCGCACAAACCGCTCCACTGATGATGCCATTTCATCCACTATACACACTGCTCTCTCCCACCTGGAAAAGAGGAACACGTATGTGAGAATGCTGTTTGTGGACTACAGCTCAGCATTCAACACCATTGTGCCCTCCATACTTGACGGGAAACTCCGGGCTCTAGGCTTAAACAGCCTGTTATGCAGCTGGATCCTGGACTTCCTGTCAAACAGACGCCAGGTGGTCAGAATGGGCAGTAACATCTCATCATCACTGACTCTCAACACTGGAGCCCCTCAGGGCTGCGTTCTCAGCCCACTCCTGTACTCCCTGTACACACATGACTGTGTGGCAACCCACAGCTCCAACACCATCATCAAGTTTGCTGACGATATGACGGTGGTAGGTCTTATCACCGACAATGATGAAACGGCCTACAGAGAGGAGGTGCACACTCTGACACGGTGGTGTCAGGAGCACAACCTCTCCCTCAACGTCAGCAAGACCAAGGAGCTGGTGGTCGACTTCAGGAGGAATGAGAGAGAACACCGCCCCATCACCATCGATGGAGCACCGGTGGAGAGAGTCAGCAGCTTCAAGTTCCTCGGTGTCCACATCACAGAGGAACTCTCATGGTCCGTCCACTCCGAGGCCGTTGTGAAGAAGGCTCATCAGCGCCTTTTCTTCCTGCGACGGCTGAGGAGGTTTGGAATGAACCGCCACATCCTCACACGCTTCTACACCTGCACCATAGAGAGTCTGCTGACTGGCTGCATCACCACCTGGTACGGCAACAGTACCGCCCGCAGCCGCAAGGCCCTGCAAAGGGTAGTGCGCACGGCCAGCTGCATCATCGGAGGTGAGCTTCCCTCCCTCCAGGACATTTACGCCAGGCGGTGTGTGAAGAGAGCTCAGAGGATCATCAGAGACTCTAGCCACCCGAACCATGGGCTGCTCTCACTGCTGCCATCAGGCAGACGGTACCGCAGCATCAGAACACGCACCAGCCGACTTCAGAACAGCTTCTTCCCACAAGCAATCAGACTACTTAACTCTTGATCCATCAGGATCATAACACACACTGACAGAATATCACTCAGCACAACCCACTGTAGATACACACACATTATATACACATTTATTTATCATACAGCATCTATTGCACTTTGGATTTCAATTTTTCAATCTGTGAATAATATTTTATACTGTACATTGTATATTATTATTACTATTATAGCGTAATGTATATTGTTTAGTGTATGTTTAGTGTATATTGTTTAAAGTATATGTATATTGTAAGTATGTGTATATTGGTTAAAGCTGTGAGAACTACACTCACATTGTGTAAATTATTTATTGTTTATTGTAGTGTATACTGTGCTGTGAGTAATTGTGTGCGCATCAGATGTGTAATCTGATGCTGCTTAACCCCTTACCAGTCACCCCCACTTTTGGCAAAGGAGTGCAAAATTACATACCCAAAATAAAATTGTTGCTGCTAATGAGTCCTTCTGACTACACACAAATCAAAGGTATCATTTGAAAGCTGACACTTGACAGTTTACCATGAAAGACTCAAAATTACTCTAGAAATTACTAGTAGAGAGATAAATAAGCTCAAACACAATGGACAATTAAAAAAAAAAAATTATAACGGTTTATGAACAAGAAAAATACATAAGGCAGAAATATATATGGATCTGGAAACACAAGTAAACTAAAGCCACATGTCTTTTAAATGTACGTTTCAAATTTGAAGTTGATACAAGCCAAAATGACTTTTTTACAAGCATTTAGTTCGGAGTATGTCTAGGCACCTTTCCAAAAAGGCCACTTGGAGACTCCAAAGGGACACTTGGTAACCACCTTTTACCATGAGGTATAACCGGTTTGTTTGATCATTTCAATCTATTTTCTCATTACAACATGACAAAGCTCAATTTATATACTTTCTCTGGTATATTTTTCACCCCTAAATGTTTATAAAAATGCATGTATGTGCATATTTACTGATTTTCTATTCAAATTCAAAGAATCATTCACATACAGTGATCTACCTACATACCCACTCTATTGTTGCCCTGATGGCACATTTACACAAGCTTACAAATTTTCTATTCAAATTCAAAGGATCTTTCACATACAGTGATCTACCTCCAGACCCACTCTGTTGTTTCCCTTATTGAAACATTTACACTACCAGCTAATGACTCAGACTGTAATCAGACAATAATCATACCCCAAAACAGTTTCTTCTCTCAAGAAACATTACTTGCTTCACATTATTTGCTTACCACAAAGTACTACGCACAGGACAATGGTGACAACAGAGTAAAAACTATTCTGGTGATAATAGCCGAAAAGACTGAATTATTTTAGACAAATATGCTTACACTCTCACCCACTCACTGACTAGATATATTTAAAATATTGCTGGTCACTTTTTAGTGGCAACATAAGACATTTGTCATTATCAGGTCCCACAAATATTCCCCCATTGCATTACTATACATTATATTCAACATTTTATAGTAATTGAATGTAGTACTGACACTAAAACACTGTGAAATTTAACTTTTTCCTCACACTGTCATTTTTATTTTGGGTGAAATATACACAATACAGATTTTCACTATCCACGATACATTGTTACAACTTACATCACTAGCTTCTAACTCAGCACTTGAATAAAAAAGGAATTTTGCGGTACTTGAATGTACTAATAAGCCGTAATAGTGTAGAAATACAAAACAAAGCAACAAAAACGTACTAAATGTAGACACTTACCGATCTCGACGTGGATCCATTGCAGGCGAATGCTGACAGAGCGAGCGCTAGTGAGCTAGTGTACAGGGTTGCCAGGTTTTCACAACAAAACCCGCCCAATTGCTACTCAAAACTAGCCCAAAACAAGCCCAATCTCGTTTCAGGGGGAGATTTAACCGCAATTGGGAGGTTAAATATGTGTTTTTTTGGCATGGTTGCCTACTAAAATTCGCATTCCCGGGGCTAAATATCATATAATTGGGGTCGCTTCAAGCCGCGGACATGAAAAACAGTCCGCGGCAACAGTGTTGAAGTAGCCCAATTCCGCGGGAAAACCGCGGACTTGGCAACACTGCTCGAGGGGCGCGCGTGAGTAATTTTCCAGGATGCAAATGGTTACGCAAACAAAAATACAATGTGATACTCGCGAGATTTTTGCTAATCAACACATCGGCGTATTCGTTATTGCATAGACTACATGTTAGATGACAACACAAGACTTTCCCATTGCTGTTTTTTTTTTTTTTTACCAAACACCTTTGCATGTGGATAATCATGCGTCACCAAAAGTGACTGTCATCTTTCAATCTTTTCTAAAATTGCGTGGCTAGTTTTCATCAGATATCTTCTGGGCGGTTCTCATTCAGTTCCAGACACTCTACTAAATACATTGATAAGTTATATTTCATTGAATAATGCGCTTCATGCGTACAGTTCATCAAATAAACAGGACAGCGTCTCGTGATTAGTAAACTTCAGGAAGTAAACAACAGAAGTTCTATAGCTTTTTTTACCAGTTTGCTTGTTTTTGGACAAATATTTACTATGGACATCGTACACTGGACTCTTCCCATGGAAAAAAGGTCGAAGTCACCATTATTCTGCCAAACATTACATTTCCAAAGCACAAAAAGGTAAGGGACATCCTCTCTCTTTGTTGTCATATCACATTGTTTAGATTCATACAGAATGACAAAAAAACGTTGCAAAGTTATCTTGATTGTATAATGCTTATACAGATACGAATCTGCAGTCTCTTATCTTTCAAACAATGTACTGGTTGACCTTATTACTTGACAAAATGATATTGTAAACTAGCGATCAATGTAAACACTATCAAACGCGGGGCCGTCGGCGATCTCTGAACACAAAGGGGTTAAATGTTGTACATGTCATGTCATGACTACTATGTTGCTCGGAACTGCACCTAAGAATTTCACCTACTGTTGCACTTGTGCATATGTAGAGTGACAAATAAAGTGATTTGATTTTGATTTGATTTTGATTTATTATGCCCTGGTGGCCTGTATACAGTAGCTAACACCAATGTTGAACGGGTTTTGTCATGTACACTACATAGCGTTACATAAAGCACCAAAACTTCGAAGGAATTATATTTGAAACTAGACTTCTGAGTAATACTGAAGATATTATTATAAATTACAGCAACCCCTCCCCCTTTACCTTTCAGACGCGGCTCATGTTTATAACAATAATCTTGGGGGGTGGACTCATTTAAGGTAATGTAGTCGTCAGGTTTTAGCCAGGTTTCTGTCAAACAGAGCACATCTAGATTATTATCTTTAATAATATCATTAACAATAAGCGCTTTTGGGGAAAGGGATCTAATATTCAGCAACCCAAGCTTTATCAATTGTTCATCTGTATTATATCTTTTGTTTATTTGTTGGACATCAATTAAATTTTTACTGTTGAATGGTTTTGATGTTTTTTTGTATTTACTAATTCGGAGAACAGTCCGAATTAGACACAGTCTCTATATGATAATATCTCGGTGAAAGAGTCTCTATGTGCTGGGATTTATCTGACTCCGGTGACGTGAGACAGCTAGCAGACGGTCGGTTTAGCCAGTTTGTCTGCTTCCTGACCTGGGCCCTAGTGATTCAAGGTTTAGCTCTAAGACTATGTGCCAAATTACTAGAGAGAAGAGCGGCACCACCCCAGGAGGGATGGATGCCATCCTTCTTCAACAGGTCAGGTCTGCCCCAAAAACTTTTCCAATTGTCTATGAACCCTATGTTATTTTGCAGACACCACTTAGACAACCAGCCATTGAGTGATGATAGCCTGCTAACTATCTCATCACTCCTTCTAACGGGGAGCGGACCAGAACAATAAACAGCCTCTGACATCGTACTAGCGAGTTCACACACCTCTTTAATGTTAATTTTGGTGATCTCCGACTGGCGAAGTCGAACATCATTAGTGCCGACGTGAATAATAATCTTAGAGAATTTACGATTAGCTTTAGCCAGCACTTTTAAATTTGCTTTGATGTCAGGCGCTCTGGCTCCCGGTAAACAAGTGACTATGGTGGCTGGTATCTTCACATTCCGTGTAAAAGAATCGCCAATGACTAGGGCACTTTCAACAGGAATTATTCAGCAAGGAAAAGGTTGGTGCAGAGCACATTCTTATCAGTTTTGGATTATGGTGACCTAATTTATATGCACTCTTCTTCATTTTTATTAAAAAAACTAGATGTACTATATCACTCAGCTTTACGTTTCATTACAGCTGCAGCAGCTCGGACTCACCACTGCACTCTGTATGAAACTGTACAATGGTCCTCCCTCTCCCTCAGAAGGAAATTCCATTTATTGATTTTTATTGCGAAAGCACTAATGGGTAAATTACCCATCTATATTTCAAATTTGCTTATTTACCAAAATAGTGTTTATAGGACAAGGTCGTCAAAGAAAATACTACTAATTATTCCATCAACAAGTACAGCACTTGGTAAAAAAGCGTTCTCATCATATGCACCAAATGTCTGGAATGAACTCCAAAACACCTTAAATCTAGTATCACTTCCATCTATTAATACTTTTAAAAACCTTTTAAAGTCAACTCTTACTGAACTGTGCAGTTGTTTTTAACTAGGTGCCTTTGACAATTGTTTGTTTGTATCTGCTAACGTCAAGTATAATGATTTGTTTGTGTTCTAGTATGTATAGTGTATGTATAGAGATTTGTGGTGTATTATGTAATTTATGTCCTGTCTTTTATGTATTGAAACTTTTGGCCGCCAGTCTTGGCCAGGACTCCCTGGGAGAAGAGTTACTGTAACTCAATGGGACCTTTCCTGGTTAAATAAAGGTTAAATAAAAAAAAATAACAATACCCCATAGATTTTCTATGGAGTTAAGGTCAGGCGAGTTTGCTGGCCAATTAAGAACAGGGATACCATGGTCCTTAAACCAGGTACTGGTTGCTTTGGCACTGTGTGCAGGTGCCAAGTCCTGTTGGAAAATGAAATCTGCATCTCCATAAAGTTGGTCAGCAGTAGGAACCCAGCCAGCACAGCCATATGGGCATCACCTGGGCTGTCTAACTGGGGCCCAGCCTGTTTTGTCCTCAGTTTCCATGGAGGCCCCACATGGGCTAGCCCAGATGAACTGAACACTACTCAGTGTGCACACTACAGGCTGTTAAATGTAACTGAATCAGTGTTGGAGTTAATGAGATAATTAAGTGATTAATAGAGTAATGACTGAATATTACTGAAGACTCCTGATGATAACAATCAGAATCACTGAAGGACAGAGAAACACAAAAGACTTCAGACACAACTTCACAAAAGCATTATCAGCTTCCCTTTTTACCTATTAGATTGACTTTCTGTCATCTTAGTTTTTATTGATAATTCCCACTGAGCAAAGGTGTACGTTGAAAATACGTCCACTGAGGAGCCAGAATGAAAGTTTTTATGACGTCTGTTTTTGATGTGTTCTGCACGTCCGATATAGACGTTCATGGAACCTCAAGGTTAAAAACTAGTTCAAATGTGCTCATTGTGGACATATTTTCCATTTGTAATTGCAAAGCAACTCACAGACAGTGTGTGTTTGTCCAGAAATCATGAAAATAAAAGAAACTTAGCTCACACCTTTAGACAACTTAGCATCTGTAATTCACACATCTTTGGATCGTGAGAGAATCGTGGGATTCAATCCAGGATCTTCTTGCTGTGAGGAGACAGTGTTTCCCACTGAGACACTGGAGCTGCCCTTAATCACAGACATAAGACACACTTTGACTATTTCTGTCAGACGTCTACAGAAGCTCTTACTGAGAATTAACAGAGCTTTAGATGTTGATGTTTATGTTTCATTTGAAGTCACCATTGTGGTGGGAAGTGTTTGCTTTAGTTGGGCTCTTGGTCCCTGTACTTAAGTTAGCTTTTCTTTGGCTACTGTAACTGTGTGTGTGAAACACAATACTTATGGCTGAGAAAGCAAAGATAAAGTGACTTCAGGTGTTGTCAGCTCCTTGTTGATGACTAAATCATCAGAAGTCTAGAATCTGATGTTGTGCTTTTGAGTTTTATGTTCGGTAAATAATAATTTTTTTATATACTATAACCTTGTGAATCTGCTGTATTGACACCAATAGCAATAAACAAATCACTCATCCTGAAAGATGAAAAAAAAACAGCAGGTGCACATTGTTTTGAGAAAATATTTCTCATAGTCACACACAGACATCAAGATTTTGCATATGATTCACAACAACGGTGACAATCAAGCATGAGTTTTGTACTTTGAAGCTACCCATCATGCATTGCAGCATGAAGCTTTTTTTGTTATGATTGTCACCGTTGTTGTGAATCATATGCAAAATCTTGATGTCTGTGTGTGACTATGTGAAATATTTTCTCAAAACAATGTGCACATGCTGTTTTATCATCTTTCAGGATAAGTGATTATTTTATTGCTATTAGTCCCGATACAGTGTATTCACAAGGTTATAGTATATAAACAAATTATTATTTGCCGAACATAAAACTCAAAAGCACAACATCAGATTCTAGACTTCTGATGATTTAGTCATCAACAAGGAGCTGACAACACCTGAAGTGGCTTTATCTTTGCTTTCTCAGCCATAAGTATTGTGTTTCACACACACAGTTACAGCTGCCAAAGAAAAGCTAACTCAAATACAGGGACCAAGAGCCCAACTAAAGTAAACGCTTCCCACCACAATGGTGACTTCAAATTAACCATAAATATCAACATCTAAAGCTCTGTTAATTCTCAGTAAGAGCTTCTGTAGACGTCTGACAGAAATAGTCAAAGTGTGTCTTATGTCTGTGATTAAGGGCAGCTCCAGTGTCTCAGTGGGAAACACTGTCTCCTCACAGCAAGAAGATCCTGGATTGAATCCCACGATTCTCTCACGATCCAAAGATGTGTGAATTACAGATGCTAAGTTGTCTAAAGTGTCTAAAGGTGTGAGCTAAGTTTCTTTTATTTTCATGATTTCTGGACAAACACACACTGTCTGTGAGTTGCTTTGCAATTACAAATGGAAAATATGTCCACAATGAGCACATTTGAACTAGTTTTTAACCTTGAGGTTCCATGAACGTCTATATCGGACGTGCAGAACACGTCAAAAACAGACGTCATAAAAACTTTCATTCTGGCTCCTCAGTGGACGTATTTTCAACGTACACATTTGCTCAGTGGGAATTATCAATAAAAACTAAGATGACAGAAAGTCAATCTAATAGGTAAAAAGGGAAGCTGATAATGCTTTTGTGAAGTTGTGTCTGAAGTCTTTTGTGTTTCTCTGTCCTTCAGTGATTCTGCTTGTTATCATCAGGAGTCTTCAGTAATATTCAGTCATTACTCTATTAATCACTTAATTATCTCATTAACTCCAACACTGATTCAGTTACATTTAACAGCCTGTAGTGTGCACACTGAGTAGTGTTCAGTTCATCTGGGCTAGCCCATGTGGGGCCTCCATGGAAACTGAGGACAAAACAGGCTGGGCCCCAGTTAGACAGCCCAGATGACGCCCATATGGGCCCCACATGACTGTGCTGGCTGGGAAGCATGAAGTGCTCTAAAACGTCCTGGTATACGGCTGCATTGACCTTGGACCTCAGAAAACACAGTGACCAACACCAGCAGATGACATGGCACCCCAAACCATCACTGACTTTGGAAACTTTACACTGGACCTCAAACAACGTGGATTGTGTGCCTCTCCTCTCTTCCTCCAGACTCTGGGACCCTGATTTACAAAGGAAATGCTAAATTTACTTTCATCAGAGAACATAACTTTGGACCACTTCTGTTGTTCAAGAGTGGCTTGACACAAGGAATGCGACAGCTGAAACCCATGTCTTCCATACGTCTGTGCGTATTGGTTCTTGAAGCACTGACTCCAGCTGCAGTCCACTCTTTGTGAATCTCCCCCACATTTTTGAATGGGTTTTGTTTCACAATCCTCTCCAGGTTGCGGTTATCCCTATTGCTTGTACACTTTTTTCTACCACATCTTTTCCTTCCCTTCGCCTCTCTATTAATGTGCATGGACACAGCTCTGTGAACAGCCAGCCTTTTTTGCAATGACCTTTTGTGTCTTGCCCTCCTTGTGCAAGGTGTCAATTGTCGTCTTTTGGACAACTGTCAAGTCAGCAGTCTTCCCCATGATTGTGTAGCCTACAGAACTAGACTGAGAGACCATTTAAAAGGCCTTTGCAGGTGTTTTGAGTTAATTAACTGATTAGAGTGTGGCACCAGGTGTCTTCAATATTGAACCTTTTCACAATATTCTAATTTTCTGAGATACTGAATTTGGTATTTTCCTTAGTTGTCTGTTATAATCATCAAAATTGAAAGAAATAAACGTTTGAAATATATCAGTCTGTGTGTAATGAATGAATATAATATACAAGTTTCACTTGTTGAATGGAATTAGTGAAATAAATAAACTTTTTGATGATATTCTAATTATATGACCAGCACCTGTACTAAGGTTCACAGTAGAGTTAGGACAGATTGCTGGACAAAGCACAGACGAATGAAGCAGGACTGAAGCAGGCAAAGCGACGCAGGGTATGGGCAAACCGAACCAGCGGGATCCAGAAATCCGGAACGAAGAGCCACGACAAGGAACACACGAAACAGACAGGAACCTCCAGACAAACTACAACAATCTGACAACAAGGCTGAGTGAGACACACGTATAAATAGCCCAGGTGATGAGTGCAGCAGGTGGAAGTGATCAAAATGTTCAGCAATCAGTAACCACGCCTCCAACACAACCACACACACAAGCTGTGTCCCAAAGTGAAGGGTGCGCACTTCGAAGGCCGTGCACTTCAAAGGCCAGGCCACGCCTTCAAAGTGCACGAAGGGCGAACCGAGGGACAGGGTTGCCAGGTCAGCACAACTAAACCCCTCCAATTGGCTATCAAAAGTAGCGGAATCATGGCCAAAATGTGGCATTACATGCCAAAACGCATGGGGCGCCCGGTAGAAATATTGCTAAAGTAAAGACAACTTACACATGTGGACTATAGGCTACAAACAACCCACACCAACAGTAAATTTTTCTAAAATTTTCAACTAAATATCCAAATAAATCTAATTATTAAACTAAATTAACCATATAAACTAAATTACTGATCTAAAGCCCACACTGTCACTGTATGATAATGGAAATAAACTGATGACATCACCGTTTTCTCCAGAATGGCTATACAGCTAAATAAAATTATGTTGCATTATTTTCCTGTTTAACACTGTGAAGCTGCTTTGAAACAATCTGCATTGTTAAAAGCGCTATATAAATAAGGTTGACTTGACTTAAATGCAGCCCAATTCCAGACTTGGCAACACTGAACCGAGCGTGGTTGAATGGGCTATAGCAGGTGTGTGACAACTGACAGCGGACGTTTGTGAGGAGATTTTAAAAAGAGAAATGGAGCAGAAAAGTTTTTTTTTTTTTTTTTTTATAATTTTTTTTTTATGAGTTTAATTGGATTTTGACATGCTTCAAAGCCTGTGACGATGGGAGACCAGACCATAAGCACGTAAATCGGTAGCCTATGGTTAAATATTTAATCGTTAAGTTGCAACTATTGTTTATTATGTTAAATGTAACTGTTACAATATATTGTAAACATTTATACATTTACGTCCAAGTCTTTATTTAAGTACTTATTTTTATTCAACACACATCATCTCAGATGCATTGTACTTTTTATTACATGGCAGCCGTCGACCGATTCAGGCCCGCAAACCTGCGGACAGTGGAAATATGAACTCATCCCAGATGAAGATGATGTCCCGCTGGCACAGGCCTGGTCTCTATTGTGCATTATTCCCCATCCCGGTCCAGCTCCACCACCGTCTCCCGCTCAGCTCAATTAAAGTGTACATACAAATGCTTTCTTCTGTTTTAGCTGTTAGTTTAAATTTCTGTTGTTTCTGATGTTAAACTTAAGTTATATTGTAGGCCTATGAATAGTTGTAAAAAGTAGCCTTCTTTAATTAGACCAATTTATTTTCCTTTACACATTTTAATTTACATGACAAGAAAATATATGTATGAACATATGAACATATATGAATTTGTTTAATGTACAAATTATAACTTGCATTACAAAAATAACAATGTACAGAACAACCACTTCTCTTTTATTTAGCCTATACACATTTCAAGTTAACAAAAATGAACAATAGACAGCAATTACTTTGTTTCATTTACAAATAACTTATAACTTAATAATAATAATAATAATAATAATAATAATATAGAGAAATTGTTCTGTGCATCCCGGCCACGACTTTACATTCAGCCTTTGGAGGAGACTTTCGGTAGCCTAATGGACCGTCGTCAGTAAGCGACATTCATTCGTTCATTCATTTATATAAAATACTTTATTTTGCAGGACAGCTAGTAAAGTCACCAGTTTTCATTTATTTGCATTTTGAGTGACAGATGTCGCATTTGATTTAGCCTATTTTTGTCAGTGACATTTTTTAGCTACGGTGTTGACAGTATGATAAGAAAAATAAATAAACGATTGCATGGCCAACATAGCCTATTACTTTTGTTATCCCCAGTCTCTCTCTTTCTGTAGGGGAAATTTAAAAGAGAGATCCTGGAAACGAAATCTAAATTTAGCTGGATCGGTCGGGTCGGGAATAAAATAATTTATAGCGGTTGAGCACGGAGTGAATTTAAAGCACGAGCGGGAGGGTGCTGTGCGGAATAGATCCTATTGCGGGAGCGGGACGAAAAAACAGCCCCGCGCAGATCTAATTTGTATTTAAAGAAAGTGCAGAAAAAAGAAAGATAAAAGAAAAAAGAAAGAAAAAGCGAAAAGGGAGAGACTGATGGACTGATTCCTCTTCTTGAGAGAATGGTTGAGAAATAAATAACATTTATGCAAGTTAAAATTGGGAAATTAAAGTTTTGCCAGGTTGCTCAGGGCAGGGAACTGGGGACTGTGCGAATGCACTAAACGTTTTGTTTACTTCAAGTTCAAGAGGTTGCGCTGTTGTGTTTAATAGTATCCAGGCTAGACTTGAGTTACCAACCGCTACCGTCTTCGCAAGAAATTTGATCAAGTGCCGCGGGAATGCGGACCAGTCAAATCCTGTAGTCACCAGTGTGCTATGAATTCTGGGATAGGGTAGGCTGCGAAGTTGTGGAAAGGTTCCATCTGCTGTACCCTTCCTTTGCCTGAGAAATGGAGGACACATTTTGAAGTCGCTTTCGACTTGCGGCAGCCTTCGTCGCGCCGCTGTGACGCAATCGCACTTCAAATGCGGCCTTCAGAGGTGCAGCTTTCACATTGGGACATCCTTCGTAGTGCCGCTGTGACGCAATCGCACTTCAAATGTGGCCTTCAGAGGGTGCAGCCTTCACATTGGGACACCCTTCGTAGTGCTGCTATGACGCAGTCTCACTTCAAATTCGGCCTTCGTGTGCGCCCTTCACTTTGGGACACAGCTACTGAGAAGGTGAGACGATGTATTTATGAACCGTGACACTGAAGGGACAGTGACCTGAGAACAGTGTGGAGGACTGAAATGTCATGTTGATGATGAAATGTCATGTGGAGGAATAAAATGTTGAGGATGAAATGTCATGTGGGGAAATAAAAAGTGGACTCAAAAAAAAAATTGCTGTAATTTCTGCGGTTAATGATAATATAATTTATAAAACTCTCATCTCCATTTTACAATATATGAATCAATACATAGCCATATATGGTCCATCCATATGGCTATATAATGTAAAATATAATGAATGTGTCACAAAGGGTCTCGGAGCCAAATGCAAGTTCACAATGTTTATTTAGAAAGAGTGAAGAGAGGGTCAGATGAAGCACAAAAGTCACAGTCCACTGAACAGAGACCACACGCGGCGTCCCACGAGGTAATCCACTCTGGTCGGTGACCGGGAAGAAATCCTCACACGGCAGATGACTGACGATAACGTCTGAACACTGGACAGAAGGCAAAACAACGCCTGACAGAAAAGGCAGCTTACCGGAACCTGGACGATACTGGATCTCGCCTAAAAACAAAGCGCACCAGTAATACCAGGAAAACAGAGCACAGTTCACTCGAGGTCAAGTTCACGATCTCCACAAGCGTGTGAACTCTGGGCTAAGACGAGCCTCCAGATGCCTGCGACCGAACCTGAGGAACTGGAGAGGAACAGCAAGATCTACCGACTGGACTTGGACAGCATGACTGAGACCAACCAAGACAATGAGCACGCGACGAGAGACAGGACAGAGTGCTATAAAAAGAGAACAGCTGATGAGACACGACAGGTGAACAATTACTGAAACGAGCAGGAGGAGCCAGTGAACATGTGAGGAACCACCACCAACAGGTAAGACAACATACACACACGATCACCCAGGAGTCCTGACAGTATCCCCCCCCCCCATGACCGGCACCGGACGGACATGGAGGAGACTCACCCTGTCGCCGACGGAGATCCTCGATCAGACCAGGATCCAGTATATCCCGGGCCGGAACCCAGGACCTCTCCTCCGGACCGTAACCCTCCCAGTCCACTAAATACTGAAAACCTCTGCCCCTGCGACGAGAATCTAGTAATCTCCTAAGTATAGGCAGGAGCACCATCCACTAGACGAGGGGCGGGGGGTTTAGGGGCAGAGACAGGGGGATTGTTCCGGGCAAAAATCACAGGTTTAACCCTGGATACATGAAAAACTGGGTGAACCCGACCAAGAATAGGAGGTAACTTAAGCTTGACCGCTACCGGATTAATGACCTTAGATATACTGTATGGCCCAATGAAACGAGGAGCCAGCTTACGAGAAGGCTCACGGAGAGGCAGATCCTTGGTGGAAAGCCATACCCTTTGTCCACACACATAACGGGGTGGAGGTCGCCGGTGACGGTCAGCCGCAGCTTTGGTTCATCTGGAGCTTTGTAATAAGAGTGATTTAGCTTTCCTCCAAGTGCGTCTGCACCTGCGCACGAAAGCTAAAGCAGACGGAACCGCTGCGTCGGGCTCCTGTGATGGGAAAAGAGGAGGTTGATATCCGACAGATAATTCGAACGGAGACAAATTAGTGGATGCGACGGGAAGAGAATTATGAGAATACTCGAACCAAGGAAGCTGTTGGCACCAATAATTCGGATATTTAGACGACAGACAGCGAAGCGTTCGACCAAGATCCTGATTAGCCCGTTCGCATTGCCCATTGGTCTGCGGATGACAACCAGAAGACAAGCTGGCAGTAGCGCCGTTCTGTCTACAAAACTCCTGCCAAAAACGAGAGATGAACTGAGGACCCCTATCTGAAACAACATCAGTCGGAATACCGTGTAACCGAAAGACGTGATTAATCAAAACCTGAGCCATCTCCTTGGCAGAAGGAAGTTTAGGCAGGTACCGCTTTAGAAAAACGATCCACCACAGTCAATACGACAGTGTTACCATTCGACGCCGGTAAGCCGGTGACAAAATCAAGGGCTATATGAGACCAGGGGCGGGAGGGGACGGGAAAAGATTTAAGCAGACCAGCGGGAGGTTGATTAGATGCTTTATTACAAGCACAGACTGAACAGGCTAATACGAACTGTCTGACGTCCGAAGTCATAGAAGACCACCAAAAACGTTGACGGATGGCAGCCAACGTTCTCCGAATTCCTGGATGGCCGACAAACTTGGATTCGTGACCCCACCGGATGACATTGGAACGCAAGCGCTCAGGAACCCATAGACGACCCGCCGGACACCCCTCCGGAACTTCCCCCTCTCGGCTGGCCTCTCTCACCCGCTGTTCGACTCCCCACACGAGGGCACCGACCACCCTCCCCTCCGGGAGAATGGTTTCGGTCCGCTCCGACCCGGAACCCTCGAACAGACGGGAGAGAGCGTCGGGTTTAGTGTTTTTAGACCCCGGCCGGTACGAGAGGGCGAAGTTAAAATGCTCGAAGAAAAGTGCCCAGCGAGCCTGTCTAGATGTTAATCTTCTGGCTGAACGGATATATTCCAAATTCTTATGATCCGTCCAGACCAGAAAGGGTTCCGAGGTTCCCTCCAACCAGTGACGCCACTCACCCAGAGCGAGTCTAACCGCCAACAGCTCCCGATTACCTATGTTGTAATTTCGCTCCGCTGGGTTTAACCGATGAGAGAAAAAAGCGCACGGATGCACTTTCCCGTCAACAGAGGATCGCTGAGATAAAACGGCGCCAACCCCGACATCAGATGCATCCACCTCCACTATAAATTGTTTCACTGCATCGGGAATAGAAAGAACAGGTGCAGAGGTGAAACGGGACTTTAATTCATCAAAGGCCTCCTGAGCTTCAGTATTCCAACGGAAACCCACTTTAGAGGAAGTAAGAGCGGTAAGAGGTTTAGCGATCTGACCAAAGTTTCTGATTGTGCATGATGTCATGCACAATTTGATTTGGACTATTGTTAATCAACCTCTCTGTAAACCTATGCATGAGCTTGCTTAACTCATAAAAAAATACTTTGTTTCAATAAACATACATGCAATAATGTAATACAGTTTTGTTTGTATATCAATGTATTTGAATATATGAATCAATATATAGCAATAGGTTGTCCATCCATATATTGCTATGTATTTTCATATATATGAGGAAGTTTCTGATACATTGAAATATATTTTCTAATGTATTGCAATATAAATTCTAGTATATTGCAATATATTTTTGTTTTGTAAGGGAAGACAATTAAAGGTCTTTGTGACACAGTCCAATGATATCACATTCGCATCCTCTTCTGTGTTGTGACCCTTGGCGCTGGGCATGTGATGTCTCTTGCCTCGTCAGCACAGAATGGCCTAATTTTTTCATACAGATAGGTCTGCCTGTCAATGTTCAGTCCAGGTGGGGCCAGGGCAGGAAGACCGTATTGTAATTGCTAATAGAACTTCGCATTATTTCACATTATAAGCAGTCAATTCTAAATCAATGTTTACACATACCAAGCTCCTTAGCAGACTTCACGTAGAGACGCCACACTGAGGCCTTGGACACATGAGTTGGCAGCAACTTCACATGCCAATCCTTATGCCCAGGCTGTCGGCCAGGCAGCATGATGGCATTGTCTTCTGCATAGTTTTTTATGAAGTCCACAACTCTGTTGATATCCTCAGGGCTGATGAACCTGGCTGGTGAACATGGCAGTGAGTGCTTCTTCCTCAAACGTGGTCTCGCCCCATTCTTCACATAGTGTTTGACTATATCAGCCAGGTTGTCTCTGCCAATGCTGAAAAAAGGAAAAAAGAAAAGAAAAAAACATCATGCTAACAGGCATCTTGTCACCTATATCAGAATGTATTGTACAAATTATAGGTACTTTTACTTTACTGAAGTACATTTTATGATGAATACTTTTTGCTTTTACTTCACTACTGTTACGATTGTGCTCAGGCAGGAAGACAAGGAGAGGCAGAGGAGTACCTCAAACATAGTCAGGGTAAGCTCGGAAACACATACAGGGATTGCATCACAGGAATAACAGAACGGCATAACGGGCACTTCACATAACGGGTACTTCACATAACGGAGACCAGACAAAGAATGAATGCGCAAAGAGGAACTTAAATACAAACACAGATGACTGAATAACGAGGGGCACAGGTGACACAGATGATGATAACAAAACACAGCTGAACAGAATGGGTAACTAAGGAAACACAGGAGTGGCGGGAAACTCAGACAAAGGAACCTGACTGGGGGGCCTCCAGGGTGGAGCCTCAGGTGGCCATGGCGGGTCGGGAACCTCGGGTGGCCATGGCGGGTCGGGAGCCTCGGGTGGCCATGGCGGGTCGGGAGCCTCGGGCGGCCATGGCGGGTCTGGAGCCTTGGGTGGAGCAGGAGACCTGGGCGGGTCTGGATCCTTGGGTGGAACAGGAGACCTGGGCAGGTCTGGAGCCTTGGGCGGAGCGGGAGACCTGGGCGGGTCTAGAGCCTTGGGCGGAGCAGGAGACCTGGGCGGGTCTGGAGCCTTGGGCGGGACAGGAGTCTTTGGGCGCCTTGGCGGGACAGGAGTCTTTGGGTGCCTTGGCAGAACCAGAGCCCCACCCACATGTGTGACACCCATATGTTTCCCACCCACAGGTACATAGCCCCCCCAACAAAAAAAATTATTTGGGAAATTCCGGGGTGGAATGGAGGGCTCGTGGAATGGGATGGGCTTGTGGGCTGGAGCCACCCTGCGAGGTGGAGTGGGCTTGTGGCTGCCTGGAGCGGCCTCGTGGGCAGCGGGAGTGGCCTCGTGGGCGGCAGGAACAGGAAAGTCTGGAGCTGAATCCAGGAGACACGGAGTGGGCACAGGAGAGTCTGGAGTGGAATCCAGGAGACACGGAGCGGGCACAGGAGAGTCTGGAGCAGAATCCAGGAGACACGGAGCGGGAACAGGAGAGTCTGGAGCGGAATCCAGGAGACACGGAGCGAGCACAGGAAAGTCTGGAGCGGAATCCAGGAGACACGGAGCGGGAACAGGAGATACTGGAGTGGAATCGAGGAGACATGGAGCGGGCCCAAAATCGATGAGCCAACCCTCCTTGGCAGGATCTTCCATGGGAGAGACCCTCTTGACAAGGGTGGTTGCGCTGGAAGGGCATGTGGAGGGTTCTGTACTCGGGTGAGCCGGAAAGTCCTCTGGTTTGCGGGGATGGACTGGATGATGCAGACTTGAGCTGTCTTCATCGACAGCATCAACACAGAAATCAGAATCATTTAGACGGAGAACATAATTAACGAAGTCTGCTACAGACTTCTCGCAGAGCTCAGGAGACAATAATTTAAAGAACAAGTCATCATCCAGTCCATCCCGAAAACAAGCATTGACCATCAGATCTTTCCAGCTCACCAGGTTGGAATACTCCAAAAATAGAAAACAGATACATTTACTATTACGTTAGTAAATCCTTGTTAAGAATATTAACCCAGATTGCAGACCAACACTGAATCAACATTGAATCAATGTTAATGCATTAATCAAATTATCATTGAAACAATGTTGATATTTAACATTGATTTTTTTTATCAGGTTTGCACCTTGAAATAATGTTATTTCAACAATGAAAAATAGATCAAGATGGCCATAAAATCTATATTTTTTCAACTTTAATTAAATAACTTATTTAACACTGAATCAACATAGAAACACTATAAAATCAATCTTGCTTTATGTACAGCAGGATTCTATGCTAGTTCATTTTCATGTATGGCTGCAATTGATATGATTTTGTATCAAAAAGTCACTCAAAGTAAACAACATCCTTCAGTTTACATGCAAATGTATTTATTTATGCTCCCACAGTTTCAACAGGAAATCTCACATTGACTTTTACACCTGAATTTATAACACAAGTGAAAAACATGACAACCTGCATCTGCAAAATGGAAGTAAATACAATTGGAAACTCACCAATAAAGACAGAAATGGGACAGTACTACTGAAAGAAAAAAGTTAGAAGAAAGAATGAAATACTCTGAATACTCTAAACTCAGGGGTTTCCACCACGAGCAATGCCCCCAAGCCTTTCAGGGGCGTAATGGAGCCATTTTTACACCATCCCAGCAAAGATTAACTCTGATGCCTCCATTTTATCAGCATTCACTTGTAATGCAACTAAAACAACAAGATAATGTGTCTGAGAGTCGTGTCTGCTCTTTCACAGCTCCTCTGTTCATATGAGGGAGCATGCGCAGTTTACCAGTCCGTACACGACTCTCAGGCCAGACTATCAAAATAAGAGTCCTTTTTTTCCTGTCCACATAAATCGATAGACATACTATTACATTTGCACACCGCATAAGAAATAATGGAATCATTGAACTTATAACAATCATAAAATTGTTTTAAAATTAAGGCCTCAAAACACACAATAGATATCTGTTCCCAAGACTTTTGACTCCTTTCTGTATTTGTATAGAGTATTTTCTTTAAACTGATGTGCGAATCATTGAGCCTACTCATTCACATAAAACAATATATTAATTTACAATTTTTAAGACAGTTTCTCTTCACAAAGCCAATATGCGAGGAGGTGTGATAGCTAATGAATAAGGATGAGATAACACCTGAGCAAACCAAAGGACATAATAGCCCGCATTAATGAGCTGCATAATGAATGAACTTCAGGTAGGCCTATATGACAGAGAGCAACAGAGCAAAGGAAATACATTTTTTTGTAGCTTATTTTATTTGGAATGTAATCAACAAAGGCCTATAATATTTTAAATGATCAGAAGATTTGACTACACTGCAAAAATTACTCTTCTGATTTGGTATTTTTTTCTTGTTTCCAGTACAAATATTTAATATTCATCTCACAGTGTGAGATGGTGGTCCAGTGGGTTAAACCATGGAACTGATACGCAGAAGGTTGCTGGTTTGATCCCAGCAGTCACCACCAGTGTGTCCTTGAGCAAGGCACTTTACTCCATGTTGCTCCACGGGGATTGTCCCTGTAATAAAGGCACTGTAAGTCGCTTTGGATAAAAGCGTCTGCCAAATGCATAAATGTAAATATTTAAAATTCTTAAATCAAGATTCATTTACTAGATAACTACCAATGTTTTGGGGGAAAATCAAAATCAAGTGAATTTTTGCTTAGTTAGTTAACTTTATTGTCCCCAAGGGGAAATTCTGCTTAAGCACAGTGCAGAGTTGCTTCATAAAGGTAGACCAGATAACTTAAAACAATCTATAATATCTGCCACAACAATTTATGATTTATTAAACTATAATGTATGATTTATTACACCAATTTATTAAAACACAACAATTAGCTAATGAGATTAAAACCATGTTTTTACTCCAAACTTACTTTATATCACAAGTCAAATGTTTTAAATAACCATATGTGATCTCATTTGGCTTTGGATAAAAAAATCAGACAGAAAATATATTTTACAATATTCTACATAATTATAAAAGCTCGAGTAGCATTGCATTATAAATATAATCTATTATGAAAACACCCAACATGGTATAAATAACACAGATAAGCCATATATTGTCACAATTGTGTGTTTATTATCTTCAAACGTGTCTATCTGCATGTTAGAGCGATTTCTGGAAGCTGTTTATGTCAATGTCACATGGTATCTTCTTCATGGGTGCTATATATGGACTACATGTGCACAGAGCGCCCTCCAGCTGCCAGTATGAAGTATGAAGAGTTTTTTTATGAATGAAAGCAGCTGACGCTTGTATTACAATCTTTAGAAGGTACCGACAGTTTTCATATTCATAACTCCTGACACATATTAACAAATTACGGTCACTATATGACTTTGAGAATAAAACAGAGGTCAAAAATGGAAGCTTAAGTCTTAGATCTTTTAAATGATGTATAGTTTGTCAAGGTAATTACTTACATCTGACAGTAATTTTGAGCTAATTTAAACAAAGAAAGCTTCAGTGTGTCCTCGCGCAGGTTTTTGGGTTTAATATTCACAGATGCTTACAGAGTAAACTTATACTTACACACAGCTGGGGATCGTTGCTTCCAGAAATGAACAGCTTTTCATGGAGAATTATTCCAGGATTATTAAACGCGTCTAAAAACGATGTAGTTGAAGTAGGAATGCAGTACTAGATGTGTTTGTTTGAGCTGATGTGTGTGTGGGCGTCGTCTCCTCCCGAGCCTCAGTATTTGAATCTCAATAGAGCGCACGCTTCGTGGGCGTGGTCGCATTAGTGTATAATGAGCCGCTCAGGAACGACTAACATCTCTCTGCTTTCAAACGGATTACATAAACACAGAATATTTGTTTTTGATATGGTTTACTATGTGTTTAAAACCTGACATTTCAGCGTTTCTTTAGACATATGTCTCACAGAACACATTGTCTCAAAATCCAAATGAATCAACTCACAAACGAGGCAATGAATGCATGTGCAGCACCGGAACCACAAATGCACATCTTACTTGTTGCACGCACATATTAATCATTTTGATTCTAAAATCATGCAAACAGCTCACAACAAACGACGCACGACAAAGATGAAAATCGCCCCGACCCATATAAGAGTTGCACGAGTCAGAATTCGGCTCAAAATCAGACGAAAATCGCACTGTGTATGCCCAGCTTAAGAAATGAAGATTAATAAAAAAATATGATGGGGTTTGGTGAAAAACAAACTGAAATTCAATGTATTAAAGAATATCCTGGGCGTTGGTTGTGTACGGAGGGCATTCACGTGACTTTAAGCACACAAGTTGTAAGAAAGAAAGATAAATAGAAAAACAAAATGAAAATTTAGATGAATTGTATTAATCTTTTTGTACTTACCTATAAAAAAAACGTCTCGGTTACGTATGTAACCCTCGTTCCCTGAGGAGGGAACGGAGATGTACGTTAGTGACTAACGAATGGGGGTTTTGCTTAGAAGCCTATCATCTTCGAGAATTCAACAGCGCCCAATGGCAGTGCCAATGCCATGGGCATGCGGAATTTGCATGCGTAACTCCGCCCCACCCTGTGGGTATATAAGGAAGTACGCTGGCAACATCGCATTATGTTACTGCTGCAGGAGCCAAGACTGAACTCCGCATACCAGCAACACAGCTGACGTGGCAAAGGAAACGTACGTCTCCGTTCCCTCCTCAGGGAACGAGGGTTACATACGTAACCGAGACGTTCCCTTTCGTTCAGTCACTACGACGTACGTTAGTGACTAACGAATGGGGGTTCCAATACAACAACGCCACTCAGCTGTCATCCAGTGCCCTGCGTAAGTGTGAGTACCCTGTCGTAAGACTAGTACAGACGAAGGACTCCCACTTATCACAGGATTACCAAGGCACACTGGGAAGCATATCCCAGTGAGGGAATGCCAAGATGCCTACCCGTAGGGAGGACTTAAGAATACACATATGACCCGCTAAGGGCTGCATTGGGAAAATCTCTAGGGTACCAGCCAGAGGGTGGATTTTTAACCCTAGGGGTGGCAGGGACTTGCCAAGGGAAAGACACCTGCTCACTGAGGAGGCTTACGGTGGAAATACTCGTGTGGGGGTCGCCGGAGGGGAACCATGCACACGGAGCACCTGGCCGGACATGAGGGTCTGGGCTCGAAAGGGCAGACTGAACTGATGTCGGCGTAAGCAGTGCTGGAGGAGCTCAGGGCTCTCGGGGAGCTCACCTGAGGGAAAATATCGCACGTATCCAGTCCGTGGAGTGGAATGGCGAGCAAGTGAAGACACCTGAGCCTGGCCCATTACCGGCCACCCGTAGGGGCGAGTACATAGTCGGACACTGGCTCCACTCAGAGATTGTAGAATCTGGCGAATATGTTTGGTGTCGCCCAGCCTGCAGCTCTGCAGATGTCTGTTAGCGAGGCGCCATGCGCTAGAGCCCAAGAGGAGGCCACACTCCAGGTGGAGTGTGCCCTGACCCCAAGGGGACATGGTCGACCCTGCTGCTGGTAAGCTAAAACAATGGTGTCCACTATCCAGTGAGACAACCTCTGCTTTGAGAGAGCACTTCCCTTCCGCTCTCCACCATAACAGACAAAGAGCTGGTCTGAGGTCCTGAAACATCGCGTACTGTCTACATAGGCGCGGAGAGCGCGTACTGGACAGAGCAATGCCAAGGCTGGGTCTGCCTCCTCCAAAGGCAGCGCTTGCAGGTTCACCACCTGATCTCGGAACGGAGTGGTAGGAACCTTGGGCACATATCCGGGCCGGGGTCTCAGGATCACGTGAGAGTTAGCCGGCCCGAACTCAAGGCACGCTTCGTCAACCGAAAATGCTTGCAGGTCCCCGACCCTCTTAAGAGAGGCCAATGCGGTCAGCAGAGCCGTCTTCATAGACAAGAACTTAATCTCAACCGACCGCAAAGGCTCAAGGGAGGCCTCTGCAGAGCACTTAAGACTACTGAGAGGTCCCAAGAGGGAACGAGAGGAGAGCGAGGAGGATTCAGTCTCCTCGCCCCCCTCAGGAACCTGATGATCAGGTCGTGCTGACTTACCTTTTTGTCTCCCAGGAGATCGTGGTAGGCAGATATTGCGGCCACGTACACTTAAGGGTGGAAGAAGACAGCCTTCGTTCCACCCCCTCCTGGAGAAACGATAGCACAGACCCGATCGGGCATTTCCAGGGGTCTTCCTGGCGGAAAGAGCACCATGTGACGAAGAGGTCCCACTTCAACGCATAGAGGTGTCGTGTAGACTCTGCCCTAGCGGAAGTGATGGTAGCGACCACCGCAGGTGGAGGGCTACTCAAACCAGCCGCGTCCCGTCCAGAAGCCACACGTGGAGCTTCCAGAACACTGGACGCGGGTGCCAAAGGGTGCCCCGTCTCTGAGTGAGAAGGTCTTGACTCAGAGGAATAGGCCAGGGAGGGGCTGTCGCAAGGAGTAGCAGTTCTGAGAACCAGGCCTGGCCGTGCCAACGGGGCGACCAACATGACCTGCTCCTTGTCCTCCCTGATCTTGCACAGTACCTGTGCGAGAAGGCTCACTGGGGGAAACGCATACTTGCGTAGCCCCGACGGCCAGCTGTGCGCCAGTGCATCCGTGCTGACCATAGGTCAGGGAATAATACAGGGAGCAATGGGAAGAGTCCTGGGAGGCAACAGGTCTACCTGTGCGTCGCCGAACCGTTCCCATATCAGCTGGACCGTCTGGGGATGGAGTCTCCATTCTCCAGGAAGTGGCTGAAGCCGTGAGAGCTCGTCGGCTGCACGGTTCAGGACTCCCGGGATGTGGACAGCATGAAGGGACCTCAGATGCTTCTGACTCCATAAAACGAGATGGCGGGCGAGTTGAGACATACGGCGGGAGCGTAGACCGTTGATGTACGCTACTACGGCCGTGTTGTCTGTCCTGACTAGTACATGTTGACCCCTCAGCAACGCTCGGAAGCGGTGCAGGGCGAACCGTACTGCCAGTAACTCGAGGCAATTGACATGCAGAAGGCGCTGGGGTCCTGTCCAGGAGCCCGCGGCTGCTTGTCCATTGCACATGGCACCCCAGCCCGTGGATGATGCATCTGTTGACACAACAAGATGCCTGGAAACTCGTTCTAAGGACACTCTGGTCCGTAGAAACTTGAGGTTCGACCACGGGGTGAGAGTCTGTAAGCAGGCCCGAGACACTTGTACCCGGAGCGTGCCAGACCGCCATGCCCATCTCGGGACTCAATCGCGTAGCCAGTGCTGAAGCGGTCTCATATGTAGCAATCCGAGCGGCGTCACCGCGGCTGCAGATGCCATATGCCCCAGGAGCCTCTGAAATAGCTTCAGTGGGACCGCACTCTCGCCCTCGATTTGACGAAGGCAAGTCAGCAGAGACTATGTGCGCGCTCGCTGGTAAGCAGCACGCACCTGCGACCGAGTTGGAAACCAGACTGAGAAAGGAGATCCTCTGCACGGGGCAGAGTCGCTCTTCTCCCAGTCGACCCGAAGGCCCAGACGGGCTAAGTGCTGGAGCACTTGGACTCTGTGTCCGCAGACCTGCTTCGAGAGTGACCCAGTATGAGCCAGTCATCGAAGTAGTTCAGGATGCGAACCCCGTGCTGCCGAGTGGCGCAAGGGCTGCCTCGAAAGACTACGTAGAGTCACGAGGGGACAGAGCTGCCCGAATGGGGGGACTGCGTACTGAATGTCCGCCCCTCGAAGCAAACCGTAGGAACGGTCCGCGTCGAGGAAGGAGACATGAAGTAAGCGTCCTTCAGGTCGATCGCTGCAACCAATCTACCGGACGAACGTGTCCAAAGAGGCGTTCGCTACCGACATCCTGAACGGAAGCCTGAGAAGGATCGGTTCAAGACGGGCAGATCCAGGATTGGCCATAACCCACCGGTTTCCTAGGGTACAATGAAGCAAGGGCTGAGAAGCCGGACTTCACTTCGGCTGGAGGGACAGGCTCGATCGCACCCTTCGCCAGTAGGGTGACAACCTCCGCACGCATGACAGGGGATAGGCCCCATCATAGCGGGCGGCCTCCCCAGAGCGGGGAGGAACCTGCGCGAACTGAATCGCGTAGCCGCGCCTGATGGTCTTCGTGACCCAGCGGAACAGTCCCGGAAGCTGAAGCCAGACTCCCAGGAACTGCACCAGCGGGGTCATTCGGACCACAGACGTACCCAGGGTGGGGCAGCGAGGCAGCGTTACCGGCCCGGACATGGGAGGCTGTTGGGCGTCCCGGTGCGGGGGCACGGTTAACTGCTGCGTCCTGACAGAGGAGACCAGGGAAGGACGCACGTTCCACTGGGGTCTGCTCTGAGAGGAGGCTGGCGAGAGAGAGGGACGAGAGTGGCGCGGCCCGGAGGCGGCACACACTGCCATCACCGGTCTCTGGGTCCTCAGAGACAGGAACATGAGTTCTTTCCAAGCGCTGCTAGCCCGGGGGCCAGCAGCGGAAGGATTTTCCCCCGGCCCTCCACCGGGGGAAGGAGAGGCCCTGCAACCATCCCCTGGAAAGAACTGGAACCCATCTCTGATGGGTTTCAGCCAGGCTGAGGAGCGGACTGGGCGACATCCTGCAACCACCTCCACGGCGCGGCCCGGAGAAGGCTGCTGCTGGGGCCGGACGGGAGGAGGGAGGGCGCCCTCGGCGGCGAGCGGACTGAGGCGACTGGGCCGGCGGCTGGTGCAGCAGCCAGCCGCCAGGGCAGTACGTGTTACAGCCTCAGTCTGCTCTGGGGCGGCCAAGAACTGTTGGGCGCAGTTCTCGGCCGCGCCGCCGAAGAGGCCAGCCTGGGATATGGGCGAGTTGAGGAGGCGGGCTCAGTCAACCCCCCCATATCACCAGGTAAGGCCAGGAAATTCTCCCGGACCACAGCTGTGGACATCGCCCGACCGAGGGAGCGTGTGGCCACCTTCACCACCCAGAGGGCGGGATCAGTGGCGGCACGCAGCTCAACAAAGAGCCCTGGGTCAGCTCCACCCTTGTGCATGTGCAAAGGGGCGGCGGCCTACCCCATAGCACTGCAGGACCACGCCACCGAAGTAGACGAGCCCACAGGCTTAGGGAGGGTGCTTAGGACAGCCACACCACGTCAAAGCCCTCTGTGGACACCGTAGTGCGCAACAGAGTTGTTTAACAGTGGGGAGGGGGCCCCAGTGTACCCTAGGCCGCGGCCCCATCAAGGGCAGAGAAGGCGGAGGAGGCAACCAAACGGTCACGGGAAGCACGGGGACTTCCAGGACCGCGTGATCTCCTCATGCACCTCGGGAGCGAAAGGCATTGGGGGCGGGGCCCAACAGCTGTCGGGTGCCGCCCACAAAAACCAATCGCGCAACCACGAGCACGGAGCGGAGCACAACCTAATCGTCATCCCCAAAGGATCTAGCCCACCTTGGGATGCGGCGATCGACATCTCGCCGCTATCTGGAGTGTGAACGAAACGAACGAGGCGTCAGAGACGGGCCGCTGTTTCAGTCCAGCACTCGCGGGAAGCGATGTGCGAGAGGGGGGCGTGGCCCGAGGAATGATCGTCGGGGTTCTTAAACCACGCACTGCCCTCAGGTCACCCTGGCCACCAGCCAAAGTACCACCTCTCTCAGAGACGGTAGATTGGGGTGTGGCAGAGGGGACTCTCTCTCCTCGCTGAGATCACTGAGTCTCGACCGCGACATCGCGATGGTCACGTTCCCGCTGTGGGAACATGACACATCCACAATCACTGCCCGAACGTGCTGAAGCCCAAACACGTCGAGCAGTGAATGTGCCCATAGACAGCAACGGAGATCGATCGCACCCGGAAGTGCACGGGCGAACCGTCTTGAAAAAGACGTGCCACGCGCAAGCTCTTTTTGTGAGAGGAAAGCTCTGCAGAGTGCCGAAGCGCCCAGGGAAAACACACACAGCTGTTGCAGATCACTGCACAGATCAGCAGGCAGGCAATGCGAGATCGCTGGAATGCGCCGTCACACCAACACCCTGGAGAACCGCTCGTCTCGAAGACTGAAGAGAGGACTTCAGAATTCAGGCTTGTAGGAGTGAAGAGATGCTCTTGGCTCCAAAGCAGAAACATAATGCGATGTTGCCAGCGTACTTCCTTATATACCCACAGGGTGGGGCGGAGTTACGCATGCAAATTCCGCATGCCCATGGCATTGGCACTGCCATTGGGCGCTGTTGAATTCTCGAAGATGATAGGCTTCTAAGCGAAACCCCCATTCGTTAGTCACTAACGTACGTCGTAGTGACTGAACGAAAGGGAACACTGTTGCTGTCCTGTCTCTGTCTTTTTCGCGCTTGAAGTCTGTTAAACTGCGCTTTGATCTGAAGGTGCATTACCGCCACCTACTGGATTGGATTGTGGCGCATTCGATTGGTAGGGGAAAATATTCTAAATTCTTTATTAACCCTGTATTCTTTAGATAAATAATTAAATGTATGTAAATTATACAAGATTTAAAAAAAAAAAATAATAATAATAATAGCTTACATTTTATAAATTTAAAACAGGCTATGATTTATATTACTGGATGACCACAAGAATTAAGGACTCTGTGACAGTCATTATATATCTCTCTGCATGTGCTTGTAGCTAGCCGAAAACATTAGAGGATTGGAGATGTTTTCCATGATGGAGGAGATAAAAAAAAAAAATTAAAACATTAATATTAACAATATGCCTAATAATAATCAACTGGTTCGTCCCATTGAGTTCAATTTATGACAGTAGTTCTTTGTTAATCCACACACTTGTTGGTAGAGATTCAGCCTTTGAGGATAACGAATGTGCTCACATTTCTCAGAAATGTAATGTAAATTGTTTTGGATTTGCTTTAAAATGTTGAATGATGGGACAAATAGATTGACAGTAAGCCTCACCAGAGGAGAATTAAGCTGACCAAAAATCAACATTGATTCAATGTTTGTCTTTCAACACTTAAAAGCATGGAATTATCAACATTGATCCAATATTATTTAGCATTGAATTTTCAACATTGGTCCACTATTTTTTCAACCTCAACCAAATTGATGATTCTGATGGAATTTCAGCATTGACTCAATGTCACAATGCTATCTGGGAAGTAGCACTTCCTCCACCACTGGCTAAAATTATTAGCATCACATTAAATTCAAGAATGCTAACAGGCAGGTTTACGTGGGCTAAGTCATTCACACCAGTCAATTCAAGCAATTGAATCATTATTCAAATTAATAGCAGATGCTAACATTACCTACACTGTTAACCCTTTAGGCGCCAGAGGTTTTTTCCTAAAATGTTCGATTTTGACATCTTAATTTGAAAAGGCTATATCTTAAAAGTGATAAAAGATAGAGACTTTCTGTAAATTAGAGAAATATTAAGGATGACCCAAAGTTTATGTAGGGATTACATTGTCCCATCTAATTTGCATATTATGACGTCATATGGTGGTGGTCACCTTGGATTATAGAATTTTGATGAAAAGTCACGTTTAAATGATACATGCAGCACTTCTTTCCCCCAAAAATGTCCCTCACCTTCTGTATGCTATTTTGCACAATACTGAATGCTCAGGTAAATAGTAAATAGTAAACAAACTGTGTAAATCGTTACTAATAAATGGTAGAAACAAACCGAATGCATGCAGCGGTTGGCCTTTTGCTGTAGAGACTTTCCATTTACTACATACAGTAGGCACTCTGATTCCATGTATGGGGCACATGTATATTATTCATATGACACACAAACACAAGTAGACAAGACCTGTTTAGTTCAAAAGCTCACTCGCCACGGCAAGGCAGAGATCATGAGAGATACGAGACAAGACGAGAGACAGACGCACGCGCGCGCGCACGCCCGCCGAGTTTGCACAGTTTGGACTACTGTCATTGTCATTGTGACTTCCCACCCTGCCTCCACATTGCCCACTAACTGTATTTGCAATACACGCGGTTCAGCTGCGTGAGACCAATGCTGCCAGTGCAACACGGCCGCGCGCGGCTCGCGCTCTCCATCCGCACCACTGCCCGGCCAACGCAAAAGCGTGTGCGGTGTGAAGCCGGCGTAACACGCCTGATAACTTCGCGATGAACACTCCGACCCCGCGAAACACCACTGTGTTCCCACCACTGACATTGGGCAAATGACCATCACATTGTGCTTGGTGTAGGGCTATACTTTCATTTTCTGAATCACCGTCATCAGATATTCCCCTTCAGAATTAGGGTCCGCGAATAGAAGACCCAACACTTCATTGCGGGTAAGCTTTATTGATGCCATTAGAAAATAATAATCTAATGCAAATACTCGCTGACATTGACAATATTGCTCTGATAAGATGGCTCACGCGCACACTAGCTCCGCGTTTGTTCGCACTGATTCAATGCGCTCTTGCTCGAAGATTTTGTATAGAAGCATGACGTTTTTTTGAGTCGGGGATGAAGTATGACATCTCTGACATCTAGTGGAGGGGAGGTTGAATGAAATTTGACACCCTATATGACAAAATCGGCCGTTTTATTCAGTGCCGCATCTTGTCGAGTAAACTCGACCGTGGCGCCTAGAGGGTTAAACCTTGCTGTAGATTTCTGGGTAAATAACTGTAAAATCGCCAGTATTTAGCTTTAACATCATTGGAAGGTATTTTACTGTAATATGAGGTGAGGTTATGCTGCACTAATTATAAACTACAGTACATTACTTTCAGTGCCCATGAAGGCAAATAACTGTAATATTAACTGGTAAATTACTGGTCTACATTCCCATGATGCATTACGTCACTGTTTCTTTCAAACTGTTTACATCTTCAGTCAGAAAACAAAGATTAATGCATTAACACACACATACGCATGCAAGCATGCATGTGAGCACACAAATACATTCACACAGGCGGAATGTTTGAGCCTTAACGAGCAGGTGTCACTCCTTTGCCTTGATTATCTTGGAGTTTGTTTGCTACTGTGCATGCTGTGTTGAGAACTCCTATAGCAGATTTGTATGTTTTCAGTCTAAACATGAATAGCACAACTACAAGTAAGTAAACGATTCAAATATATATATATATATATATATATATATATATATATTATTTTTTTTTAAATGTTTTATTTAAAATGTTAAGTTAGATAGTTTATATGCATGGTTCCCTTATGAAAGGAAAATATATTTACCAATATATTTCTTAAAATATATTGTA
The DNA here is from genome assembly GCA_023566225.1 of Romanogobio albipinnatus. Lineage (NCBI taxonomy): Eukaryota > Metazoa > Chordata > Actinopteri > Cypriniformes > Gobionidae > Romanogobio > Romanogobio albipinnatus. Next base: position 31,865,044 of record CM042257.1, read on the forward strand.
ATATATTGTAATATATTATTTTCCCCTTTTATTTTCCAATATATTATGTATTTGCATACATTGAATAATATATTGATGATACATATATTATACACTATATTATATATTCATGCAATATATTTTAATATATTGTAAAATATACAAATGATTGCCGCTTTCAATATATTACAATATATTGAACGTGAATTATTAATATATGCATTTATATATCCAAAAATATATGCAATATTATATTTATAAATATCTACCATAATGTATTTCAATTTATATGGGAAAATGTTTTTGGTAATATATGTAAAGATATAGTGTCACATGTATGTTTAATACATGGTAGAATATATTTTAAATATATGTAAAATTATATGGAATTATATACATGAAATATATGTATAGATATGTGTTCAATATATTGTGGAATATATTTTAAATATATGGAATATTATATGGAATTACATAAATGAAATATATGTACATATATTTGTTCAATATATTGTGGAATACATTTTAAATACATGTAATATTATAAAATATAATGTGAAAATATATATACACACAATATGTGTACATATGAGAACATGCACATACAATGTATATACATATATGGTGATATATATAGTATATTTACATGTAACATCTAAAATATGAATTAATATGTAATCTGCAATATATGTGCAAACCTTTATATCACATATTAACACAGACTAATGGGTCATCTATCAAAAGCCACCTTTATTTTCTTTTAATCAGGTAAATAAAGAGCTACACAGGCATACCAGTATTAAACCCATTATAAATTAAAGCAATTTCAATGTCTGTTCTAAACATTCAGCAGTGCTGTTATAAAATATAAATAACATTTCTATAAAAGAATAACAAAAAAAATAAATAATTATAAATAAATAAAAACTGTAGAACAGTGCGTAATCCTGGTTAGGAGTCCATCTTGGTTCTTCTTTAAACGAGCACACTTTTGGACTTCACCTGGTGTCTTAGCTCGCAGATTCTACAATTAATGGATTTTCTGACATCAGCTTCCTTGGCCGTCGGAAACTGGTTTACAACAGTATCTGTGGAACAGAACAACAATGATTACTCTACCCCTCCTCACTCCTCCAGCTGCCCCTCAGGTTTGCGAAAATCTCGACCCCCTCCCCCCGCCTGGTAGATTCTGGAAAGCACCAGCTCTAAAAACTATTTACCTAGTAAAGCTTGAAGTTTCCTCGGGTCAAGAGCCTTCCGACGATCAGCACAGGGATCCAGCTTGCTGACCCCTCCTTTCAGGTTGGACTTGAGGAGGATATCCACACTGAAGAGCCCCATCAGTAGCACCCGTGCCATCCCATTGGGGGTGGTACTAGCTCTTGCAGTCTCCCAACAATGTGACGAGACAGTGACTGTTCCATCATTCCCGATTTTCACCTTTTGTAAACAAACAATTTTTTTTTTTTTAAATAAATAAGGCCTTAAGCTAGGGGTGCCCAATCCTGCTCCTGCCGATCGACTGTCCTGCACAGTTTATCTCTAACCCTAATCAAACACACCTGAAGCAACCAATTAATGTCTTCAGGATCACTTGAAAATTAAAGGCAGGTGTGTTTGATTAGGGTTGGAGATGAACTGTGCAGGACAGTCGATCGGCAGGAGCAGGATTGGGCACCCCTGCCTTAAGCAAATAAATAAACAAGGAAAATCACCACAAGCAATAGAATGTCAAAAAAGCTTTAATTTTTGTTTAAAGGACAACTCCGGTGAAAAATGAACCTAGGGTTAATTAACACATGGTAACAGAGTAGATCGTTCTCTGGGATGCGTTTTCATGATAATCGAATGTAAAGAGTTTTATCTCTAAAAACAGATTAGCTTTTAATGCTAGTATATGGGGCAGAGAGTAAGTTAAAGTAAATCGCTAGTTAATACCACTAACAAGGCTCAAAATAGCCTCACACTACCACGGTAGCATAATGAGGGTCCCTACATGCAAACCCAAGCATTGAGAACTTTGTTAGTGTACAAACAGTTTAATAAGAAGATACTCTATTAAAGGGTTAGTTCACCCAAAAATGAAAATTATGTCATTAATTCCTCACCCTCATGTCGTTGGACACCCGTAAGACCTCCGTTCATCTTCGGAGCACAAATGAAGATATTTTAGTGTAAAGCTGATGCTGAGAAAGGCTTCAGATAGGCCTCCATTGGCATTCAGTACATTGACACTTCCAAGATCCATAAAAGGCACTTAAAACGTTGTTACAAAGTCTATCTCACCACAGTGACTCTACAATAATTTTACGATGCGACGACAATAGTTTTTGTGCACAAAAAAAAATAAAAATAACACCTTTATCCAACTTGTTCTCGACTTCCGTGTGTGCCTCCACGACGCATGCGCGAGAATATGACACAGATCCGGCATTCGGACACATCACTGCATGAAAAGTGGGATTTTCGTCAGTATGTGGCACTGTAGATTGCCGTGAAACTTCAGGTTTACGACTGTGCACGGCAATTTGCAGGCAACTCCGAAAACTGCCGGAAATTGACGGAAATTGACGTGGGCCTTGCTTGGCAGTTGTCCCCCCTTAATTCTAGGGGAGGCTTTATCATGTAAATGAACATGCTGTGAGCTACACAAATGCAAATCAGAGTAGCAGCAGGGGGAGTTTTATCTAGGTTCTGAATTTTTTTAACTAAAACAAGTTTAAAGTTTAAGTTAAAATGTTAACTTAAATTTAAGTTAAATGTACTCGTTTTAGTTCACATTACTACATTTTTAAGGCAACCAGTTTGCTCCAATTTTTTAAGTAGATTCAACTTGTCCGGGCTCACAGTGTAGATTAATTACTCTGTATGTCATTAGCAATAACCAAAAAAAAATATATACAGGACAGCAGTTCATGTCTTCAACCTTTAGAGAGGTTATGTGATGCAACAAGACAATGAACCAAAGCACACAAATAAATCAAGTAAAGCATACAGTTTACATGCCAAAATTAATTTTTCCACCCTGCACTGTGAATGATTTTTTAAATGGCTATTAATCATAAATGTGAAAAGTACAAGTTTGTGTTTATAGTTAAGTCAGATTGTGTTTTTCTGTAATTGTCATTTAAATTGAGCTCACACCACATTTTATGAATTATCAATGCAGATTTTCAAGAGGTGGTTTCCTGGACAGGGTTTAAATTATGCCAAGAGTAGACCTAATCTAGTAAATCGCGAGTTAAAAAATTGTTGCCTGGAACAAAGATTAAGCACAGATTACTAACACCTGGACTATGAGTCCTGAACTAAAATAAACTGGATTCATTTACAGTTTTATCTAATTGCTTACACACAATTTCTGAAAATATGGCTCCATTTCTTGTAACTCTACACACAAAACACACAACATGCAAAACATCAGACATCGCTTGCAAAAGCAACACTTTGTGCAAAACTATTTTAACTCTTCCAAAAATGTTGTTTTTGCATATATCTAACTACACACAAATATGCACAACTGAGGAATTTACAGTTGAACTGAAATCAGTTGAACTGAATCAACACTGAAGTCACTTGAGCTGAATATTGACACTATATTGGCTTGTTAGAGCCGGTTTACAGCAGAATTTGTTTTGAACTTGTTACTGAAGCTGCTATGAAACAATATATTTTGTTGTATGCATATTCTTTCTTTCTCAAACCTTAGTTTTGATTTCTAAGTGATCAATTTATGTATAAGTGTTTTCACACATGATCATTGGCTGTATGGGTCCTCAGTAAATTAATGTGGCATTTAAATGGCAAAAGTTATTCTTGTCTCTATAACTTATGGCTTCCTAAAGACACGTTATGGGTAAATAAAATATTAATAATATAAATAAAATGTATATCAAAACATATTTTAAATATAATGAAGTCATTTTATTATAGCACTCATCAGATGTTCCTGGAAACAAAACAGAGACAGAACAGTATAAACAAACTAAACACCAAATTACAAAAACATTATTATGTGAAAGTGAATAAAGTTGTGTGTGTGTGTGTGTGTTTTCAGTTATAAATATGTGCTGTGTAAATTAGCCTATATATACTTTTAGAAATTATATATAGCCTAACTTTAAAAAACAAACAATAACCCATATAGATAAATTATAATAATTGTATAATATTAAGCATTTACTTAATATACATTGTAACATTAGGCTACTTTACTCTAGCACAGTAGTCAGTTAAGCAATTAATTAATATCTTATTAATATGTATGTAGCCTAGGCTACATCTAAAGGTAAGTCTGCTTTAAAAAAAAAAAAAATTACACTTCGACATGTACAGAATGTGCGCGTTAAGAAACACGTTCAAATGTGTCTTCTTAACATGTTAAAACTGTGCGTCGACTGTGTGTGTATGCCTGTTACACGACCAGAATGTGCGTGTCTACACATACAAAAGAAACACGTAAAAAATTGCTGCGTTGACAAACAGTGCGTGTTGAAACAGTCATAAGTCACGCGTTTCGTATAAAGAGATTTGGCCCCGGGCGCGTTCCATAGTAGAGCCCTAGTCCAATGGCGTGTGAGGTCGAGGTCATCATGGAGGTCATGGCCATGACGCGTAGAAGACGAGCTTTAAACCTTTTTTTTTTTTTTACATTTCCTATTTTTTTGCTGCTTTCCTTTTTCGTGATCAACAATGACAGGACGCCGTCTTCAACTCCTGGACGCGACCAACTTTTTCGACTAATTTTCAGGAGGATGTCTTCGTCTTCACAACTCAAACGCAAACTGCAGGCGCTATGAACCAGAGCATGGGTAATGTAACGTTACGATTTAAAGAATATGCTTTTATTCAGCTGTATAAGGAAATGGATGCGTTAATAGATCTGAGCTTATAACCGCACATTTTGTTTACACAGACTATCCTCGCCTCATAACGAAGCCGTGAGCTCTTATCTGCTTGGAGTGATTTCCAAGAGTCCAGATTTAACCGCTGATCACGACGAAATTGTGTGTAAGTAACTTCTAATGTGTTTCTCATTCCTAGTTTAATTTTACCGTGACTGTTTTTATTAATACCAGTCTCATGTAATTGTTTTCCAGCTGCCTGTAAGACGTATTATGAATCGACAAGCCGCAGCTTCAGATACAAACAACCAACTTACATAGCAGACGGAAACTGCGAAGTTTAGCTCGGAGTCGATCAGGAAGAAAAGGGGTAAGATGTATTATATTAGATCCGTTTTTTGTCAATGTGAGTATTTTTCAGGTTGCTTATTGTCTTTATGGATTGTATTACAGTTGCTGGAAGCGAGAGTGTGCTGGATGAGGTGGACGTGGAAGTCCGCGACCATTGAACTCATGTTTGACGAGGAAGACGCATTGTTGACGGGGTTTCTGGATGGATTGTGCGGCCACCGCTCTCGCAGCCTGGAGCACGCCGAACTTTACATTACATTACTGCTGCACTGTACATAGTTGTGTGTTTAACAATAAAGCTCTTTCTTTGAATAAACAGCTGTGTTTTATAAATGAAGCCCTTTCTTTGAATGAACAGCTGTATGCTTATAAATGCTCTTTCTTTGAATAAACGGCACGGTCCGTATAATTTTCCCATATATTCCTTGATGGTATGAATACTTCATAGCACAATAACATTAATATAAAACAAATTATTACAACATAAATTATATATTTATTAATATTATTTGGGTTTACATTTATAATGAGCCAGGGGGACCAATAATGATTGGTTTGCAGTGATCTGCCAACCAATCACGAGGGATTTTTCTTTTTTAAATGTAGTGGCTTCAGCCAATAGTGAGTGAGTAAATTCAAATCTGGCCGTTGACTCTCTGGTTTCGCTGCTATTCATATGCTAATTAGAGGCGTCACACCTCCGCGCGGTCTCTCAGCGGGGGGGGGGGGCCTCTCCACCTACGTCATGGTTCGTTTACGACAATTTGTGGCACAGACGAACGCGACGTTCGCTGCCTGTAAATTGTCGAAAACTGCCGAAAATTAGGAAGATTTCCGGGAGTATACAGGCGTTTACGGGGTCGAAAATCTCACTTTTCATGCAGTGCATGACCCAGAAGCGATTTGTTTATGAGCAGAGGAAGACGCGCGTATCTCAGCTGTTGAATTCTACATTGATCGTGCTTTAGGTTTCGGCGTAGTGCTCAAAATGGGGCTTAAGTGTATATTTCATGGATTCCCGAACGCCGGCGCTACGTCATATTCTCACGCATGCGTCGTGGAGGCACACACGGAAGACAAGAACAAGTTTGATAAAGGTGTTATTTTGATTTTTTTTTGCGCACAAAAACTATTGTCGTCGCATCGTAAGATTATTGTAGAGCCACTGTGGTGAGATAGACTTTGTAACAACGTTTTAAGTGCCTTTTATGGATCTTGGAAGTGTCAATGTACTGAATGCCAATGGAGGCCTATCTGAAGCCTTTCTTAGCCATCAGCTTTACACTAAAATATCTTCATTTGTGTTCCGAATATGAACGGAGGTCTTACGGGTGTCCAACGACATGAGGGTGAGTAATTAATGACAGAATTTTCATTTTTGGGTGAACTAACCCTTTAAGACAGAACATTACGCGTATACAGACAGCAGCCATCTTGAAAAACAGTCTCGACAAGTCGAGCGATGAACGCTGTGCTAGGTGATATGAACTGTGACTTGGAATCTCATATGGTCCGTTGTTTCCAGAAGAAAGCACTGAACGCAACAGAGAAAATAAATAAATAAAAATATATATTTTTTAAACTGAACAAGTCACAGTTCATCACTTAGCACAGCGTTCGTCGCTCGACTTGTCGAGACTGTTTTCCAAGATGGCTGCTGTCTGTATACGCGTAATGTTCTGTCTTAATAGAGTATCTTCTTATTAAACTGTTTGTACACTAACAAAGTTCTCAATGCTTGGGTTTGCATGTAGGGACCCTCATTATGCTACCGTGGTAGTGTGAGGCTACTTTGAGCCTTGTTAGTGGTATTAACTAGCGATTTACTTTAACTTACTCTCTGCCCCATATACTAGCATTAAAAGCTAATCTGTTTTTAGAGATAAAACTCTTTACATTCGATTATCATGAAAACGCATCCCAGAGAACGATCTACTCTGTTACCATGTGTTAATTAACCCTAGGTTCATTTTTCACCGGAGTTGTCCTTTAATTGTTTTAATTTACCAATTAATAAATACTTACTTGTGAAGGTCTGCAAGGTGTGCAATGTGACGTTTCACCTGGGCCGTCACTCTCAGCATCAGGGTCTTCAACATCTTTGGTGGAGCGGTCGACAACATCTTTGTTGGTGGGGTTGTTGATGGAGACAAGCTTTCTCACGTCCACCAACAACGCTGGAATTTCTAAGAAAAAAAAAATGCAACAAGATTAAACAGACAGCAACCATAGAAGCAAATATGTGCCTGAAAACCACATTTCCAGTTTTCTAAAATGAACCCATTTAGAGCTAAACTTGTCCAAGAAGCTACAAATCAATTGGCATTATTGAAATAAACGCATCAAAACAGGAACAAGTAATAGGACTGACACTGACCTCCATGGGTGTACAGTTCATCATTCTTGTTTGCACACATGGCTCATTAGACAGTAGCAATCAGTATAATGATACAGACTGCAACCGATGGTTGATACTTGCACAATCACATGGAACAAATTGCAACATAATTTTCCTGCTTATACCTGTGTAAGTGATTGACAAATATGTTTCGTCAAGGGTCAACCTTGACCCTGACATTGTCAAAACCCACCTTTTTAGACTTGCTTTCCCCTCCTAATTTTCTTTGTCTTTTTGATTCAAGTGATTTTTGTTCATTAAGTTCTTAGTCTTTTAAATAGTAATTTATTAATTTAGTTGTTTGTTTGTTTCTTTCTTTTGTAAAGCGCCTTAAAAGTATTTTGAAAAGCGCTATATAAATATAAAGAGGTATTATTTTTTTTTAATTTATTCTTCAAACATGCTCTGAAAATGACTGCGGTCAACCTATCTGACCACATAGGTGGGCGTATTTTAGCATATTTAGAATCACCTTCAGGTATAAATGGATTAAAGGGGTCACATAATGGTACATGCACTTTTACAAGTTGATTGTACTGAAATGTGTGTTGGCAGCAGGGCTTAAAAACAGAAAAAAATATCAATCGGTTCACTCCGAGCAGAATCGATATTTTAACGTTTCCGTTTTTGCGTTCCTCATTAAACATTACTGTTCCGAAAACGGTTTGATTTGAAAAAATAACGGTTAATAACGTTATTTTAATTTAGCCTATACTTTAAACAAATATGTATAAATAAAGACTTCTTTTCACTCAATAATAATATAACGCATGATAATTAAACTTGAATATTTATTTCATAACATTTTTAAAACCACAACAGAAATACATGCATTAATTATAAAGCATAAACAGCGGGACAAATATTGAGCTGCTTTAATGGAGCGGAAAGTGGCCCTCTATATCCCTATTCTTTTCAGAAGAGTGATAACATTCTTTGTACATAACTTTTTTTCAACACGACTTGTTTTAAAAATTGCATGAATAAAGAATAAATAAACTGGATAACCATTGCTCTTTTAATGCACTGTCAACTGGTAATTTCAAAGCAAACACTGCGCAACCCGTCCTTGCATCACATAATCAAATTCAGTCAGCTAATAAAGCTTGATCATTTAATGCAATATAACATACCATTTAATACGAAGCATCAACCGTCTATATAGAAAACATTGTCCTGTATTGGCAATCTGAAAGACTATAGGAAAAATGTTTGATAGATGCTAGTAACCTACTTGGATAGGCTTAAACGAAATCCACAAACTAGCCTAAATCAGACTATTTGAGCTTAAAGTCCGTACTGCTTATTTAAACGTTCGAAAAGAATGTCCTCCAATACCTGTACATTCATTGTAGACCTCAGTGGGGAAAGAAATGTACTTGAGGCATGAAAATGCGCGCTCTACACTGACTTGCGTTACCGGTAGATTCATAGATGATGGTGCGCGGGCATTTCACTCACGCTTGATCCGTCAACGTCACATGCTGTAGCTACTACTCTATTCATTATTGGTCACTGCCAAATTAAAATATTAAAGAGAACGATAAAATAACATTATTAACCGGTTAATGGTCATTTCAAATTAACGTTTCTGTTCAGAACGATTCAAATTGATTTTGATTTCGTTTTTGTTCCTCTTAAAATTAAAAAAGGGGGGGGGGAATATGCAAATGACACATTTCTGAGTGTGACTTAAAAAGAATGACACATTTAATATTAATATTAACAGTAGGGGTGTAATGATACACAAAACTGACGGTTCGGTACAGTAGTTTTACAAAATTGCTTTTTAGATTTAACAGTGGTTTACTGAAGAACAAAAAAAGTGTCTGTCCTAGAATTAATTAAATTATATCTAAAAGTGTATTGAAGATATTGCTGTAAACTATATAGGGAGCCCTTACTTGCACATTAGTAAGGTTAACAACAGAGTCCAAACTATTAGCCTAAATTCAGTTGCTATTTATTTGTAGGTATAATGATCAACACTCAAATAACACATTGTATGCAAACATGTAAACTTCACATAAGGCAGTTATTGCATTAACTTCTAAATCTAATTATAAAATAGTTTTTTTTCTCCAATTCGTTGTTGAAATATAATAATTTATACACAGTGTCTGTCATTTTCATGACCAGTTTATTTAACATGCATGAAATAATCAAGACATCACTAACAGGTTAAGTAGAATATAATGAATATATAGGCTAATATAGTGAATATATTTAGTGAAAGAGTTGATTTCTCTAGTGAATAAAATTCTGTGGACACTGAATGACTGCCTGAGGTAAATGTGATGCTAACGTTACATGACATTTTACAAACAGTTATATTGACGTCTTTCCGCCGTTGAAACACTAATTTAGCGATTACACCACATATATACATGACAGTAAGTTGTAATGTATCCTCAGCATACCTTCAGATATTCATTCATGTTAATTCTTTAGTAAGCGATGATCGATCGCCTTCACAGATGATCGCGTTCAGGCGTGTGCGCGTCGCGCGGCCGCTTGAGCTTTGATCAGTCACAGAGCGTCAAAATGGCATTTATCGTTTGAATTTCGTGATAAAATGGCCTGAATACTTAATATGTTCGTGTGGGAACTCGGATTGAAGTGTGTTCCGCGCTTCAAACAAGCCGACAGTGAACTGTTAAAGATTGCACCCGGAAACCGTTCACGCGTGCACTGAACCAACAGGTTTTTGACCAAGTAAAATGAGTGTTTTCTTACATTACTACTGAGAATTTTTAATTAAAGTATATTACAAACTTTTAATTTAGACTCTAAAGAATCATATTAGCTTGTACAAAAATGGCATTATATGACCCCTTTAATACCATTTGATTTAGAGTAATCTTTGATGATATAATACTCAATACTTGCCTTTAACTACCATGTTCCGCAGTTTGGCATTTTCTTTTTGTAGAGCCTTGATCTGGCTCTGCAGGTCTCTGGTAAGGTCACTTTCCTGGTTTGACAATTCTGCTCTGTCCTCAGACAGTAATTCCTCCTCCGCCCATCTTTGTGGAGCAACCTTGGCCTTTTTCTATAGGGCAAAAATTTTCATTTTTAATATTTAATCATGGAAAACCCAATACACAAATGATCCCTAATCTGATATATCAATCTTTGCTGTGTAATTACCTGTTTAGGATTTCCAGAGCCAGAGGCTTTGTTGCCAGTACTGGTGGTATCTTCCTCACCAAAGTCTAGGCATTTGGCTTTCCTTACCCTCTTGCCCGCCATGTCCTCTCGATATAGTTCCCGATCAGCAGCTCTGAGTGTAGCCTCTTTTTCTACAATCACATAGAAGGATAGATTTTCTTAATGCCAGAAATCAACACCATTATAACAATGAATAAAAATAACAAATAATTGTGTCAGATTTTCAGACTTCTTTAAAGAGGTTCCATGAACTGTTTTGTTTTTTCAATTATCTAACCTAAGTGTTTATGTATGGAATTGATTTTAGTCTTGTAAACCACTTGGCCAATGGAAAAAGACCTTGCAGTGATACTGTAATGATCAACAAACGTAACACTCACTGTACATTTAAACAACATAAAGGTTCCTTTTTACATAATCTTGAGGTTAAGTGATTTTTTTTTTGTTAAAATAACTGTTAATTAGGTCTATATTATGATCGTTCATTAGAGTGTTTGTTCAGTAACAGGAGTCTCCATGTCTCTCTAGATCTTTAATAAACAGAAAATGCATTTTCAGTTTAGTTTCAGTTCCAATTTTGTCCAACCAGGAGAGAGAATTCACACAGGATACAGATTAAACCATTTAAATTGGAAATGATGACACAAATAATTGAGCTGAAAAAATTAGAACTGAAACATTATAAAAATGTAAGCTAATAAATTGGTTAGTTACTCTTTTCTGATTGCTGACATCGACATCGAGACTCCTGTTACTGAACAAACACTCTTTAGCAATTATTATCAGATATAGAATTTAAAGGGGCTATATGCGTTTTTCTGAAATTTAAACTCGCGACTGACACCTGTGGCCAAAAAACAGAACTGATCTTCATTTCTGCTCGCTCTCGCAGCGCGCGCTCGTACGTGTACACTTCACAAGTCATCTGCTGCAAGGAGGTCAACATTATGTTTACAGAGGTAAGAACAGTCAAATACATATATTGTTTGAGATAAGTGTTCTCTTATCAAAACGTCAAACGTGTAGCTGACAAACTACACAAAAAATTAATACATTAAATAAATAAATAAACCCATTTCGCCATTGGCATACACGCTGATGAAGGGCGCACAGACCGAAACTTTCCTAGAATATTAAAAACACAAATCTGAGCACTGTCCTTGACGACTGAGCACTGTCCTTGACCACTTATTATACACAAGTAGCTTACTATCACCAAGTATGAAAGACACATATACATAATACTATTTAGCAATATTTATTGACTACATGTCTTATGTGAAATAAAATGCATCACACTTTACATCTTCATTTACCTCTTATTTTTTGTTAAGATGTAGAAACAACAAACAATATAATGTAGCTTTACATGGCTATATAATAAATCCTCCAAGGCTCAAATGCGAAGCCGATGTTCACTCTAGTCCTTGCAATGCGCCGGTCTCTCTCAATCTTCGACCTTTTTTGGCCACTTGTCAGGGATTTAACTTTTTTAGTCTTCAGTGGAGTTACTGTTGGTGTCCGAGTTGTCCTGGGTCTCTTCTGTGTATTCGTTAAATCCATTGCACTGCTTGCGAGTGTAGGCTACTTTCTGACTAGCGGTGGTGGCAGAGAGTGATCTGAAACGTTTAACATGAACGCGCTTGACGTCACATCCGCAGACAGCGCGGGAAAAGACGACCCGTCAGAAAATATGAAAAATAGGATACAGGCTTATAGGTGCACCCACTGTGAGCGGACAAGGTGTCAGTATGCTCATCAGGAGATGTTTGAGTCATAAATGGTAAAATAAAAAGGCTATAGTTACGTTTATTTTGGGGAAAAAGTTGCATATAGCCCCTTTAACCTTCTAACAAAAAACTATTGTTTTTGACCAAGCATTATCAATTACCCTAGATTTAATACTTAGATATAATGTTATAGGGGTAAATTAAATCATGGCACTGCCTCCTTAAAAACTAATTCGGGTAATGTAATGATAACCAACCATTGTAAAACATACAAACATCATGGGATACATTTACAGCTAGTTAGCCATTGTAAAACAGTCAAATATGCGATACACATTTTGATAGATAAACAGAAGAACAGACATTCTGGAACGTTAGCTGTATTTGCTAATACAATAACTGGTAGGAAATAAGTCCAAGTGTGTATAACATTACTTGCCTGCTAACTGAAGAACAACCGCGTTTTCGACGGGCCATCCAGACGTAGGCTTCTTGTGATTTGTTGAACGGCATTCAACAAAATATTTCTTGTCAGTATCAGCTGGGTCGAAATCGATTATCCAACTGATTGGAATTATGCTGGTTTGGTCTTTGTCGGGTCCTTCGGCCCAACTAACAAGGGCAAACCTATATTTTGACATTTTTTACCACCTCGATGCTGGTGTCTGATTGACAGTCCTCTCCTCTCCTGAGTCTCCTCGCGCCTTGAATCTCACCTTCCCGCTCAAGCATTGCGCACGTGCAAGAATGCTCCTCCGTGCTCTCTTCGCGCCCAGAGCCGTTGCTCGCGCTTGAATCACACACACCTTCCTGGCTCTGCTCTTGTTTATATATTTTTTTCTCTGTATTAATGACTCTATTTTTGTGTTCTTACTCCTTGTATCGTAAAGATTTAATAAAGATTTAATAAAAAAAAACAAAACAAAAAAAAAACACACACCTTCCCGCTCAAAGCATTACGCATGCGCGAGCTCAGTCCTTCGTCGCGCTCTGGTCGCGCTAAGCAATCGGTGCTGATCGAGGAGGCTGCTAACTGACAAAGAAAATGGACAGAGTCCGACTGAAAAGGAAATATATTCTTCCGGGTTCTGATCAAACTGATATTCCAAGAAGAACAAGACGGTTATGGAAAAAAAGGTTAGTTTTTTAGTCCACTGGTCCACGACCCACTTTTGGGTCGTGACCTTGAGAACCCCTGATTACACCATTTATCTTTTGCATCTATAATATGATCACGTCACAGTAGCATTTTTATTTCATAGATGCATGTATTTCCTCAGAGGGGCAACACTATGGAGATAGATTTGTGTCTTTATTACATGCGATAAAATAAATGATCCGAGAGAAAAAAAAAAGTTTGAGAGAAAAAGTTATCACAATGATAGCAAAAAAGCATTTCATGAGAGAAAAAAAAACATTTGAGAGAAAAGGTTTTCATACCAATAGCAAAAAATAATAATATTTGAGACAAAAAAAAGTTTTGAGAGAAAGTATTTTCTCATAGAACATGAAAAAAAATACATTTGAAATTGTTTTAATTATTTCTGAGAAAAAAAAATCTCTCTCAAAATACTTTGAAAAAACTCTCAAATATATATATTTTTGCTATCAGTGTGAAAACATTTTCTCTAAAAAAAAAGCGTTTCTCTCGAAACGCTTTTCTTTGCTCTCGATGCAATTTCTTGCTCTCGTGTCAGATTTTGATTTCACTGTGAGAATTGTGTCATGGGCGGGGCCACGTTCCTATTGGCCAGTCGGGTGAGCATCGTCTTGTCTTGGGAGTCGAACTGAATCATTACACCATTGTTCGGTTCACCTGCATGATACCGCCTCCGCCTTATGGCTAGTTTAGTTGAGCACGGACACTCCAATGTTTGGGTAAGATGATGACACACAGCTGGCTTAGCAAGTTCAGCATCACTGAAGATTAAACGTTAAAAAATAGCACTCATATTCAGGAATGAGTGTGTATTATATTATAGCCATCATGCTAGGTAAACTTGCAAACTCACCTGGTTTATATACTATTTTTAAATCAAATGCCAAATGAATGTTTTGATTTAGATAGTTTCACGCCTTATTTAGTGAGTAGTGAGCTAGTTTCTACCTTTGCACTTGCTAGCCTCAAAGCCACCTGAAGAGTAACTGTTTGTTCATCATATACAACCTCCTGTAGGGCTGGGCGATATGACGAAATATATCGTCTGGACGATAGAAAATGTCTATCGTTTTATATAAGGCTCTATCGTTTACGCCACGATAAGGCGTTTACGGCAGAATTTTACGTCAAGATGCACCTCACGCCACGGCATGTCCATGCACGCTGCAATACATAAACAAACATGGAGGAAGACGGTAGTAGACGCGGTTCAGACCAGAGTAATTCGCAACAAGATGACCAGCCAACCCAAACCGAGGAGCTTGTACCTAAAAGAGGGGCGACTTCTGTTGCATGGATGTGGTTTGGATATAAGAAGACCGACTTACAACAGACAACAGTTGTTTGTAAAGTTTGCCGGCTCCCAGTGCCAACAACGGATTCCAACACTACTAATTTATTTTATCACCTGCGCAAGAACCACGAAAAAGAATACAGAGAGAGTCAACGAGCAAAAACTGCAAAAGCAGCGTCGAGTGGTGGCATAAGCGCTCAAAACAAACTCCAGACACAAACGCTGCAACAGGCTTTTACGCGTGGCACACCATATAGCCATAGCTCCCGCAGATGGAAGGAGATCACTTCTGCTGTTGCCAAGCATATTTGCAAAGATATGGTTCCAATCTACACGGTCGAGAAACGCGGGTTTTGTGAGTTGGTGCAAACACTCGATCCGAGATACGAAATGCCCAGCCGAAAACACATTACTAAAGTTGTGTTACCTGATTTATATGATGCATGTCGGGCCAAAGTGGAGGCAGAGATTCACAAGGGGATATTCTACGCTACAACTACAGATATGTGGTCGAGCCGAACGACACATCCATATATGAGCCTGACGGCACACTTTATCAACCAAGATTGGAACCTCTGCAGCCGCTGTTTACAGACAAGTTATTTCCCGGAAGACCACACTGGAGAAATGCTAGCCAAAGGACTCAGAGAATCTCTTCAATTGTGGGGACTGCAAGAGGATCGCCTTGTCTGTGTCACCACTGACAATGCCACCAACAACATCCTTGCCCTTCAGCTGAATGAAATGACACGCCTACAGTGTTTTGGCCACCGTCTTCATCTAGCTATTGGTGAGTGCTTAATCTCTAAATCGATATATATATATTTTTTTTTTCTTTGAGCAGCTGTGGACAAATTATTTCGACACACACACAATATTAACACTCTGCGCTTGTTTTAAAAAAATAATTTAACATATAAATATTTTTTTTTTAAATAGGCCACTTAAAGTGTTTATTACAAATAAATAACTAAATGCTAAAAATTCATACATTTTAATGAACAAACATATGCGTTGCATTTACAATTCTGTCCTAATCTGTCACTCCTCATTATGATGTATTTGCAGCTGTTTCTATAGAAAAATGCTGTCACTCGCAAGTGCGCCCAAATATTTTTCCACGCTCGCACGCCGAAATATTTACTCGCATATGCGAGTGAAATGGGCGCACTGTAGCATAATTATAAAAACTATAGGAAGATGAAATCAAAGTTATGGAATACAAATGTCATAATCATAAGATACAATGTCTTTTTATGATAGAATTGCACGGTTTTAAAAAATTGTAACTGTGAGATGAAAATCCACATTATGCGATATATAAAAATTAATTTATAAAATGTAATTAACTAATACATTTTACTAGTCCTGTAGTGTACATTGTCATGTTAAAAAGTACACAATCATATATACACAGAGAGGAGTGTGAAACTAAGGCAGGTGGAACGAGCAGTCGGCGTCTGCAAGAAGATTGTGGCTGCCTTCTCCAATTCATGGAAAAGAAGACGGGAGCTGGCCAAGGCTCAAGCAGATCAAAATCCACCCTTGCCGCCTCATCAGCTAATCACAGAAACCCCTACGAGGTGGGGCTCTATGCAAGCAATGGTTGAAAGGGTGATCGAGCAGGAGAAAGCTCTCTCACAAGTTCTCCGTGCCGACAAAAAAACACGTCACCTGGTCCCAACTTGGCAGGATATGGACGTTCTGGAATCCATGAACAAGGCACTGAGTCCTCTCAAGGAGTTTACAGATGCCTTGTCTGGGGAGCTTTACCCAAGTGTTTCCTACTTGAAACCCGTCCTCCATCTGTTCAACAACCAAATACTCAAGCATCAGGATGGCGACACTGAGCTCACCACAACTATAAAAGAGGGCATATTAAAATACTTAAATGAAAAGTATGATGACCAGACAACCCAGGACCTGCTTGACATTGCTTCTCTTGTTGACCCTCGATTCAAAACAACATACATCAAACAAGAGAGGGTGGATTACATCAAAACAAGAGCTGCTGCAGAGCTACAGAAGCTGGTGGCTGAACAAACAGAGGCAGTCCCTCTATCAGCACCATCAGTCACTGCCGTAGGTCAGGATGAGCAAGAGGAGGTTCCTGCTAAGAAGAAAAAGAAGAGTTTGAGCAGCTACTTTAAAACATCAGCAAAGCCAAGCCAAGTGGCTCCACTTTCAAACAGAGAGTCAATTGAAAAGGAGCTAAGCCTCTATCTCCTAATGGAAGCAGGTTCAGACACCGAACCACTGGAATGGTGGAAGAGAAATGAGGTACATTTTCCCCTAGTGGCCAAGCTTGCGAGGAAATATTTATGTATCCCTGCCACAAGTTCCCCATCAGAGCGGGCTTTCAGTGCAAGTGGGAACATTGTGTCATGCCAGAGGTCAGCACTGAAACCAGCAAGAGTTGACCAGCTTGTATTCCTCGCACTCAACCTGTAGAAGCCTTAGATTTGGCAAATCTTTATGTTCTCATACCCATCCTACTTGAAGTACTTTGGTTTACCTCTTAAATATTCTAATCATTGTGCAGCTACACTTTAAACTTAAAGGCTCCGTGTGTAGTATTTTGTAACCAACATTTATTTTAGGGGCTAGGACTGTAGGCCTGTATTATTTTTGTTTGCTGTTACCATTCAAAGTTGAAAGGGTTTTTTTCACTTGTTGGATTTTGTAAAATTATATTGAGGCTGATTTTGTGGCTGCTGCACTTTAAACTTAAAAGGCTCGGCGGTGTGTAGTATTTTATAACCAACATTTATTTTTAGGGGCTATGACAGCAGGCCTGTATTACTTTTGTTTGCTGCTACCATTCAAACTTGAAAGTTTTTTTTTTTCACTTGTTGGATTTTGTAAAAAATATATTCAGGCTGACTTTGTGGCTGTTGCACTTTAAACTTTGAAGTTTACGTTTGGTATTTTGCCCTGCACCATGCTCTTTAAACCTCAAAGGTTTTCAGTTTGTTACTTTTTTATATCCAATAGGAATAGACAGGCCATTATCAATATTTGTGGTTGCTTTATATTGCCTTCTCTATAAGAATACTACTTGGAAACATCTTTACACCTACATGCTGCTGCAAGAGAAGTCTGGGTGGTGTTACTGTTAAAAGTTGGCTGCTGCTATATGTTGAAATATTTTAGTGGCAGGTGTTAACTTTACCAACTGTTAACTTTTTTGTCTTGCTTGAAAAAAAGGTTCTAAATAAAATAAAAATGTAGTCCATACTACCTTTATTTGTTTTGTATATCATTTCAAACTGCATTTCCACATTGCAATTTTGTATAGACTATTCATAAACTGAATTAACAGAAAAATTGCTATATCGTTATGTATATCGTTATCGGGATATCAAATGAGCTATATCGGGATATGAAATTTTGGCCATATCGCCCAGCCCTAACCTCCTGTACAACTATCAACTAACGTTAGTATGCATGGAAGGTGGTTCAAACAGAAAATGTATCATATTGACCTTAAAAACAATAGTGAGTCCATGGAGTAAAACTGTACAGGAGGTTGTATGATGAACTAGGGCTGGGCGATATATTGGAGGACATTGTTATTTTCATCTCATCAGTAAAGCCGGTTCCTTGATTAGTAGTAAATCGCCATCACCTGCTTTCAGATGGAGAGGCATTTACTACCATAAGTTCACTGACAAGCTGAGCCATATCGCATTAATTATCACAGGCTATACGTCTGTGAGAATGAAGAGGAAATTGCCCCGGTTGTCAGTGAACTAACGTTACGAAACTAGTGAAAACTTCACTTACAGTGAAACTATCTAAATCAAAACATTCATTTGGCATTTGATTTAAAAATAGTATATAAACCAGGTGAGTTTGCAAGTTTACCTAGCATGATGGCTATAATATAATACACACTCATTCCTGAATATGAGTGCTATTTTTTAACGTTTAATCTTCAGTGATGCTGCACTTGCTAAGCCAGCTGTGTGTCATCATCTTACCCAAACATTGGAGTGTCCGTGCTCAACTAAACTAGCCATAAGGCGGAGGCGGTATCATGCAGGTGAACCGAACAATGGTGTAATGATTCAGTTCGACTCCCAAGACAAGACGATGCTCACCCGACTGGCCAATAGGAACGTGGCCCCGCCCATGACACAATTCTCACAGTGAAATCAAAATCTGACACGAGAGCAAGAAATTGCATCGAGAGCAAAGAAAAGCGTTTCGATAGAAACACTTTTTTTTTTAGAGAAAATGTTTTCACACTGATAGCAAAAATATATATATTTGAGAGTTTTTTCAAAGTATTTTGAGAGAGATTTTTTTTTCTCAGAAATAATTAAAAAAATTTCAAATGTATTTTTTTTCATGTTCTATGAGAAAATACTTTCTCTCAACTTTTTTTTGTCTCAAATATTATTATTTTTTGCTATTGGTATGAAAACCTTTTCTCTCAAATGTTTTTTTTTCTCTCATGAAATGCTTTTTTGCTATCATTGTGATAACTTTTTCTCTCAAACTTTTTTTTTTCTCTCGGATCATTTATTTTATCGCATGTAATAAAGACACAAATCTATCTCCATACAACACAAGCTCCGAGCTAAACATTTAAATAATTTAATGTTTCAAAGATAAATATGAATCAGTGTTTTCTATCACGTGCTCAGGAAAGAAATGAGAGAGGCCAAGATTGATCAGCCAAACCAGGATCTGGTAAGTCATGTAAATGTAAAACTAGACCTTACTTGTGCTGTGCTGTCTTTAGCCAGAACATCCTACTTGTCACAAAATAGAAAGAATAACTATAGAGAATGGGAACGTGACGTCACCAACGCAATGCATTCGCGGACTTTAGGACACAGACACTACATTAGAGAATGAGTAATAGTGGAGGTAGACTTTAAAACTTGTATTATACAGTTAAAAACACATTAGAATGGTGAACGCTTGCTGTGTTATGAACTGTCATAGCCTCTCTTACAACCTGCGTGGAAAACATATCTCAAATCATGCGCAATATTTCAGTTTACCAGCTTGGAAATAACAAAAGTAAGTGAAAGTAATGCTGCCTTAACGTGCTATCGGAAATTTGACAATTCCCACTTCTAAAGTCGTGATTATGAAGTATGAACTCATCTCGTTCATATTTCGAGGGGTGGAGCGCGTTCACGTGCAATTTTTACCTAGGAAACTCCTATTTACAATAATTCAGAGAGCACGTGAAGGCAGCATAACACTCGGAAATAAACAACTTAGCCAAAATGTGTCTTTATAATTTGTATTTATTATTTATAACCGATATTACAGATGAATATTTTCTGAACCGCTTGAATGTGCTCACACCATAAATAATGCATGAAATGCGTCTGCAAATGCTTCATTGTTCAGCTTCTCTCAGTAGAAGGAAATATTGTTCTTGTTCCATTTAAGTCCAATAAAACTTTTTAGTACTGTAGGCTAAAGCGCTTTCAAATACAAATAATTTCAAAAGCTGCATTACGAGCCATAATCTGTTATCCTTTAATGCTTTAACGTTAAGGAATTAGGGCGATATGATATAGGCTATGTTGATTGAATAAATTATCCACTGGCTGAGATCAAGCTAATAAGTATATTTATTATTTTATATATCAGATACAGACTTTTTAGTTAGGCTATTAAAAAATAAACTGCAAAAGACAAACCAATGTGTGGTGCGATAGAAGGCGGCCATCTGATTTCTGATTGCATGAAACGTGATGAATATGTGCAATGTCCTGGCCGCACGACTGAGCGCTCATGTACGTAAGAGATTCAAATATTAGTCAATTTATTATAAGTGAGTGCAAGCAAGAGTTCTTAAAAAGTATGAAAGTAAATACAGTCGTTTTTTCCTCAGGTGATTCACCTTTGTTATCATTGTACGCTCCTGAGCGTGTCCTAAAACATGGCGGCGACTACCCATAATGCAATGCGCAATGACGTAGTTTCCCAGACTCTATTTGTCTTCTTATTTTAAATACATACTATTGTATTGCCAGATGCATCTCCTGCACAGAGGTCTTCATTAATATGTTAAAATATGTGTAGCCTACGAGTACATTTTGGCAATGACAATATTGTTAGTAATTTTGCAATATACTTTTTTATATTTTTGTTGAGTTACAGATTTTGGTCAAATTTGTTGCATTGATTAGGCTACGTTGAAACTGTCCTTTCTTTTGTTTAGCCAAGAGCTCATGCCAGTTTTGATGCCTGGATCCCCGTAAGTGAACCATCTTCAAAAAGACTATCAGAAACTACAGAAGAGGTCAATGTAAGTTTCAAGTGCTGGAGAACTATAAATATTATATTGACATGCATTTAAATCGATAATTTGCATTTAAAGGGACACACACAACTGTGTCGTTTTTGCTCACCCTCAAAAATGTATAAAAATGTATAATTGTAACATGCTATATAAAAATATCTGTGGGGTATTTTGAGCTAAAACTTCACATACACACTCTGGGGACAGCAGAGACTTATTTTACATCTTGTGAAAAAGGCATTATACCACGCCTTTAATGGTATCGGTACCGTCTACTGCAATTTGGAATCGTGACATCCCTAATACAGTAATGCTAACATAGGAGATGCCCACTCGAGATGAAACCATGCACAATGTGTTTGTGCTTCGGCAGAGGGGTGGGGTACTGCAAGAGAAAGCTGTGCGCTGGATGTACAACACTTTTTTTCTTTGGGTAATTGATGATGATTCTGAACCTTGGGTTCCTCTCAGTGGACAACAAAGTTTGTCAGGAGGAGCTGAAGTCTGTGTAAGTTTCAACTGTGTGGTGTTTAGTTGAACAATGTAGGCTGCTCTTTAGCTATGCTTTTAACTTGTGCAAGATTCTGTCCAGTAGCACTAACATTTATAGAGTTATAGCATATAAGTTTTGTTGACCATTTTGGTTTGAGCACAAAGTGTAAAATGTATTTGTGTGTTTATAGTACTTAGTAGGTTACATAGAACATGCTACATCCTGTTGGTGGCTGGCAACTGTGCATGTGACAAAGGTTAATCAATACAATTTTTTTTTTTTTTTCTTATAGACCCTGAATGAAAATTCATCTCACTACGACTTTGACAATGGCTCTAAAGATGCACATGATGTCGGCCACATTACAGTGAGTATAATGTGTACAGTACATTTCAGGTTTTTTCTTAGACATATCCTAAGAACCAGACATGTTTGATTTTGGTAACATGGAGGTTGGCTTGTGTACAATCTATGGATTTTTATTTTGTAATCTGTTTCTTTAGGTAACTGATGATGATTCTGAACCTTGGGTTCCTCTCAGTGGACAACAAAGTTTGTCAGGAGGAGCTGAAGTCTGTGTAAGTTTCAACTGTGTGGTGTTTAGTTTAAAGGACAACTCCGGTGAAAAATGAACCTAGGGTTAATTAACACATGGTAACTGAGTAGATCGTTCTCTGGGATGCGTTTTCATGATAATCGAATGTAAAGAGTTTTATCTCTAAAAACAGATTAGCTTTTAATGCTAGTATATGGGGCAGAGAGAAAGTTAAAGTAAATCGCTAGTTAATACCACTAACAAGGCTCAAAATAGCCTCACACTACCACGGTTAGGGATGGGTATTGGTTGGGTTTTATCTGATACCAGTACCTACTCTGTATTTTTTAAACGGTTCCGGTGCTTAAACGGTTCTTGAACCGGTACTGATTAAATGAAAAATTGCGGATGTAAAACACTTAAGTTAAGATCAACTTTTTGTCTTCACATATTATGACTTTTACTTTAAGCAGAGAAATATCTGACTCTGAGCAGATTGTTTAACACACACAGTATAGCCTCATATAAAGAAGTGTTGGAACTTTGTAAAAACATTTTGCACACGTTGTCAGCACACTCGCTGTTGAATGGCAACGGTGTTTGCTAGCCTACTTGATATGCAAGATTTGAAGTTGGCATTAAAATACTAGACCTATTTGGCTGCTGTTATTGTCATCTGTGATGTCACCACACTGGCAGCCGCTGAACTTGGAACTTTCGTCAAGTGTGTCAGAGGTTTTCTAATCCGTATTCATACAGTTTTTTTTCTCTCAGCAAAACCGATTATACTCATCAGTGGTTGTATATCAAGCAGGGACACGTTTGTGTGCATTACTTTTTATGATTTCACCGGAACGAATAGAGAGTCTCCACAAGCGTGTGTCCGAGTGAAGACAGTGCGGTGTGCACGAGCCACAAGAGAAAACACTGTATCCGCGCCACTGATCGCGGCGGCAACGAGCACTTTGATCATTTGATTTAAAAAACACATTTCAGCACTAGATCATCTCTTATTGAACAAACGAATGAAATGAATGCTCTGCTGGTTAACTGGAGATGTTTTATTTATATGTATTGGAACATTCCTGCCGTGAGATGTTTTATAGGGGACTGTAAAAAAAAGTCAGGCACCGAAATTTTCGTTCTTATTCGGTCTCGTTACTACCGTTTACGTCGGAACCAGTTCCCTATTGGCACCGGGTTTCGGTACCCAACCCTAACCACGGTAGCATAATGAGGGTCCTTACATGCAAACCGAAGCATTGAGAACTTTGTAAGTGTACAAACAGTTTAATAAGAAGCTACGTTATAAAGACAGTACATTACGCGTATACAGACAGCAGCCATCTTGAAAAAGTCGAGCGATGAACGCTGTGCTAGGTGATATGAACTGTGACTTGGAATCTCATATGGTCCGTTGTTTCCAGAAGAAAGCACTGAACGCAACAGAGAAAATAAATAAATAAAAATATATATTTTTTAAAACTGAACAAGTCACAGTTCATCACCTAGCACAGCGTTCATGGCTCGGCTTGTCGAGACTGTTTTCCAAGATGGCTGCTGTCTGTATACGCGTAATGTTCTGTCTTAATAGAGTATCTTCTTATTAAACTGTTTGTACACTAACAAAGTTCTCAATGCTTGGGTTTGCATGTAGGGACCCTCATTATGCTACCGTGGTAGTGTGAGGCTATTTTGAGCCTTGTTAGTGGTATTAACTAGCGATTTACTTTAACTTACTCTCTGCCCCATATACTAGCATTAAAAGCTAATCTGTTTTTAGAGATAAAACTCTTTACATTCGATTATCATGAAAACGCATCCCAGAGAACGATCTACTCTGTTACCATGTGTTAATTAACCCTAGGTTCATTTTTCACCGGAGTTGTCCTTTAATATATGGCTGTTTGCAGGTGGGAAGCTAGAATGAATGCCCTGGTCATCTCACCGTCAGTCAGAGCATTAGCATGATGCCTGTTTAGTGCACTCGCCAGATCAGCAAAATGGTAGAGCATAGACCAGGGGCCTCATTTATAACCGTTTCATACACACAAAAAAGGCACTGAAAAAAGAGGCATACGGCACTTCCGACGCATAAGTTATGATTTATAAAAACAAACTTGACGGGAAAAATTGCACACCTGCACGCTAACTCAGACCCATGCGTATGAATATTTTGGAGACGGAGCAGTTTGGCGACACCGATGGTGAGCTGGAGTAAACAATTTTTGGGGGGGGTTGGGGGGGGGCATCTCACAGCCGTCACCATGGTAACCAGGGACGGAACTACAATCGCAGTCCCCGCGCAACCGTTAACTGATAAGATGGTAACACTTTTCAATAAGGTTAATTCCGCGCTGCCGCTCCCACCACGCGCATCACGCACTGTGCGTAGGGCACCGAGTGCTGAGGGGGCACCAAAAAATAGTCTAATGAAAAATCTATAATTATATTTTAATGATTTGCGCAAAACTTTTGCGTTTTTTTTTTTTCTTTTTTCTAAATGTCGACAAAAAACTATTGCGAAATGACGGCGTTTCCATTAACCGGTTATGCTACTGAAACGCAATTTTTTTCCTTTCCTCTCGCGATAAGTCATTCACAAAATCATGGCAACCAACGTTGGTAGGTTTATGTATCCCAGCTGCCGCACTGGCCGTTAATTTATCAAGGAGATGTTATGTGTTTGTGTGTGTTATCCAGATTACAAGCATTAATGGTAAGGAAAGACCCTTATGCTTGAGAGCTGCACCTGACTGAAAGTGTTTCTCCCTCATATCTGCTTCGAGGTCTTGATTGATTATATATATATATATTATAGCCTATAATACTATTAAATTAGCACAACTTGGCCACTCAATATTTAATATTCAATTATTTAAATTATCACAATTAAGCTTTAATTTTATTAAATTGAACAAGCACAACATTCAATCAAATAGGCCTATTCTTAAATATGTATTATTATTAATAATATATAATTATTTAGATATAATAAATGTGCGTGCAACAAGCAAGATGCCTTTGTAAATCCGGTGACATGCTTGCATTGATTTGTTGACATCGTCATCTCCATGAACGCGCCTATAGAGATAAATGCATAATGGATTACATAATCAGAGAGTAGTATTTCTTTTCGTTTGAATTGTTTCGTTTAAAGACATTTCAAGCTTTAGATATATGTCTGTGACATTCGCTGAGTTTCGTTTAATTTATGATGAGATGCACAGTTTACGTGCAATGCAAGTGACACGCCGGCGCCTCCATGTCATGATTATATTGTCTGCTATATTTGTTGCTTATTTATTAAATCCAGGCAATTGGTTGATGGAAAAAATAATTAAAATTAAGATATTAATTTATACAAAACGAAATTCACTTTAAAGAAAGGCTTTCTACAAAACATTAATGAAGTGGTCAAAATCATGTCTGACCAACCTCATGTCTCCCGATATTGCGGATCCTATCTTACTCACGTTGTTAACCTTTCATAATCAACATGGAAAAAAAACAAACATAATATTTTAACAAATATGAAACTAAATGTGCTTATTTAATGGCTACAACACATAGCAGGCCTACAGACTCTATTTGTACAAATTGCTGCACATTAATTTAATTCCTGATTTTGCACATAAGTTGAAAGGCATTTGTTCGTGCATAGTAAAACATTTCTGCAGCATGTATAAGTTCACGGATAACTGTGCATGCATTTATTAATCATTATGATACTATAATCATAATAAAGTAGGCTATAATCAGATGAGCCCATATGAACGCAACGCGTTTAATTAGGCTAGGCCTACATGTTAAGCATTTTCCTCCCATATAAAAAAAGAACGCCTCCCCTTATGTCTAAATAACGAGTTAACCCGATATTATTTCCAAATAACATATTATCTCGAAATAACGACTTATGTCGAACGAGATATTATGTTGAAATAACGACTTAATCTCTCGAAATAATTTATTATTCATCATGCGGTTCACGGCTTCCATAGAATACAGCCTGAATATAATTGCTTCCAGAAATTATTTTTGGGGGTGCTATCGGGGTGCTTTGGTCTTTCTTGGGGGTGCTGAAGCACTTTTATAGCCCCTCTCTAGCGCCGCCCATGAGTATTCCTGTAATTCCTGTTGTCTTTTATGAATTTAAGCGTTTTTAGATTTAGATTTCTAAATGTCGACAAAAAACTATTGCGAAATGACGGCGTTTCAATTAACCGGTGTTATGCGACTAAAACGCAATTTTTTCCTCTCCTCTCGCGATAAGTAGGCCTAATTCCAAAAATCTTGGCAACGGACGTTGGTAGATTTATGTATAGGCTATCCCAGTCACTGCACTGGCCATAATTGATCAAAGGAGACGTTATGTGTTTATGTTATCCAGATTACAAGCATTATGGTAAAAAAAAAAGTTGTAAAATGCATCTAGCTGTAAAATAAATTAAAATGCAGTGGCGCGGGAAGTGGGGGTGCTGAGGGTGCTGCAGCACCCCCTGTCTGTGGGCTACTGTTTAACTGCTGGAAAAAAAATATATATATTATTATTATATACTGTATATTTATACTGGAATATATGAGATTTTTCTATGAAAAGAGACTGTGCAGATATATGTTTGAGTTGAGTTGAGTTGAATTTATTCAAATAAAATCAAGATGTGTATTAACCAATCAAATGTAGACTATCGTTGCCGTGCAACGTGAATGAGGGACGTAATTTCAATTAGACACACGGAGCGCTGTGTGAATTTAAGCATGTCGCAAAAGAGAATTTCTGAGTTTTTTAAAAACCCTAAAAAAAATAAAAGTTTCAAGGACGAGCGTGGATGATTCAACTGCCACCAACTCCGTGTCCAACTCAACCGCTGGCGACTGGCGATAACCTGGACGTGAGTCACATCTCTCACCCGCATCCATGCATTTGCCGTTTTTATGCATTAGTTCAGTGTTGTTTGCTGCTGTGGCTGCTTCGACACAAAGTGTGTTAGTATTCAAGTTTGCCGCCTGTTGTAGTTTACAACGTTCAAAATTGAGTATAAAATATTGTCAATAACTTAAATCGAAATTATCTGGGCCATCAAATTAATTCAAAAAAATGAATATCGCTTAGAATAGAGCTTTTAGTGTGACGTCACTATATAGACTGACTTTCTCTCAGCACCCCCAGCTGTGACTGACTTCCAGCGCCTCTGTTAAAATGTATTATTTGTTCAAATAAGTTGTTATGGGTCCTGCTTTACTATCCATATAGATCCGCCGGCACCATTTTGATCGTCAGTATATTTTCCTGCTTTTTTGTCCTTAGCCAATCCAATGCCTGATTTATTTTTTCAACAAAAAAAGCCAAGGATAGGCTACTAAATGATTTTTATCAACGTAATGTGACGGCATATCCCGCATGTTTTCCAAATGTCTTGTACTGTTAAACATGTTATCAGGTGGATGAATATGCAAATGCATAGTAAATCTAGGCGTTGTAAGCTCCATATATGGTTATATCGGAGAGGAAATGTGTGTGCGCACAATCTTCAGCTGACTGGAATTTTAAACTGAATGTTGCGCAGGTTCTGGCGTAGAAACGCTTTCATAAGTCTGAATATTTTTTTGCGTATGCCATTTTATGCTTTAGGGCGCACGTACACTTTTAGTGAGGATCCTACACACAGTTTTATAAATGAGACCCCAGGACAGTAAAGTTAAAGGGTTAGTTCACCCAAATATGAAAATTCTGTCATTAATTACTTACCCGCATGTCGTTCGACACCCTTCAGACCTCCGTTCATCTTCGGAACACAAATGAAGATATTTTAGTCGAAATCTGATGCCTCTGAATGGCCTCCATTGGCTCAATGGTACTCTACACTCTCGAGACCCTTAAAAGGTACTAAAGACGTCGTTACGAAGTCCATCTCACTACAGTGGTTCTAAAATAACTTTATGAATTGGCGACAATAGTTTTTGTGCGCAAAAAAACCCTAAATAACGACTTAGATAGTGATGACGATTTCAAAACAAAGCCTCATGAAGCTTCGAAGCGTTATGAATCAGTGAGTCGATTCAGCAGTTTGAATCGCCAAATTTCAGCAGTTTGGCGGTTTGACACGCGATCCGAATCATCATTCGGCTCACTAATTCATAACGCTTCGAAGCTTCATGAGGCCGTGTCTTGAAATCGTCATCACTATGTAAGTCGTTATTTAGGGTTTTTTTGCGCACAAAAACTATTGTCGCCGATTCATAAAGTTATTTTAGAACCACTGTAGTGAGACTTTGTAACGACGTCTTTTGTACCTTTTAAGGGTCTTGAGAGTGTAGAGTGCCATTGAGCCAATAGAGGACTTTCAGAGCCATCAGATTTCAACTAAAATATCTTCATTTGTGTTCTGAAGATGAACGGAGGTCCAACGACATGAGGGTAAGTAATTAATGACAGAATTTTCATTTTTGGGTGAACTAACCCTTTAAATTTGTTGAGTTATGTTTACAAATATCAATGGGGCAGGTGATTATTATATATATATATATATTTTTAGACTTGCAACAACTCCACTACATCCTCAAATTAAGGTACAACTTATTTATTTCCTATCCTACACTACTGTATGAACTGATTAATCAGGTGTGCCTGACATTAATCAGTTTATCCAATAGTTATGAAGTAGTAAAATCAAATAAAATTTTATATAGCCCACAAATCACATTTGTTTCAAGGGGCTTTACAATCTGTACAGTCCAGGTACAGTAGAGGTGTGCAAGTAGTCCAATAATTCTTCCTCAGAAATGTGTAGTTGCCAGCAGCATCTTTTCACCTGATGATGAGGCATTTTACAGTCATTATGTACTGCATTGGTTCTAAAGTGCTGCTTGTTACAGCACTTGCATATTATTGCCCTTGACTGCTCTAGTTGCTTCTATTGCCCTCATTTGTAAGTCGCTTTGGATAAAAGCGTCTGCTAAATGTAAATGTAAAGATTTTGATTGTGTTTTTATTTTAGTTTTCCACATCCTCTAACTCACCTAGTTCCTTTGCGTTACCTCTTTACCTTTATTGTGTGTGAGAGAGTCAAATAACATTTCTAATTAGAATTTGTATTATAGGGCCTGCATGCTGACTGTGGAGATTCTATTCCCAGAAGTCCTACTTCCCCACTCTTGTTTGAAGATGAATGTTCAACAGAGAGTAAACCTCACTCCAATGATGAACCTAATTGCAGCCAAGCTTCACCAAATACCAGTAACTGTATTCCAGATGACAGTCTTGGATCCATTATTAGAAGTGAAGAAGAATATTCCCTTTTATTTGATGAAAGCCCTGATGAGTCAGTAAATGAGGAATCTCATCTTGGAGAAGTCAGTCATGAACAGTTACCTCTGGAAAACGAAGAGCCACTTTACACTGGTTCACGACTAACCCAAGCTCAGAGTTTTTTACTTATACTTTCATTTGTTTTGAGACATGGACTCACAGGCATGGCTCTCTCTGATCTCCTAGATTTGATCAATATTCACTGTCCAGAAAACACACAGTTAACCTCAAAGCATCTGTTCTTAAAAGAGCTTAAGCCTGTAGAAGGTCACCTACAATCTCACATATATTGTCCAAACTGTGAGTACTACATCGGTGACCAGGATAGTGAAGGACAATGTGTTGTATGCCACACAACATGGGATAAAAACAGCTCGCTGAAGAATGGAAACTTCTTTATATACTTACCAATACAAACACAGTTGGAACATCTTCAAAGAGAAGATATTGCACATTAGGGCTGTCAAAATTGCTCAAAAATGACGTTCGAATATTCCCTCTAAAAAAAACACGAATATTCGAACTATTCGAACATCTGGTTGCGCATTTTGTCAATGACGCGCATTACGTCAATAACAGGACAAATGAATACAAAGAGACAAAACTACTTGTATAGGTAGTCTATTTAAGTTTAAACATATTTGACAACGTATTACCTACACAAAAACAAATAAATCAACTAATGGCCAAGACCGCAGACCTCACACTCTCTCGCCCTCACCCTCACGCTCTCTGCGCATAACGGTTTAAATGAACAAACACATTTTGAGTGCTGATCAAGAGTTTTGTGCAGGCAATTTAAGGTCGCGACTCTTGTCCCAAATATAGCAGGCTTCATTCAGTGATTGAAACAAATATTAATTGAAGTTTTACAGCATATTGAACGCTCCGAGCGAGCTGTGCTGTGGTAAACATGGAACTTTTCCTTGTCATGAAACGGTAAATAATCAAACCAGTGGAAGCAGTGCATTTATCCTTTATTCATGCAACATCTCTTCAGTCAGTACAGTAGCCTACACTTTAGTAATGTTAGGGTTATGGTACCTCGGCTCCACTGCTCGACAGAACTCCCTGAAGCCTGCCCCATCCACCACACTGATCGCTCTCATGTCCTTACAAATTAACGAAATTAATTTCTCCGTTATGGCCTCTTGTCGTGTTGCAGACAAAGAGCTTGTGGCGGGCGATGCAAAGTAAGGGTGGTCCAGTTTGCACATACAAATTAGTTGCTTATATTTACAAAATGAGCCTACAAAAGCATAAACAAGCTCGTTTAATAAAGAAAAGTTCACGAAACAAAGTGAAAACTCACGAAAGTGTTTAGTGAAATTAGGAAACATTTAAGAGATCATAAATTTAGTTGTACAAGTTAACGTAACATTTCTACATACATTTTGTTCTCATGTCACAAGTAATATCAAGGTTTACTTTGATCTGTTTTACATGATTCTTTTGTAGTGTGGTTTTCGGTGAAGTGTACTAAAATAAATATCGTCACCTGTGTACATTAGCCCACTTCTTCTCTACGCTTTTTCCTGATGGTTTATAGAACAATTACTCCGAGTCGCCCTCTGTCGCTTCAAAGAATAGCACAATGGTCAAGTATAAACTAAACGCCTCGTCCGTTTGGGGAGGAGCGCGCACAGTCAGCGGGGGCTCGCGCCATAGACAGTAAAGGCTCGCGCTGCGGAGCCAGGCGAAAGTATAAAACAAGGCTTCAGGCCGCTAGCGCGCCCACTCGCAAAGCAGACAGCCACGCCTCTACTATCGCGGGCGTTTTTTTTCACTTTTTTTTTAAATTCGAATATTCATTTTCCCCTTCGAAATTCGTTTTTTAAAAACTATTCGAATATATATTCGAATTTAGAATATTCGTTGACAGCCCTATTGCACATTGTCTCAAGTCAAGAGATAGTACATGTAATTCTGAAAATTATGAAGATATTGGAAGTGGTAAAATGTACCATGATCTGTACAAAAATGGAGGCCCGCTTCACTGTACTCCTGGATACTCCTTAACCCTCAACTGTGATGGAGTGCCTGTATTCAAATCATCACTCTATGGGATTTGGCCATTATATGGTATTGTAAATGAGCTTCCTTACCCTGTGCGCAAAGAAAATGTTCTTCTTTTTGGCTTGTGGTTTGGTGATAAAAAGCCAAATGTTAATACATTTTTAAAGCCATTCACTTTAGAGTGTCAGAAGTTGTCAACTGTGGGCTTTAAGATAAAAAGAAACAGCATTTTGGAACAATGTAGAGTTGTGGCAGCTCTTATGATGTGCGATTCGGTAGCTAGGCCCATACTTCAAAACATGACCGAGTTTAATGGTCGGTATGGATGCAGCCTCTGTTTACATCCCGGTGAACAAGTTGAAAAGGGTCATGGCACTGTCAGGGTCTACCCATACAAAGACGTTCCAAAGAGGGACCACGCTTCAACCGTAATTGATGCAAGAGAGGCTTTACATACCAAAAAGTCTGTGAGGGGTGTTAAAGGGACCACATGTCTGATAAAGATTCCACACTTTGACATCATATCTGGCATGCCTCCTGACCATATGCATAATGTACATCTTGGTGTGGTTCGCCAAATGGCAAGCATGTGGCTGGACAGTGATAACCATGAGAAGCCATATTACATTGGTAACAAAGTGAATGAACTTGATGAACAGCTCTTGCTAATCAAGCCTCCTTGCAATATCACAAGAGTGCCCCGATCTCTTCAGCAAAGGAGATTTTGGAAGGCTAGTGAATGGCAGAACTGGTTACTATTTTATAGTATCTTTGTGCTAAAGGGAATTCTGCCCCGGGTATTTTACCAGCACTGGTTAGTCCTTGTCACATTTATGTACTTACTATGCAAGGACATTATTACAACAGAGGATATAAAAAAATGTGAGAAACTTGTTGTAGATTTTGTCAAACAATTTGAAACACTGTATGGAAAGACCCATGTGTCTTTTAATGTACATTTATGTCTTCATTTGCCAGAATCGGTCAGGAATTGGGGACCTTTGTGGGCTCATTCTGGGTATATTTTTGAGTCATTTAATGGTGACATACTGAAAATGTTTCATGGCACTCAGTGTGTCCCTTTACAGTAGGGCTGTCAAAATTGCTCAAAAATGACATTCGAATATTCCCTCTAAAAAAAACACGAATATTCGAACTATTCGAACATCTGGTTGCGCATTTTGTCAATGACGCGCATTACGTCAATAACAGGACAAATTAATACAAAGAGACATAACTACTTGTATAGGTAGTCTATTTAAGTTTAAACATATTTGACAACGTATTACCTACACAAAAACAAGTAAATCAACTAATGGCCAAGACCGCAGACCTCACACTCTCTCGCCCTCACCCTCACGCTCTCTGCGCATAACGGTTTAAATGAACAAACACATTTTGAGTGCTGATCAAGAGTTTTGTGCAAGCAATTTAAGGTCGCGACTCTTGTCCCAAATATAGCAGGCTTCATTCAGTGATTGAAACAAATATTAATTGAAGTTTTACAGCATATTGAACGCTCCGAGCGAGCTGTGCTGTGGTAAACATGGAACTTTTCCTTGACGTGAAACGGTAAATAATCAAACCAGTGGAAGCAGTGCATTATCCTTTATTCATGCAATATCTCTTCAGTCAGTACAGTAGCCTACACTTTAGTAATGTTAGGGTTATGGTACCTCGGTTCCACTGCTTGACAGAACTCCTGAAGCCTGCCCCATCCACCACACTGATCGCTCTCATGTCCTTACAAATTAACGAAATTAATTTCTCCGTTATGGCCTCTTGTCGTGTTGCAGACAAAGAGCTTGTGGCGGGCGATGCAAAGTAAGGGTGGTCCAGTTTGCACATACAAATTAGTTGCTTATATTTACAAAATGAGCCTACAAAAGCATAAACAAGCTCGTTTAATAAAGAAAAGTTCACGAAACAAAGTGAAAACTCACGAAAGTGTTTAGTGAAATTAGGAAACATTTAAGAGATCATAAATTTAGTTGTACAAGTTAACGTTACATTTCTACATACATTTTGTTCTCATGTCACAAGTAATATCAAGGTTTATTTTGATCTGTTTTACATGATTCTTTTGTAGTGTGGTTTTCGGTGAAGTGTACTAAAATAAATATCGTCACCTGTGTACATTAGCCCACTTCTTCTCTACGCTTTTTCCTGATGGTTTATAGAACAATTACTCCGAGTCGCCCTCTGTCGTTTCAGAGAACAGCACAATGGTCAAGTATAAACTAAACGCCTCGTCCGTTTGGGGAGGAGCGCGCACAGTCAGCGGGGGCTCGCGCCATAGACAGTAAAGTATAAAACAAGGCTTCAGGCCGCTAGCGCGCCCACTCGCAAAGCAGACAGCCACGCCTCTACTATCGCGGGCATTTTTTTTCCACTTTTTTTTTAAATTCGAATATTCATTTTCCCCTTCGAAATTCGTTTTTTAAAAACTATTCGAATATATATTCGAATTTAGAATATTCGTTGACAGCCCTACTTTACAGATAATGAAACAATTCACATACAGACAAATATTGCCTCTTTTGAGGAATGATGCTCTGAAAAATGCTGTGCCTGAATGCATCCAGCTATTTAGAAACTTAACTGGCCGAAAAAGACTGAAGCAGTTTGAAAGAGTCTGCGATCAACTTGTTACCCTTGGTTTGCATTATTCTCGAAAACTTTCTAGTGAAGAGATACTGGTCATGAGAGAGCAACTTTCAGTCACCGCAGATACAGTCGTGAAAATATTCAGCAGACTTCTAGTCAACGGAGAGCTGTATTACTCACAGGAGTTCACAAGGGTAGTGAAAAGGAACAGCTTCACTGTGCTGTTGCTGAATGGACACATAATCACTGTATACTACTACATTGTAGTAGAGCAACATGGTGACAGAAAATGTTTTGCTTTTGGAAGAAAGTATGATAGATCGCATAATACAGTGGTTAATGTTGAAAATGTAGTTGGTCTGAAAAGGGAATTCCGGGGCAGGAAACAGATATTTGATGTGACACTGTTCAAAAGAAAATGTATGCTAATTGATCTGCCACAATATGCAAGTCTCTACGCATGTATACCTCCAAGATCCAGTGTGGAGGATTGAAAATTAAAGGGCAAAGTACATTTTGAAAAATGTACATTGAATGAAAAAATCTATAAATATGTTTATAATCTTTCTAATTTACAGTCAAGGCTGAATGTGGTCTCTGCAACTCTGTAAATAAAACTGTTGCTTGTGTAATGCAGATTTTTGTCTTCACTATTTTCTTTATTATATAGTTATACCATGCATGTCCATGCATATGCTATGGTTTATTTGGAAAGTATAAAATGTAATATATATATATATATATATATATATATATATATATATATATATATATATATATATATATATATATATATATATATATATATATATATATATATATATAGCACATGCATATATTGCAGCATATTTAAGCATATATTGCAGTATATTTAAGCATATGTTGCAGTATATTTAAGCATATATTGCAGTATATTTAAGCATATATTGCAGTATATTTAAGCATATATTGCAGTATATTTAAGCATATATTGCAGTATATTTAAGCATATATTGCAGTATATTTAAGCATATATTGCAGTATATTTAAGCATATATTGCAGTATATTTAAGCATATATTACAGTATATTAAAGAATATATTACAGTATATTAAAGCATATAAAGAAACTATTATATGTTAAAAATATAGTGCCTTTTTTGGTTTTGATTGCAATATATTTTTTTATATGTATCAATATATTTACATATATGGTCTATGCATATATTGAAATATATTGGAAAATAGAAATATTAAATCCCATATATGAGAATATATTGCCCAATATATTGCATGATATTTTCCAATATACTGCAATATATTTTTGTTTCATAAGGGTTTGAAGTAGCTTCCTGATTAGCAAGTTTTCAACTCCTCACTAAGTAATATCTCAGCTTGTTTTATCATTGCTTTCAGTTTTCTTGGTTAGTCTGGATTTGCCACAATGTACAGATGCAAATTTAGCAATTTGCCTTTTCGCCAACTAACTGCTTTTTATACACATATAAAACAACACCAACATAGAGCAAATTTTCAGTTTGTGTGTGGAATGCAGCAGTGCCATTGTACTTTTAAAAAATGTTCATCATTACGATCACATATGCACCGAAATCACAGGCAGCCACAAACACAGAATACACATAGGCATCCACAGGTGAACCTTCACTGTCAGGTTCCTGGATGTGTATTTGTGGCTAATTCTTTTTCAGAGCTGTGTGTCCACCTGCGTATTCACATTAGAGATGGCAGAAAAATTTGCTGTCCAGTTGATGGCTGCTTTAGTTATTTTAGAGTGAGAACATCTTTCACCACTCATTTGTCACGGAAGCATAAGCAGTCTGGTTCAGCACAGCTGTCCAGCACAGCCTTCCACAGACAGTGTGAGACTGCACCAACAACAGATTTGTGTCTTGAGAATGACCTAACTGCTACAGATCAGTGTCTTAGTGATGTACCATCAACATCAATTGAAAGTCAAAGAAATGCCATAGATGAAGAGCCTTTTTTACATAACTTGGCTCTGTTTTACTTGAAGATGCAGGCCAAAATGTTGTTGCCTGCTAGTTCTATTCAATGTATTATTGAGGAGTTTCAAGCACTTCATGTTGATAAAATGCAGGACATGCTTGTTAGACTAAAGGAAAAGTTGTTGTCATCAACAGACATACCTTCAAGTGATGTAGACAAACTTCTCGATGAACTAGTGTCACAAGATTTGTTAACTTTGTACAATGAAGGTCAGTTGAGGTCTGACCGAACCAGAAAGAACTTCTTCAAACAGAAGTTTAACTTTGTTGAGCCAAAACAGATCTATCTAGGAACTGACACAGCTGGTAAAGAACGCTTTTGTCAATATGTGCCACTTAAAGAAACGCTGGCATCTCTGTTTAGGCAGACATCAATTAGAGAACAGTACAAA
The DNA here is from genome assembly GCA_023566225.1 of Romanogobio albipinnatus. Taxonomy (NCBI): domain Eukaryota; kingdom Metazoa; phylum Chordata; class Actinopteri; order Cypriniformes; family Gobionidae; genus Romanogobio; species Romanogobio albipinnatus. The sequence continues at coordinate 31,901,601 of CM042257.1, forward strand.
CAGACAAAAATGCTTGGTTCTGTTAACAAAGAACTAGAGGATATAAAGGATGGCACATGCATTACGAAAAATTCCATCTTTCAAGAGCATCCTTCATCATTATCAATTATCTTATACCAGGATGCATTTGAAGTTGTAAATCCACTTGGCTCGGGTAGAAAGAAACATAAAATCTTGGCAGTGTACATGACACTAGGTGAAATTTTGCCACACAACCACTCCTTAGTTGACCCAATGCAACTTGTCTTGCTGTGTAGAGAGGAAGACTTTAAACAGTTTGGTCAGCAGAAGGTCTTTGCCTGTCTTGTTGCTGATCTGAAAGACTTAGAGGAGTCTGGATTTGAGTCTACTGACGGCACTACTCTTAGAGGAGGGCTTATTGCCATTTGTGGAAATAATCTTGGGTCTCATTGTATTGGGGGCTTTTCTGAGAATTTCAGTACCAACAAGCATTTCTGTCGCTACTGTTTAATTGACAGAGACACATTTAATCAGCAGCCTTTACATATTGGCCTAAAAAGAACAAACCAAAATTATGAACATAGTGTTGAACAGCTCACAACTACTGATCAGTGTATAATAGAGGGCATCAAATTCAATTCAGTTTTCAATTCCCTTACTTATTTTCATGTCTGTGGTGGACTGCCTCCATGCTTGGGGCATGATTTATTTGAAGGTATTGTGGCTGATGACTTGGCACTTTACATTAAACATTTGGTTTCAGTTGAAAAGCACTTTACCTACAATGAGTTGAATAGAGCCATTGCACAATTCAGACATTTAGGAAGTGATTGTAACAATGCCCCATGTGTGATTAAAGCTGATGCAAGACGACTTGGTGGTTCTGCTGCACAGAACTGGTGTCTCTTGAGGCTCTTACCAATTTATATAGGACATAAAATGCAAAACGCAATGGACAGTGAGGTTTGGCAGTTGTGCCTTAAACTAAAGGAAATGGTTGAGGTGATTTGTGCGCCCAAAATTAGTCATAATGAGATAGGCTACCTCAAGTTTTTAACACAAGAATATGTTTCTTTAAGAAGTACCTTGTTTCCTGGTAAAAATCTGAAAGCAAAACATCATTACTTGTTGCACTATGCAGATCTTATACTACATTTTGGCCCATTGATTCGCTCGTGGACGCTCAGGTTTGAGAGTAAACATTCATATTTTAAAAACTGTGCAAGGAAACTGCATAATTTTGTTCATCTTTGTAAAACTTTGGCGGAAAGGCACCAGTTGCTTCAGTCCTATCTAGCTTGTGGCAATTTATTCCCTCCTAAAATTCAGTCTGTCAGTGAAGCACGTGAACACAATGACCAGTTATACAATACAGAAATACAACATGCAATAAGGACAGCTAACTGTGTCAGTCAGAGTACTTCAGAGGTGTCAGGGGTTGTTTATAAAGGAACCAAATATACCAATGGCCTTGTAGTTGTTGTAGCCCAGAGCAGCTGTGGGTTTGTCTTTGGAAAAATATCACTGATACTTATTAATCCAACCAATGTCTACTTTGTTGTCAAACTGTATGACTCTGTGCTATTGTCTGACCTTGGACTTCACTCTCTGCACAACACTGATCTCAAGTATGTGTGTGTTAATGCTGACAATCTCTTGAATTACTATCCCCTCCCGGTGTATGAAGTGGCAGGCCTTTCTGTGGTGTCATTACATCACTCCATATGTTCTTTTTAACTTTAGATACTGAGCTGATTCAACAAGAAATCACAAAAATTCTTCCAGAATTGGATATTCCAAAACTTAATGTAGTAGTCAATCATCTGTTTTGTGGTGGGCGTTGAGAGGACACAGGACCTTGCGCTAGTAGAGCTGACAGACCTTCAAGACATCTTACTTCCAATACAATGTCGAAAACTAATGATGGCTTTTAAACAAATAGGTAAGCCAAATCAATTCTGATTACATGTCTATGATCATTATTTTCAACATCATATTCCATATATGTAGACATATATACTTGTATAATATGCATATTATGTACATTATATGTCTCACTTTCTTTTTCTGTATGTATTTTTCAAAGCATTGAGAGACCAAGTGGATGAGACGTCATTAGAAATAACATTCACCTCGTTACCATCACCAGACTTAGAACAGCCATCCACTTCTTACACTCCTTCAAATTCATACTGGCTAAGTATGTTTCAGATTCCTTGGAACCACATGCCTGCAGCCCTTCTTCATGCAGCGTCTAATAAGGAGAAGGCTCCTCTTGGACCAAGAAGAGAGTTTATAAGAGCTGTTGTAGCAGCCATAAGAGAATTTTGCCCAATCCCAAGCTTGGCAGACTGTGGGGAAGTGGCAAGAATTTTTTTTTCCAAATTTCCCTTAACATTTGGAGACTTTACGGAGGAAGGGGAACAACTGGGGAAAGGCTATAGTTCACTTCAAAGACAGCTGAGAACCAGAGTAGAACATGTCAACAGAGACAATGTAGCACACCGGATTCGTCAACCAAAAAGAACCAACAAAGCTGATGAAGAACAGGACAACATAGTCAAAAAAGTTTGATGTAAAGTTGACAGTTATGGATGCATTAATTGGCAACCTACCTCCATGCCAGATGGAGAGACATCTGAATCTCTTGAAATTAAGAGACAGACTTTATTAGAAATGTTTCAGTCTGGAGGCCCAAGGTCTTGTGAATTGTCTGATGTGGACAAGTTAATGAAAGAGACTTATATTGCTCAGCGCAAAATGATTAATTCATGCCCCCCTCCTGCCATTAGTGACATAGCACTGGAATGGCCATATCTTTTCAGTAAAAGAGGCCTATGCAATCATTTTGAAACACTTACAGGTGTTGATATAAGCAGTTGCTTGAGTGAATGCCAGAACGGAAAATGCATACGGATTGTGAACTACTTTCAAAAACAGACGTTAAAATGGAATGCAGAGGTCCAGGCTCTCCTCAGAGAAATTGAAGCCACACCAGCAAGCACTGATAAGACTGCCATATCAGCCATCCTACTGACAATGAAACACTTCAAAGAGAAAGAAAACTCTCTCTTCATTTTAGTAGACGTAAGTAATTAATACATTACATGACTAGTAAAGAAATACCTTGAAATAATAATTGTAGGCTTGGTTTCACAGATCATATGTGACATACCTGTATAAACATGGGCAAAGATTTGAAAAAAAAAAGTTGGAAGTATGATGTCTGTCTCTTCTACATAGTACAGTCTGTTAGGCCTTGTCTGTTTGACAATTATTTTTGTAGTATGGGCCTGTATGATGCTACACAGAGCATAAGTGCTTCTATGGACATTTCACTCTAAAGGGTGTGCTCACAAATCAGAATCAACCTTAGCTGTAAAATAATTTGAACAGCTTTGTAATGTTTGGCAATTTTTTTTTTCTAAGAAAACTTCAACCCAAATGTCAGTGGAAAATGAGCTCCGTCTTCCAGTCACACCAAGGCTCATCATGCTTGGTAAGTATGAAATAAATGAGAAATTGTACATGTGTTTGGCAGTTTTTTTATGGTGAGTTTTATGGCTGTTTCAGGAGACAGCCTTCTAACTTCATCTAAGTGGATGGTCAGCATTGAGGGAAAAGTGACACATTGCATTGATGAGCAGTTAGATTTCTCTGCGGCACTCTCTGTGTTTTTCAGCGTGTTCTATGTTTTTAACATTGAATACCAAGAGTCAGCCAGTGCCACATTAGAACTCATTCAAAGGTACATGTTAAAAAATTGTTCAATAATGTAACATGAGTTTGCCATTATATATAATTTTTTTTTTTTTTTTTTTTTTTTTTTTAGTATGTTGTTTTTCTGAACTGTTTAATTTGTTACTCCATTTCTAAAATAGTTGTTGTCTGATTTACTCAACAGGTTTTTAGTGAGGATTAATCCTGAGGGGACAAAGTGTGCTTCCAAAGCTGGAACCAGCCGTAAAACTGGGTCATCTGTTAAAAGAAAGATTCAAAACATAAATCCACATGTACATACATTTTTGCAGAGGCTCACCGAATTTGAGTGGAAAACAGGCAACTAAGTGAAAACATTTTTGTTAACGTTTTACTTGTAAGAATATGAGAAGGTCATTTAATTTATGTTAACTTAAATAACATGAGGGTCATTGGTGACTGAGAGAGATTTTTGGGTGTTGTATCAAAAACAAACAGGTTGTTTCTTTCTGTTTTTGTAATTCTGTTATGTTGGGATAAACACCTAAGTAATAAAGTGAATTTGTGTAAAGATTTAAAAGTTCTTTCTATTTTATTTTTTAAATGAAGTAACATGAAAGAATGCTTCGTAAGTTTAAGAGTACCACAATGAGTACTGCATTATAAATTATTTAAATGTATATGTATGTTACTGTACAGTAAATAACTGAAACCACTGCTGCCAGTTATCAACTGTAATGCCTGATTTACGGTATAAAACTGGCAACAGTGTTGCCGGTTAGTCACTGTATTGGTATATACACAGTACTATACTGGCAACACTGTTGCCAGTTAGTCACTGTATTGGTATAGACACAGTATTATACTGGCAACACTGTTGCCAGTTAGTCACTGTATTGGTATAGACACAGTATTATACTGGCAACACTGTTGCCAGTTAGTCACTGTATTGGTATAGACACAGTATTATACTGGCAACACTGTTGCCAGTTAGTCACTGTATTGGTATAGACACAGTATTATACTGGCAACACTGTTGCCAGTTAGTCACTGTAACAGATTCTTTACAGTAACTAGCTGGCAACAGTGTTGCCAGTATTTTACTTATAAAAAACCTGGTAAGGTTTAACAGTGTAGCCTTACGTCGTCATACTCAATTCTAGTCAGAATTTGAGTCTGATACTGCTCCGTTGGGCTGTGATTATGGGGCATGTTTAAACCGAACCAGGAAAGACCCCAATTGATAGACCTACAACCAATCAGAGCAACGGAGCGACGCATAACGTTAGTTGTCAAATGTTAACAGAACTCAACTGCACTGTGTTGCCAAGTCCGCGGGTTGAAGCAACCCCAATTATGTCATATACAGACCCAGGAATGCGAAATTTAGCAGGCAGTCCAGCCAAAATAACACATATTTTATCCCCCAAATGCCATTTTTCCTGGAGAACCCCCCCACCTGGAAAGCTATTGGGCTTGTTTTTGGCTAGTTTTGAGTAGCAATTGGGCGAGTTTTGCTGTAAAAATTTGGCAACCCTGTCTGTGCGCGCTGGAATAAGTCCCGTTAGAAGAAGAACATGAGTGTAAACAATCTTTGTCAGTGTTGTAAAAAAGAATTTAAGGATACACAGAGTACTTACCAACACGATCATCATTTCTGAGAGAAATAGTAAAGGTGAATGCATATACGAACAAGTTCTCCGTTTAGGATTAGAACAAATTCAACCCAAACGCCTTTGATGACATGGATGATTACGTTACTATTTATCATCTGTCCATCATCGTCTAAAGCCCGCCCTGACAATTTCATTGGTCCGAACAGTTTCTTCATATATTACTTCAAAACATTTGAAGTAATATTTTTGGTGTAACGCCCACGGTTCAGCTCGTCTGCGATAATCTTTGCGGCATCCATCTTCATTGAATTTTGATATCAGCTAGAGCTGGCCATACTGCATAATAAGTGGCCACGCTTCCCTTGGAGGGCAGGGGCAATAACAAAAGAAACAAAAGCCGGCTACAGACAATGACACGCCCCTACTGCATGCTAGATTTCTCTGAAAAACAAGCAGATTTCAACCTCAAAATGTACACTTTTAAATATACCAGTACTGCTATCTCAAACACGGAGAGGCTTTTTCGTGATCTCAACTAACAGATTCTGCAAAAAAACCCCGCTTCTTTCTCATTTTGCTCGCAAGTTGTGCTGCCGACTTGTGTCACTGGTTTCCGTGACGGTTCAAATATGGAATGTTTTTCATTTCATGTTATATTTTATTTCATTTGATATTTCCTTTTACTGAATCCTTAAGGCCATAATAATTTTTCTTGTATAACTTCTATGACATGAATATTCAAGGATAATCAATTTATGTACCCCTTTCTATACTTTTATGAAAAGATTATTTGAATTCTGTGTTTGCTGTAGTGTTTGTCTCTCTCTCTCTCTCTCTCTCTCTCTCTCTCTCTCTCTCTCTGAGAGAGGGTGTTCCGTTGATAAAGGTCAGGACCCACTGACACTGACTAAGATGCAATGCTTGTGTGTGTGTGTGTTTTCCATGTTCTGTGCAGGTCATCTGATCAGTGGGCCTGACCTCTCAGACCATCCGAGGCCAACCCCTATCCTAATCTAGGGGGGTTTCGTGACAAGTATCCTGATTCAACGACGCCGTGTAATCAATGCCATGTAATCAATGCCCTTGAAAATGGTATAACTGTTGAGAAACTGTATGTGCGATAGGCTGGGAGAGGGAGCGCAGCCACAAACTCCTTGCGAGACATAAAGCTGGCTTCTGCTGATGAAACTGCAAACTTTTTTTCAGTACATTTTTCTTTAAATAATTGCACTCCTGACTCTTGGTCTTAATTTTTTTTTACTACTGGTCCTGGGTCCTAAACTGTTAATGGTAGAGAATGCGGGCAATCATTCCTTGGTGACACCCCTGGCAAACAAACAAACAAGGTAGGAAGATTATTTGGTTAGGGCTGTCTGGTTGGAAGAGATTGTGTAAGGGGAACGGCAGAGCCTTATTTCGACGGGAATAAGGAATAATTATACCACGGTTGTGTTTTGGCTGAAATCATAAACAAGATGAAAATAATAAGATAATAAGTCACCCGGGTATTGCCATAGACTGGTACCGCGGGTGCAAACGAGTCGTGCCCAATACAGGGGCTCATTGGGAGCTGTGGTTTAGGCACCACTCCTACAGGGGCACGCATCACTGGACGGTAGGGATCAGTGAACACCGCAAACCTTCTCAGTCTCTTCCAAATTCAGACAGGGGTGCCCCGAATTTAGAGGATCAGGCAGTTAGGGATTACATTGTTAGTTAAACAAAATAAAAATAGATTCAGGGTTGTTTGCCAGGGCATGCATCTGGAATGATCCAGAGTAAAATAAAAATTATGACCCAAAATGGCATGAACCAGTATATGTGACCCGTTGCATCATGGGTATTTTCTATGACGTCAAACACCAAATACAGTGATTTCCTGTATTTAAAAAAAATAAAGTATAATACTGTATTTACCACAACGGCCTCTTTGGCACAATTGGGATCGACAGGATTTGCTTTAGATTTATATTAGGAACCATCAGTGCAGCGTTGAAAGTTTCACCCGAGGAGAGAGCTCACGGTTTCAGAGAACATAATGAGCTGTGTCCGGACACCCTGCGAAGATTTTTTCATCCCCCGTGAGAACGGCAAACAAGCAAGGTAAGTGTGATTTGTACTAGCCGCGGTTGTCTGCACCCCAAGTTTAGCTTGTCAGCATTGGTGCTAAAAACTGAGGCAAACCTAACGTTTTATTTAAAAAAAAAAAAGTTTATTGAATTAGATTAGGAACCAGTGCAGCCAGCGTCGTGTGTAACGTTACTGCCCGAGGAGAGAGCTCACGGCCCGGACAACATACTTTACATAACGTTAGGTTATCATTTGCTTCAGCTTTGGTACTAAAACTGAGGTAACATAAACCTAACGTTTTACCAATACAATGAAGATTTTGTTTATCGAGCATATTAAGCGTACATTAGGACGACGTTAGTTAGTAAATTAACGTTGGCCACTAGTTGCAAAAATAATGTCGTTAACAAGCAAAGTTTACATTTGGATTGACATGATTTATTTTACATTTTAGATAAGAATACCAGGAGCCTGCCTGTGCTGTGCGACACTGGAACTCATACAACGGTAAGTAACGTTACCCCTCTTTGTTTCTCCACATATTACTGATAATTCAAAGTTTTTCTTGTATGTTTTAGTCGGGTCTGTTTAACTGAATCACAAAATTATTTAGTTTTTCCACCTCTTTTTAGCTGTAACTAGCCATGTACCATGTTTTTTTCCCCATAAATTATATTATACTAAAATAATCCAAAACTGTGTTTGTCCAGGACTGACAGATTATAATTTTATTTTCTGGAATTTAAGCAGTCCTGGACAATTTTTGGATGATTTTGGCAGATGAAATATAATTTATGAAAAAAACATGGCAAAACTTTAGAATAATGTTGCTCAAGTGCAAACCTGAATACATTTCTGAACACAAAAGAAGATGAAGAATGTTTGTAACCTAACAGATTGAGGCACCATTCACTTCTATAGTAATTTTTTCCTACTATGGAAGTGAATGGTGCCTCAAAATTGTCTGGTTACAAACATTCTTTAAAAGGTTTAGAACAACAGGGCGAGTAAATTACAGAAATTACTTTTTTTTTTTTTGGTGAACTATCTGTTTAATGACGGACCATTATTCTAAAGTGTTACCAAAAACATTTAAAGCAAAGGCACTAAGGGTGATGAAATTTAAAATATCTTTATTCTCTTAATTTTCTCTTGCTTTAAGTTTTTTTTGTGAGGAAAAACCCAGAGGAGGGAACAAGATGCACCACCAAAACCGGAGTGAGTCGGAAGACCGGGGAAGTTGCTAACAGGAAGACAACTGTAATCAACAACAGAGTGTCATCCTTCCTTCGCCACCTAATGGAGTTTGAATGGAAAAACTTGGACTAGGTGAGACACTTTTTTAATAGGATATGTAATGTACACAGACACTTACGCTGCATTCACACAGGGCGTCATGCCGGTTAGAAATTTTGTCTGACCTGAGACAGCGCCGACGCCACGTGACAGTGACGTATGGCATCAAAGCACCTCGAGAGCAATCGGCTAATACAGCCGGTGCAGTTTCTCTAGAGCGACTGCACGGACTTTGATGATGACACAGCTGTTCCACGATTGGCCAGATTCTCCGCATGACAGCGATCACATGTGTTTCGTGTTCATTCTAAAACCTTCAGTTCCTCTAATGCGCACAAATCTCTTTTATAACAGTTAAACCTCTTTTCATGTAGTTGCGATGTTATATTGTCATGTTTATCAAAATAAAACAGATGAAAAACGTAGACCCCACTTCATTGATAGTTTAGGCTTGTATGTTAACTTTATTCTTGTACAAACACACGCTGTATTAAGCAGTGCATAAAGTATTACATGACAAAAAATGTCTCTGAAACATCTGTGTATTGACAAATATTGCATTTATTTCACTTCAGCTGATAAAGTGTGCAAACACAGTGCAAGCATCACTGCGGGAAGCAGAAAGTGTCAGACTTCACGTCTCCGTTTGCAGCTCCTCCCCGCCTGCATGCGCCTACTCTCGCTGATTGGTTGCATCCAGCCACAGCTGATGTCCAACACATCTTTCAACTTCTGCCGCTTGCAACGTGAGTGAAGCGACGCGACGGAACCCACAATTCAGTTCAGCAACGCATGACGTCACCCATTCAAAGTAAATGAGAAGCGTTAACGCCGGTGCCCCGTGTGAATGTAGCATTAAGTTTGAGGATACCTTACTAAAGCTAATGCAGTATACCATGTAATCCATCCTGCAATAAAAGGTTACATTGTTGTTTTTGATTAAATAGTTTGTGAAATCATGTTGAGGTGATTCAGTAATATTACTTTTTTGGAGCATGTAGTTTGTGCTGCTGCTACTATTATGTACTGACAGTTTTCTTTAGTTTTTTACTCAATATCAATTTTGTTAAGCTAAATAACAGCGACACCTCTCTAATATACAATCAGGTTCAGCATCACTACAAAGTACATTCTTCAAAATATTCATAACATTGAATCACCAGCGAAAACAAAAACTGAACATTTCATTTCACATCTTCATGAAGGCATTGTAGGACTGGATTAGACTAGACAGCATACGTTGAGCTAGGTGTACCTCAAAGTGTTAACTGTCTATAAAATAGTATTTTACCATTATGATGAATTGTAATGGGATTATTATTTTTTATTAAATTCCAACAGTGTAAAAAGTTTGTGTATACTCAAATTGTATGACTAACTTCATATCATTCTTATCTAGAGGGACTTCTTGCCATAATGGAGCAGAATCCTGGTTCCTGTTTGAAATCATCCAATGTGGAAGATAGCACAGATCGGTACAGACATGAAACTTGTGTTTGTGTTGTGTTGTGATAACTTGTTTCAGAATTCATTTGCTCTTTGTTTATATTTTATTCATGTATATGTGTATTTTGCACCAAAGTTACAGTATTCTTCAACCAACTATTTACAGTATTCTACCAACTATTTTCTGCAGAGTTTTTAAAATTGTAGCTCAAACAATAGTGTGTGGCGCTAGCAAGTTCATGGGTTCAATTCCCAGGGAAAGCAAGAACTGACAAAATGTAAAATGTGTATCTTGAATGCAATGCAAGTCGTCTGCCAAATGCATAAATGTAAATAAAATGTAAAATAAGTGATATTGAATGCACTCTGATTACTTTTATACATGATTTTCTGAAAATAAGATTTGATTCGAAGATGTTTTAAAGTGAACTTTTTCCACACATTTACATGTTTCAGTTAAAGCACTTAAAATGTTTTAAATAAAGAATTTTATATTTCATAATAATTGTGTCTGTTTGGATTACTTCTGTAGGATAGATTAATGTAAGAATTAATGTAATTCAGTAAGTATTAATGATTGAATAGGATTAGGATTAATGCACTGTTAACCAAGGTTTACAGTAACGGTACTGTATTACAAAATTACAGTAACATGTAGTTACTGTAAACTGAAATGCGGTTATTGTACTGTAAATCTCAAATACAGTAACTTACTGGCAACAGTGTTGCCAGTAAGTTACTGTAAAATCTCTTATAAATGTCTAACAGTGCAGCTCTACTCTGAAGCCCTCACTTTAAAGAAATTCGCAGAAATTATTAAGGAAATGGGCAGTAAAGGTTTTAATTCTAATTGGAAAGTTAATCAGAAACTTGACTGGCTAAAAGCAAAAAAACTGGGAGAAAAATTATAATTTTAATTTCTAGCTGTTTGTGCTTATTCATGGATTTGTAAAATGGGTGGAGAATTTGTTACAGGCCCAGGACAAACAGAGACAGCTGTACAACAGAGGTGCTAGACTTCGTCAATTTGCACCGGGAGATAAAGTGCTTGTATTACTCCCTACCTCTAGTTATAAATTACTCGCGAAGTGGCATGGACCCTTTCAGGTCACACGGCGAATTGGAGATCTCAACTATGAGGTAATTCGGTCAGATAGGGACGGGGCAAATCAAGTTTACCACCTCAACCTTTTTAAAAAATGGTCTGAGGCAGAGTCAGTGATGCTAGCGACGGTAGTGAGCGGAGTGGAGAATCTTGGCCCAGAGGCGATTCAAAAGCCTCAATCTCTCGCTCTGGCCCCTGGTGGAGACCACCTCTCACCCTCGCAGCTCACTGACGTGAAACGATTACAGTCAGAGCCGGGAGTAGTTGTACGCAGCCGGCTGTATCGCTTACCTGAACATAAAAAGTAAGTGGTTCAGAGCGAATTAGAGGCAATGCTAGATATGGGGGTAATAGAAGAGTCCAACAGTGACTGGGCGAGCCCGATAGTTTTAGTGCCTAAACCTGACGGCTCGGTCCGGTTCTGTGTGGACTATCGTAAAGTAAACGCGGTGTCGAAGTTTGATGCTTATCCAATGCCAAGGGTTGACGAATTGCTTGATCGGCTAGGTACTGCTCGTTTTTACTCGACACTGGACTTAACAAAGGGATATTGGCAGATCCCCTTGTCTCCCATGTCCAAAGAAAAAACAGCTTTCACAACGCTGTTTGGATTACACCAATTTGTCACCCTTCCTTTCGGCTTGTTCGATATTGATAAGTAAAAGTACAAGGCATCAGTTGAAAATAATAGACAGTGATTTGTTAAAAGAAAAGAGTGCCATTAAGAGGGAAATAAGACACTTTGGTGTCTGATCTTAGCCTCCACCATGTACAGAAAATGAAGCTTATGCGCAAGTTCTGGCAGGAAGATTCAATGTTACGTCACTTATCACATTCAGACCTATCCAATCAAGTCATAATTCTCAGAGTATAAAAGATCGGTAATTAACACATGTCTGAGTTCACAGATGCTGACGCCAGCATTACAGTTGACGATCCGGACGTTCCAATGTGCAATACAGTGGCGTTCAAAGTCCATGTCAGCCATCTGCTCATTGGGCTGTCGCAGCAACAGACTTGCGTTTAGATCCGAAACAATCACTTTCAATGGAGGACTATCCGGGCATGTTATCAAAGACACGGCTGTGATCTTCATCATCATTCAGGCATCATCACTTCATCAGCATTCATCACAGTGATATGTATATGATTATGCATTTCCGATATCGCTCTGGTGTAGTATTTTACTCTCTCAAATTGTCGCATGCACGAGACTCACACCTGCTTGTGCAACGTTGCTCGTTATCGCTTGCTCGTGTTGTAAACTATCCATAGTGCCTCGTAAATGATTCGCATGACACCGGTTACCGGTAACGATTGTATTATGTTTAGAAAAGTTGAAACAGAACAGCTGGCACCGCATATTAGCCTCTATCATTCTCCCCACGAATGCAATGAAACCAACACGGGTTTTAAAGCAACATGCACCCAGTTAATCGGGGCTTCATGATTAACAGAAGTTAAGCTGAAATCGCGAATGGGTTCAGTGTTATCAGATCGCTAAAGTTGAATTAACTATGGTAATTTGCTCATCATAGATTTTAAAGTACAGCAATGACATCAGTGCTTGATCCGTTCTCATTCATTCGTGCTATTCATCTTGCAAGCACTGTGAGTTCGTCACATACAAAATGCAATTGAAACTGACACAATAGTTTCAAGCTTAGAAGTGTTTTGGGCTGTCATCCAGCAAAGTACATATTTTGCTCAAACATACGGGGCACCCAGTGTTGAAATGGCTTCCTTGTGTGATTCGACATGGCTTCCTTTACTATGAGGAAGAACCGCGTTCTGTGCTCATATAAAGGTGCCGTTGCTTATTGCTTTATAAATGCGCTACATATTAATAAATTAGTTAAATAAAGCAAACATGTATAGTAATTGTGCTTTTGTCTTTGCGTTACTCCAGTTAATTTGACTCTATTCGCGTTTTATTCCACTACTGATATCTGGATGCCTCTGTCTATTTTTAGGAAATTTTGAATTTAGTGTTAGGTCTCACTTGGTCCTTCTGTACTACGACGCCATGGCTACAATTATGAATTAAGGCGAGACACTACAGGTGAATAGGGAATTTTTTTTAATTACAAGATATCACTGTGAAACTTCTCCAGTTTATTACTGGCATAAACATAAGAAAAAAATTAATTACAAGTTTTGTGTAAATTAATGTTTTAATATGCAAATGAGGCCTTATATACTTAAATATACGCTCATTTGCATACTTTTCCAAAAACAAAACCTGGAAATTGGAAAGGACCATGTTTAAGATTCTTGGTTCTATTTGTTGACATGTTAGATGAGAGGGCTTTTACAGAGGGGATTCTGGATATCTTATTTTGTGCTTTAGTAAATTAGAGAATACTGACAATAGCCTTAAAAAATCAATTTTCGCCATGTTTTTTGGACCTATAACTCAGGATAGGAATGATATATCAACAAATCCCTCTGTAAAAGCCTTCAGAATATAGTTCAGTATAAGACTGCTAAAGATGGTGCTTGTAGGTGCTCCTGAAGTGGATATATCTGACTCTGAGTGTGAGAAAAAACTAATTCTGAGAAAACGGCCTTTAAAGTTTTATACTGTATAACTGCATACATTTCTATAAAACCCCCAACCTACAAACAAAATATATATTCAGTTAATTAATATCAGTAGTGTATAATATTTAAAACACGTGGAAATTGATAAATGAATAAATTATTAATAGCAATAGCTATTAGAGAACTACCTTAAGAGAACTACCTTAACAAACACCAGTCACAAAAACTGCAGATGAACAACTGTCCCTGTTTGTTGTATATGTCCATCTATAACTATTTGAATCTAATTCTGACGGGGTTTCGTCGTCTAATCTGTTGTTGTTTACTTTCTTTTTACTTGCTCTTGCTACTTTGTCTTTTCTGTGAGCGTTTATGAGCCGATTTCAGCGTTGTCTGCACTTTCTCTCAAGCAGAGAATACACAAGCAAGCGGCAGCGCGTGAGAAATTCACATGGAATCAGATGTGGTGTTCGGCTGCAAACTTTCGCGGTTGGTTAGTTCTACAAAGGAAATATCCATATTTGGATTAGACAGTGCTGTGTGTGAGACTGTGAGCTTTATAATGAGACCAAGCATGACATGTTTCTGTGAATGGAGACGGCACGAGAGATCGCGCTAAAATAACTTTTGATGATTTCGGGTAGAAATCTAAAGGCGCACGGTGACAAAAAATAATGAAATAACCAACTTAATGTGTAATGTTGACATTTTTTTTTATTTTGACATGAAAGCTTACATGTTAAGGGAGCAAACTGGCCCAAAATCTCAAAATTGACCACTGCATGAAAAAACGATGTTTTCACCTGCCGTGTCTCGCCTTAAACAAAGTGTATCTCGCTAGTACTCAAAGCACCATATGTCAAGTAAGGTTTGCATAAAAAACAAGGTTTAACTGGATATTCAATAGCAGCAATAATTTAATTCCGTACTCAATCCGACCCATTTTACATAAAGATTGCATCCTGTACAGCAACTAAATCGCAGCACGGGAATACAATTATTCAAATCTTTTATGAATATAGTAAGTGAGCAGAGTGCGCTCCCTTTATAAATGCATGAAACCATCAAATGCTTCAGTTCAACTAAACTCTGACACTAGTGGAAACCGTTTTGGTCAATCTGACTACACCAAATCATGAATCTATAGCATGTTCTACTCTTCGTTGGTCAAACGTATGCACTAGAAGGCAGAATTGGTCGGTGAACAGGCGCTGAGCCATTCAGTCCTGATTGTGTATGTTCCGTGTTGTGTTGGCTCCTCCAATTGGCCATTGCATTCAGGCGCTCCACAGACATTTACATTTACGCATTTGGCAGACGCTTTTGTTCAGGATGACTTGCATCGTATTCAAGGTGCACATTTGGTATTTTGTCGGATCTTGCTTTCCCTGGGAATCGAACCCATGGCTTGGCGTTGCTGGCGCTACGCTCTGCTGTTTGAGCTTCAGGAAAGATGTGTCTGTGATTTGGCTACGCTCGCATTGTAAACACCAACATTCGTCAGTCTATCGAGACTAACACAATATACAGGGGAGTAAATATAGTGTGACTGTTTGACAAAGTCTGCACATGCGTACCGATACCTGCAAATGACGAGCTCTCTCGCAGTGAGCTTTTTGTTTTTCTCGTCACCAAAGCTGGCACACACGGTGCGGCTTATAATCATTAATTGTTGCTTTTCAGACTGTGATCCTGATGTCACACTGTGGGAACTCGGCTGCATTAATGTCAGACTGCATGATAATCAAACGCACAAGAATTTGTCTGGAGGTTACATCAACCCACTCACATTTGTTTAATTTACTTCAGGTTACAATTTTATCATGGCTGTTGGTGAGTATGTCAAACATGCTATCAAAGACAAAAGATTTTAACCTATGGTCAAAATATATTTGAAACGTCTGCGATATTTGTCTCAGACTGCCAAACGTGAAAAAAAAAATTTTTTTCATACAGTATGAACTTGGCTCAGGTTATCAAACGATGACTCTCACATTGATTATTGTTTTTCATTGGTTCGGTTGCTTTGCAGGGTTCTATAGCCAGCTATGGTTTATTAGCTAGTAAAGCGTCTTCTAAAACATTCTTATCCTTCCGCAAGGGCATTGTTTGGTTTTCAATTGTCGGTTATGCATTTGTCATGCTGTTCTGGTTTATTTTCTTCTGGGGGTTCTCTCAACAGGTTCTGACGGTTAGATGGTGTTCTATCTAGCTGTGAGCTGGAGTCATGCCCAATGGTTTCGAATCCTTCAACTGCAGATGCTAAGAACTGCAGTTCCCCAACTCCTCTATGCCTAGGTCATTCTTCGGATTGGGGCTGCTACGAACGCAGCTCAATGCGTGGAGTCCGCATACTCTATCAAGGTGCTGTGTACATGGTCATCCTCAGCATTATAGTACAAGCAAGATCTGACTCAAACACTCAGCAACTTCAAGTAGTAATTTTCATGCAAATACCGGTGGTGGCATGTTTTCTCCTTTATTACTACTCATCAATCCTGTTTTCGTCAGTCTCTATAAGCCTTTCATGAATTTCTCTGTGACCTAACGTGGTCTCTGTCCAGGTGGCCTATTGTAGCCTTCATCTCTGTGGCCTACTGCGGCTTCATCAGCTTGGCCTTCGTCTCTGTAAAAGAGGATATCTCTAAGCACATCCCTGCATCCCTAATCATTCTGCAATTTTTATATTCCCCAACGGGTCTCCCATATCAAGGTGGTTAACCTCCAGCATTACCTCCATCCTCCCCACCACCACCAGGTCGGTCCCTGTCTATACCTCCCGGGGGGAGGCTGCGCCCCTGCCTTCATCTTCAGGCAGGAAATGCAGAGTCCGTTACCCTCGTGACGAGCGCTACGGACGGGGCCTACGCCAAAGAACCTCTAATTTAATACTTGCTGGTCTACTAATAAACTTGTGGTGTTATAATACTTTATCTGGTCTCCCGAGTCTTCCTGGTAGAAATGGCTTTGGTTATAGAGATAGTCAAACATTAACTTGAATGGACAGTTGTTATGGCTAAAAATCACTGAGTATGATGGATTTTAGTGATTAATTGTGTTAACCTGTCTCCATGTAAGCAGACCAAATGGCTCTGTTGACTCTTGAACGCACTTTCCCAAAGGCTCCATAAAACATCTGATCCTGAAGAAGGTCAAAGATCTTGTGATTGCAAGAGCGGTTACCAGTATGCCTGAGGTGATTTCCCAAAGATGGGTAAGATTATCTATGGCCTGACAGGGAACAACCTAAGCCAGGGGATCGCCACAGCTGGGCACCTCTAAAAGGGGGATGTTTTTATGTGAGATTTTATGTGAGACTGGTGCCTGAAATCACAATCAAAAAACGTCAATCCTATTGACCGGCGACAGCCTATGATGTCATCAAGGTGCGACCAGGAAGTATATAAGGGAGCCTTGCCAACATGACAGTATCTCTTCGTCTTCAGGGACTGTTTTGCCTGTCTTCACATGAAACGTCTACAAGAAGGATAACAATGAAGTGTGCTGAGAACGCCACTTCTGCAGGTGTGTTTTGAACGTGTACCAGGTAGCTTGCGCTTTGGATACACACACACTTCGCATTTACTGTCTGGGAGAAGAGCATGCACGAGAGGTTTGCTAACCTCTTGTGAAAGTATTTGCGAGCGTTGTCCTCTGGAACTCTCCGCTCTCGGCTGGACCTCTTCTCGAGGGGAGAGGTTTCAGCATCTGGGAACGGCCACGCTCGAGCTGAGGCTGAGCGGCATCTAAACACCATGTGCTTCCCAGATGGATCTGGCTCGTCGCTTGGAGTCAGTTATGGTTCTTGAGGACGATCCAGATCGCGAGAGGCAGACCTCGGAGGAGGAGCAGGATTTATGTTCCTCCTCCTCGTCTGCTGCTCTTCCAATCGAGCAGAGGATGGGTGAGTCAATTAAAATTGCAGAAGCTTCTCAAACCATCCTGTCCCATGTACGGGGAGTTGCTGGAGGTCATGGAACGCGCTGCGGGTAGACTGCAGCTGCTTTGGCGGCGCGTGAGGAGAAAGGCTGAGCGTCCAAACAGTTCGGACGATCGGTTTCTCTCCGCCCATGACCTCCCAACTCCTGGGAGTCTTCCATTCCTTCCAGATCTCCATCAGCAGATCTCAAGGGGATGGAAGAAACCATACTCAGCCCCGCATCTGTCGACATCGGCGAGCTAAATTTGTTCTATATTTTCTGAATCGTGCTCTTGCCCGAGGGTTTGTAGTGTCGGGGGCGAGCTGTGTTTTTCCTAGCGTAAAAGTGTGAAGTAGCTGAAGACCGGGTATGCACTTATGCATGAGCTGTAGTGAGATCTGTGCCCAGCTCTGCAGGGCTTTGGGGAAGGGGTTTTTCGGGGCCTCATTGTGTAATATTAGAAGTGATAATATTTCTTTCCCGAACCCTGAGTGGATCTAGTGCTGACTTGCGTCGCACCACTTGGCCTAGGTTCCGTCTAGGATGGGGGCGTTCCCTTTTAAGGAAGATCGTTCGCTCCTGGCCTGTCTTTGTTATATAAACAGGGCTTGTTTATGCATCCTTGACCTAACCTCCTCTTATTACAGAGTTGTCCGGCCAAGGCCCGCCCCCTTCTCTGCGTTCTGGGGTTATGAGTAACGCAGTCGAGGTGTTGCAGGAGACAGCGACTTTGCCAGTGGTCGTGGGGCGGAATGAAGCATCTTTCACCGGTTTGCGATTAGACTTTATCTGCTGTTTCTGCCTTTCAGAGCTTGGTGGCCGCCATCTTTTGGCGGCCCCCGGCCTCTTCCTGGAGGATGGTTCGGCCGGTGGGTTCTATATTTTCTAAGAAATGTTTCACCCTTGCTCTATGTCTCTGCTTCACCTTCTTTAGGGCTCAGGTTGAGCTGAAGATCGGATAAACCTTCTGTTTGCGGTTCCGGTCGGATGATCCCCTGAGGCCCAAGCATTGCCAATGGCTGACGCCCTCGCATTTACGGTTGGCCGCTGCATGGAAAGTAAGACAGCCGCCCCGAAGCAGGTGACTTAAGTTGTACTCCCCTTGCTTTAGAGGGTTTTCATTGAGCACTTCTGCTGAGTACACTGCTGTTGGCAATGTGATTAGGTTCATGTCTGTAGGCACTGCCCGAGAGACTGCGCCGTCATGGGGGCCCTAGGACAAAGTTAGAACTTGTTCCCTAGCTGCCTCTGGGATGGAGCCAACCCCAGGTGTGGGCGTAAGAGCCAGCTGGTTGTTAGTAGCCAGCTTGGGCGGTCTGGGCAGCAAGACTTCAGGACAGGTAGTAGGCGTCAACCGGCCTCCTTGCAAGAAAGTCTCGATGCCATGGCCCACGAGTGTGCCCTGGAGGATCTTCTCCACTGGTGTCGACATCAGCAGTAACCTCGTCAACTAGTCTCCCTGGGGATGAGTTCCCAGGTGATAACTGGATTTCCAGGCCTTCGTCAGCAGCAGACAGCTGCCGTCAGCCCAGGCGCAGCAGCCAGCCTTCTTAAAGGCCTCCCTGAGGGGTAGGCTCCCGGTTTGGGTTACCTTCGTTCAGGTGGTAGGCCCGTTTGGCCTCCCTGAGAGCCTGCTGTGGTCAGCAGGCGCTGCCTGGTCTCCCCCGAGGGGGCACCACTGGCATTAAGTCCCTCGACGGCTGGTACGAGCTGCTAGTAGGTGGTAGGCGTTACCTGGCCTCCCTAAAGGGCCTGCTGTGGGGTAAGCAGGCTCACCTGACCTCCTCTGTTCCTGGGCTCCAGTCACTGGATGGCTAGCATGAGTGCTAGTAGGTAGTAGGCCTCAACCGGCCTCCCTGAGTGACCTCCCTGAAGGGCGGCATGTTCTGCTATCAAGTGGAGGCATTGTGCCTCCCTGAAATCGTTCCCCGGTCCCAAGTTTCGGTAACGGATCGTAGCATGGGATGCTATCAGGCAAGCTGCACGGGGCTTCCCTGTGGGATTCGCTTGGAGTAGTAGGCCCCACAGGGCCTCCTCTGAGGGCACGCTCCTGTCTCGTGGTCTCTGGATAGGTCCAGCCACTGAGCGGAGGGCTGTGATGGAGAAATGCCGACATTCTTGCAGGTGGTAGGCCCGCTAGGCCTCCCTGATGAAGCGAGTCCCTGGTGTTCCCAGCTACCTCGAGGGCTAGCACGACTGCGATCAGGTATCAGGCCCGTATGGCCTTCCTGAGGGCAAGCGAGCAGTCGGCACAGGTTACCAGGTGGAGGCTCCTCTCTGCCTCCCTGGGGAACGAGTTCCCTAGGCGGGAACGCACAACTGGCTTTACGCTGACAGCTAGTGGTCACCTGCTATCAGGCGCCGGTCTCTGGCCGTTCGCGAGACCTGAAGGCGGTGTTCTTACCCTAGCATGACGAGACGTTGCTGCTGCTATGCGGTCCCCACGGGAGGGGACTTTCATAGATTGCCTACGGCATGGTTACCTACCGGGCAGGCTTATGAGCTCCTCTCAAATGAGGGTCTGTTATGAGCTTACGGCCGCTTGGCGCTGATTCATGGTTGTAGGCCCCTCGGGGCCTCCCTGGTATGATCAGCCTGTAAGGCCTCTGGCCTCCTAAGCATGTTTTAACCCTTTAGGCGCCAGAGGTTTTTTCCTAAAACGTTCTATTTTGACATCCTAATTTGAAAAGGCTATATCTTAAAAGTGATAAAAGATAGAGACTTTCTGTAAATTAGAGAAATGTTAAGGATGACCCAAAGTTTATTTAGGGATTACATTGTCCCATCTAATTTGCATATTATGATGTCATATGGTGGTGGTCACCTTGGATTATAGAATTTTCATGAAAAGTCACGTTTAAATGATAAAATGCAGCACTTCTTTCCCCCAAAAATGTCCCTCACCTTCTGTATGCTATATTGCACAATACTGAATGCTCAGGTAAATAGTAAATAGTAAACAAACTGTGTAAATCGTTACTAATAAAGGGTAGAAACAAACCGAATGCATGTAACGGTTGGCCTTTTGCTGTAGAGACTTTCCATTTACTACATACATAGTTCTGATTCCATGTGTGGGGCACATGTATATTATTCATATGACACACAAACACAAGTAGACAAGACCTGTTTAGTTCAAAAGATCACTCGCCACGGCAAGGCAGAGATCATGAGTGAGATGACGAGACAAGAAGAGAGACAGACGCACGCGCGCGCCCGCCGAGTGTGCACAGTTCGGACTACTGTCATTGACATTGTGACTTCCCACCATTGCCCACTAACTGTATTTGCAATACATGAGTCGTGGTTCAGCTGCGTGAGACAAACGCTGCCAGTGTGAATGCAAAATGGGCGCGCGCGGCTCGCGCTCTCCATACGCACCACTGCTTGCCACCTGCCAACACACTGCTCGCGCGTGCGATGTGAAGCCGGCATAACACACCTGCTAACTTCGCAATGAACACTCCGACCCCACGAAACACCACTGTGTTCCCACCACTGACATTGGGCAAAGGACCATTTACATTGGGCAAAGGATTCATCGTTTGTGCTTGGTGTAGAGCTATACTTTCACTTTCAGAATCATGGCAGATATTCCCCTTCAGAATCAGGGTCCGCGAATAGAAGACCCAACACTTCATTGAAGGTTAGCTTTATTGATGCCATTAGAAAATAATAATCTAATGCAAATACTCGTTGACGTTGACAATATTGCTCTGATAAAATGGCTCACGCGCACACTAGCTCCGCGTTTGTTCGCACTGATTCAATGCGCTCTTGCTCGAAGATTTTGTATAAAAGCATGATATTTTTTGGAGTCGGGGATGAAGTATGATATGTCTGACATCTAGTGGAGGGGAGGTCAAACGAAATTTGACACCTTATTTGACAAAATCGGCCGTTTTATTCAGTGCCGCATCTTGTCGAGTAAACTCGACCGTGGCGCCTAGAGGGTTAAAGTAAGTGCTTGGTAGATCCGAGGATCGAGCGGCTAAACTCCCCTCACTAGCAAGGGTTATAAAGCACTTCGCTGAGAGCTGCTCTCCGGGATAACCCATCTCTGAGGTCCGGCTAGTGGATGTCACTGCCTTTCTTGCAGCACCCTAGCGGGATGCCTCTTCGGAGACGAGTACCAGAGGCTCTGTACTATACAGACAGGGGTGACCGTATTACATGTCCCATTACAAACTGGGTCACCTGGTCAGGTCTCCCTGGTGGCATTCGGTGAGAACCTCCCGAATAGTGACTGGCGTAGGGTTCCCCTGCCACGTTCCCTTAAAGGAACCCCTTCTAAGTCGAATGGGTGGTTCCAGGCCTTCGAGCAAGGCCTGGGAAGAACCTCATGTGTGTGAAGGTTCCTTCTCAGGCGATAGCTTGGGCTATGACCGTAGGGAGCGCTGTCACTGACAGCCTAATGTGACCAGAAAGGGAGTGGTTCAGGCATTTCGTTAGAATTTGCTTGTCTTGACAGTTGTCACTGCCAGTGGGCATGCACTTCCGTCGGCATGGCGGCGTGGGTATATCGTTCCCCGTAGTGTCGAGCTGACGCAGCGCGAGTTCCCTTTCGAAAGGGAACGTCTCAGGTTACAAATGTAACCATTGTTCCCTGAGAACAGGGAACGAGACGCTGCGTCGCTTTGCCATGCCGCAGGGCCTGCCTGCCGAAACAGTCCCTTCAGACGATTAGATACTGTCATGTTGGCAAGGCTCCCTTATATACTTCCTGGTCGCACCTTGATGCATCATAGGCTGTCGCCGGTCAATAGGATTGACGTTTTTTGATTGTGATTTCAGGCACCAGTCACGCTGGAGGTGTTCCCCGTAGCGTTGAGCTGACGCAGCTTCTAGTTCCCTGTTCTCAGGGAACAATGGTTACATTTGTAACCTGAGACTCTATATATCTATATAGTTCTCTATATAAATCAAAATATCATGACTGTGGCGGAGGGGGCGTGGTTTCGCAAGGTCTGCAGCGGGAGAGAGAGGGCGGGACCGAGCGGTGAGTAAGTAGGTCAAGTGCAGATAACAAACACCTGTGTCTCATTGCAGTAATTGGCGTGGAGAGACCGCATAAAAGCCGCTCCAGAGAGAGAGAGAGACTCGCTGGGACTTGTAGACAGACACGCAGAGAGGAACTGCTGATAAAACCGACGAAGTGAAAAGAGAGTTTGATTATTGTTGTTTGTTTTGGTGCGATGTGCACACAGCTTGTTGACTAAGCAACTGAGAGAATAAAAAGAGTACTTGCGAGTCCCAGAAAGCCGACCCCTGTCGTCTTCCTTCCCACACCCACATCCAAACCATCACTACACTGGTGCCGAAACCCGGGAGGGAAGAAGAACGCCGCCGCCATGCAGACTCCGCCGAAGACGCCACTTGCGGATCTTGTCAACTCGCTCGCCGGTCTTCACCAGGAGCAACACCAGAACCTGCTGGCCGTGAGGGAGGAGCAGCAGAAGCATTTCAAAGCTCTCCTCCAGGCCCAGTATGAAGACCGGGAGCTGTTCCAGAGCTGGATTGGCCAGGGGATTCGGGCCGTCTCCCCCACCATCACGGACTCGGCTGCCGTCCTGCACCTCTCGAAGATGGGGCCCGAGGACGATCCTGAGGCGTTCCTCGACCTCTTCGAGAGGTCCGCTGAGTCCCGGGGACGGCCCAAAGCAGACTGGCCGATGCGGCTCCTGCCGCTGCTGACGGGATAAGCGCAGGTAGCCGCCCACCAACTGCCAGTCCAGAATCTCCTGGCTTACGACGATCTCAAGCGCGCGATTCTACAGCGGGTCTACCCTTCGCCTTTGCGCACCAGCTCCGGGACTCCTACCGCAAGTGGCTGATGGCCGACAGAAGCGACGTCGAGGTTATCATCGATCGAGTGGTGCTGGAACAGTTCATCGCGCGGCTTCCGCGAAAGACCGCGCAGTGGGTCCAGTGCCACCGCCCGACGTCGCTGAGCCAGGCCATCCAGTTGGCGGAGGACCAGATGGTGGCGTGCCACGGGGTCGGTGAACCCCTGCCATCGGCTTCTCTCTCTCTCTCTACCCTCTTCTTCCGCCACCCCTTCTGTCTCTAGACCTGTCCCTCTCCCTAGGTCCCGTGGCAGCGTAGCGCCCAGGCCGCTCTCGCGATGGAGGCTGGGCGGAGCCAGTGAGCCACCGGCACCTCCCCGGTCGGTGCCGAGGGGAGGCGCTGCACCGCCGGATCCCTATCCCTCTTCCCCAGCCCCCGCGCTCTCTCCGCGCCAACCTGCCGATCTACTTCCGGCCACTAGGGCAGCGGGAAGGTCTGGGCCGGCTTGTTGGCGCTGCGGGGATCCGGGCCATTTCATCGACCGCTCATCGACCCGGTCATGGAGGTTGGGACATTGGTCCGGGTTCCCAACGCTACACAAGCCGCCCCTGATCAAGCTGGACTGTACCTAATACCCATGAGTATCAAGGGGGGTACTTATCAGGCGTTGGTGGATTCCGGTTGTAACCAGACCTCTATTCACCAAAGCCTGATTCAGCTTAAGGCATTGGGTAACAGCCGTGTCGTTACAGTGCGGTGTGTGCACGGGGAAGTGGTGAACTATCCGTTAGTGCCCGTCAACATTCAATTCAGGGCGCAAACGCATAGTGTGGAGGTGGCAGTTAACCCGCACCTCCAGCATCCGCTGATTTTGGGAACCAATTGGCCAGCGTTTAACAAATTGTTGGGACATTTGTGCGCGGATGCCTCTTGGGGAAACCGCTCGGAAAGGAAGGTGGCGGTGGCTCACGTGGGAGAGGCAGAGCCGGGACCTCTGGCGTCGGTTTCAGGGGAAACGAGCGAGCTGCGGGCACCAGTGCTCACAGATCGCGACGACTTTCCCCTGGAACAGTCCCAGGATGATACGATTAAAAATGCGTTTAATCAGGTCCGATCCATCGACGGCTGCCTCGTCCATCCTGGGCAACCGCTCTCCTTTCCGTATTTTGCGATTATAAAAGACCCAGGATGCCCAGTCAAAGCAGGATACAACCCAGTTGTTAATTCCTCATTCTAACCCGATGGCCGGGCATTTAGGACAAACAGCTACATTAAACCGCCTCATGGCCCGGTTCTTCTGGCTGGGCATTCACGAGAATGTACGCAAGTGGTGTGCGTCATGTCGTGAATGCCAGTTGGTGAATCCACCGGCCACTCCAAAAGCACCATTGTGCCCTCTTCCTGATGCAGGTCCCCTTCGAACGAATTGGTATGTACCTCATCGGGCCATTAGAGCGGTCAGCACGGGGTCATCGCTTTGCATTAGTCCTGGTGGATTATGCAACGTGATACCCGGAAGCAGTTCCACTCCGCACTATTTCGGCGAAAAGTGTCGCGAGTGCACTGTTTTCATTAATCTCCCGGGTGGGAATCCCGAAAGAGATTCTCACCGATCAAGGCACAGCGTTTATGTCACGGACGATCCGCGAACTGTACGAATTGTTGGGCGTTAAATCGATTTGCACCAGCGTCTATCACCCACAAACAGACGGGCTGGTGGAACGATTTAATCGCACGTTGAAGTCCATGATTCGTAACTTCGTTCACGAGGACGGCAAAATTGGGATAAATGGCTGGAGCCTCTGTTGTTTGCTGTCCGCGAGGTCCCCCAAGCCTCCACGGGGTTTTCCCCCTTCGAGCTTCTCTATGGACGCCAACCTCGGGGGGTGTTGGATGTCCTTAGAGAGGCTTGGGAGGACGGACCTTCCTAGAGTAAGAATGAAATTCAGTATGTCCTAGACCTGAGAACAAAACTCCACACTTTGGGGCGGCTATCATTGGAGAATTTGTTACAGGCACAGGACAAACAGAGACAGCTATACAACAGAGGTGCTAGGCTTCGTCAATTCACTCCGGGAGATAAGGTGCTTGTGTTACTCCCTACGTCGAGTTCGAAATTACTCGCAAAGTGGCAAGGACCCTTTGTGGTCACACGGCCAATTAGCGATCTCAACTATGAGGTGATTCGATCAGATAGGGATGGGGCACGTCAAATTTACCACCTCAACCTACTAAAGAAATGGTCTGAGGCGGAGTCAGTGATGCTCGCGACGGTGGTGAGCGGAGACGAGGATCTCGGGCCAGAGGCGGTTCAAAAACCTCAATCTCTCGCTCTGGCCCCGGGGGGAGACCACCTCTCGCCCTCGCAGCTCACTGACGTCAAACATTTACAAGCGGAGTTCGCTGACGTGTTCTCGCCCCTACCTGGTCGCACCGATCTCATCCAGCACCACGTTGAGACTGAGACAGGAGTTGTGATTCGCAGCCGGCCGTACCGCTTGCCTGAACATAAGAAAAAAGTAGTTCAGGAAGAATTAGAGGCTATGTTTGATATGGGGGTGATAGAAGAATCCAACAGTGACTGGGCGAGCCCGATTGTGTTAGTGCCTAAACCTGACGGCTCGGTACGTTTCTACGTTTCTGTTCTCTTATTATCGTAAGGTGAAAGCGGTGTCGAAATTTGATGCTTATCCAATGCCGAGGATTGACGAACTGCTTGATCGGCTAGGGACCGCTCGCTTTTACTCGACACTGGACTTAACTAAGGGATATTGGCAGATCCCCTTGTCTCCAATGTCCAAAGAAAAGACCGCTTTCACCACGCCGTTTGGATTGCACCAATTTGTCACGCTTCCTTTCGGTTTGTTCGGGGCTCCTGCCACATTCCAGCGTCTGATGGACAGAATTCTCTGGCCGCATGCTGCATATGCTGCATATGCCGCGGGGCTCACGGCTAACCCAAAGAAGTGTGCGGTTGGGCGGGTGGAGGTAAGATATCTGGGCTTCCACTTGGGTCATGGTCAGGTGCGTCCCCAAATTGATAAGACCGCGGCGGTTGCGACCTGTCCAAGACCTAAGACCAAAAAGGAGGTTAGACAGTTCCTGGGGCTAGCGGGATACTACAGAAGGTTTGTACCCAATTATTCGGACCTCGCTAGCCCGCTGACTGATTTAACTAAAAAAGAAGTGCCAGATACAGTTCAGTGGACGGAGCGGTGCCAGCAGGCCTTCACCCAGATAAAGGCTGCTCTGTGTGGTGGACTGCTCCTTCAGGTCCCTAACTTTTCTCTCCCTTTTTCTCTGCAGACAGACGCCTCGGACAGAGGGCTGGGCGCGGTCCTGTCCCAGGAGGTGGAGGGTGAAGAGCGGCCGGTGCTGTACATTAGTCGTAAGCTCTCCAAGAGAGAGACTATGTACAGCACCATTGAAAAAGAGTGCTTAGCCATCAGGTGGGCCATTCTCACCCTTCGATTTTACCTCCTCGGTCGGGAGTTCACCCTCTGTTCGGACCACGCCCCCTTACAGTGGCTCCACTGCATGAAGGATACCAACGCTCGGATAACCCGTTGGTATCTAGCTTTACAGCCTTTTAAGCTCAAGTTGCAAACCACAGGCCGGGTGCTCAGATGGCTGTGGCGGACTTCCTCTCTAGGACGGGGGGGGGGGGGGGGGGGAGGGGGGCTGCAGACCGGATGGCTCCCCGGTCTGGTACAAGCGGTGGGGGTATGTGGCGGAGGGGGCGGGACCGAGCGGTGAGTAAGTAGGTCAAGTGCAGATAACAAACACCTGTGTCTCATTGCAGTAATTGGCATGGAGAGACCGCATAAAAGCCGCTCCAGAGAGAGAGAGAGACTCGCTGGGACTCGTAGACAGACACGCAACTGCTGATAAAACCGACGAAGTGAAAAGAGAGTTTGATTATTGTTGTTTGTTTTGGTGCGATGTGCACACAGCTTGTTGACTAAGCAACTGAGAGAATAAAAAGAGTACTTACGAGTCCCAGAAAGCCGACCCCTGTCTTCTTCCTTCCCACACCCACATCCGAACCATCACTACAATGACTATTTTAATGGATAAATAAATTAAAAATAAACTTTTACTTTTAGAAGTTATCTCTTTGGTCGCCCTCCGGCCTTTCAGAAAAATGAGGGAGACTCTGGATAATTCAAATAGTGACTTTTAGTGATTTAAATAGTGACATCCAATCTGTCACTTTGTCTCTGCCGTCAAGTCTATGAAATTTACGTTTACCATTTTTAATCAATTGATATGTAAATTTAGACCCTCTTTTGAATTTAGACCAGGGTGTTTAACCCATGATGGACGGCAATCTTTAACTGTACAATTCTTACATTACATCTATTTACTAATCCAGAGAGTAATTCAAATCACATCATTAATGACAAAAGTAGTCATAATTACCAGTAACAGACAGAGCTGGATACTAATCCACATAAAGCTTGTCCCATGTTTGGTATCTTTTCACCAGATTCCTTGGGAATTAGCCCACAAGTTCACTGGGGAGAACACGGTCAGCCCACCAGTCGATCACGAGCCCATGCAGGTAGGTCGAGCTCGAGCTCAGAGGAGAGAGAACGTTGACGATCGAGGGGACTCTGCCTCTACTGTGGTGTGGCGGGCATTTCCTCAACAACTGCTCCGTTAACGATCAAGCCTAACAGTAGACAGGAGGTTACTGTTGGGTAGGTCCACGTTGGTGAAATCCTCGTCCACCACCCTCGTCTCGGGAAGACTACAATGGGCCAATAGCACTCACAACTGCCAGGGTCTGGTGGACTCTGGGGCCGAAAGTAACTTTCTGGATTAGTCACTGGTTGTTCAACTCAAGATCCCCATTTTTTCCTTCTACCACCCCATCACCGTTCACGCCCTTAGCGGACAGTCTGCCAGCTATCACACACTCCACTGACACTAGGGTATATTGTCTCATCCAAGGGAAAACGCATAGATCCTGACAAGGTTAAAGCTGTGGTGGATTGGCCAAGTCCAGATTCCCGTAAATCCCTACAGAGGTTTCTGGGATTCGCCAATTTTCGCCAAAAACGTTTTATTCGTAATTGCAGCCAAGTAGCCGCGCCTCTGATGATGTTGACCTCTTCCCGAACTGGGTTCAGGTGGTCTGGTGTTTTTCCAAACTCAAGAGCCGCTTTGTTTCGGCTCCCATTCTTATTGCCCTTGATCCCTCACGTTAGTTCGTGGTGGAGGTCGATGTGTGGGGGTAGGTGTGGTTCTTTCCCAGCGCTCTTCCTCGGATGACAAGATGCATCCGTGCACGTTTTTTTCCCATCGTATGTTACCTACCGAACGTAATTACGACATTGGTAACAGAGAGTTGTTGGCAGTCAAACTTGCATTGGAGGAGTGGCGTCATTGGCTAGAAGGGTCGGGGGTACCTTTTATTGTTTGGACTGATCATAAGATTTTGGAATACATCAGATCTGCTAAAAGACTCAATTCCAGGCAGGCTCGGTGGTCCCTTTTTTTTGGTCGTTTTGATTTTTCTCTCTCGCACTGACCGGGCTCTAAAAACATCAAGCCTGATGCCTTATCTTGAGTTTTTGACCGCTCTGAATGCCTGTCCACTCCCGAGTACATTTTACCTGAGAGACTCATTGTCTCCACACTCACATGAGAGATCGAATCGAAGGTCAAATCGGCCTTAGAAGGGGTAACACCTTCGCCCTGCGGACCACCGAGTGATTATTCGTGCCCAAGAGTCTACGGACGACATTGTACGATGGGGTCATTGTTCCAACGTGGCTTTTCATCCAGGAGTAAATCAGACCTAAGTCTATCCTCTGGTTTCCATCCCCAGAGCAATGGTCAGACCGAGCAGGCCAACCAGGATCTGGAGAGAGTGTTGCGATGTCTGGTCTCCAAGAATCCTTCCTCCTGGAGCCAACAACTGTCATGTGTTGAGTTCGCACATAACTCGTTACCAGTGTCGTCCACGGGCCTCTCTCCGTTTGAATGCAGTTTAGGTTACCAGCCATCAATTTTTCCTAGTCTGGAATCCGAGGTCGTGGTTCCCTCCGCTCACGCCTTCGTCCCGAGGTGTCGCCACACATGGTGAGACTTTGCTCTAGGTGGGAGCGCACACCAAGGCCCAAGCCGATCGCCACCAGTCTAAGTCTCCCATCTACGTCGTTGGTCAAAAGGTGTGGCTTTCATCCAAGAAAATTCCTCTCCGCTCCATGTGTAATAAGCTTGCTCTCAAATTCATGAGAACGGCCTTTATTAATGCACTGGACTGTTGCCTCATTGTCGCAATGCACTAATATGCTGCTAGCCGCCCATTCTTCCCCCCACAAAAGGCAGCGACTACAAGAGGGTAAGGCTCAATCTTGGGGCTGCTTTTACAACCGAGCGGCGAAGTAGAATTTCTAAAACATTGTGGAAATATGTTTTCATCATTTCAAGTTCATCTTATCACTGTATGAGGATGTGATTGACTATTTATGATTGAAGTATTTATTTATTTAAAAATTTATGTTTACGTGTAATAATAGTTAATGAGGACACATTCACAAATTTGGTTAGTATTAAATAAACAATGTTTTAATAAAAATAAAAATATTAAAGTGTTCAAATAATACACACATATTAAAAAGAACAATTGCTGGAAAAGTGCACTTACACACTGTAATTGTCTTACACGCTATTTTTAACAGGTATTGCCTGTTGTTTGTAAATGAAAAAGTTATAGTGCTTTATCCAAAATAATTCAATAATAATAGCAAAAACAAGGTGCAAAGCAGTTTTAGACAGAGGTTAAGTTACCATATGCAGCTTGACCGTCTCTTATAATAGGTTTGAATTCAGAAAAACACTCTGCCTAACTTTGTTAGGATTCCATTGTATTTAATTTGTAAACAAGGTGATAAAGATAAAAATTACATAGCCTAATTAAACTACAGCGAAGGTGAAGCAAGCGACTCCTTTTGAATCGCTCTGGCGGTTCTCGAATCTCAATTTCGTTCTCGTTGTTGAGTCAAGAATCGATTGCAACCGGTTTTCGGATCAGCAGTACACTGAACCGAGAACTGTTTATTTCGGACATGTCCGATTGAAAACCGATGAGCTGATGATACTGAGCATGCGTTGAGCGACTGACTGACTGCACTGCGAGGCTCTCTGAACCGAACAAACAACAGCTGATATGAGCGCGTGTCTGTGAAACGACTCCGACATGAATGAGAAGAAAATCTGGCGAACTGTATTTATTTAATTACAAAAACATAGTAAGTGGATCATGGTTTCTGCACTGATGAAAACTGATTTTTTTTATTTTATAACTGTAAAGATCGTTTGCATCACTGCATGTGTTTGGATGCTTTAGATGTAAAACTTTGTAATAAACTATCAGATTATGATGATATTTTATCTGACTGATGTTATGATTACTGACTTTATATATTTTAATGTGTAAAGTGTGTTTATCCAGCCCGCAATAGACATGGCATAATTACGTCATTGTGAAATGGCGTCATTACGTTTGAGCACAAAAGAACTCGTGAACCAGTTTTGATCTGGATCATTGGACGAACTGTCCGAAAGAACCGGTTCGCGGAAAAGAACCAAACTTCCCATCACAACCGGGCAGGGAAGGGAAGGGTTAATCTTAGGACATAACGCAGTAGCATGTGCTACGGACCTGCCGACTGCACCCGAAATATTCCTGCAGCCTAAGAACCCCCTGCTGTGGAGGTCTGTGTCGAGAGCGACCCAGTAAGTGCACTGGTTCCACTGGGCTAGCCGCACGGCACACTTCTCAGAGAAGAGTTTGTGATATGTGTAGAAATGACCTCCCCCATAGGACAGCGCGAGCTCGGCTATGATTGCCAGATAATCATTCAGCTCGCGGCTCCTTTTGGGGGAAAACTGAACAAATGATGTCCGTGAAACGGGAAAAGGCAGACGAAAATTCAGGAAAAGAAAGTAAGCGGGATGAATGTGGGTTGGGTTTTTTTAAAGTGACTAAAAAGTCCCCGCAGTCTATTTGACGGTTTATGTCTGACACAGGAAACAGAGAGAGTGATGACAAATCAATGTCCAAACCTGCCAGGATCTGAGCCCGGATGTTTTGAGCCACTGGAGGCGGCTCAGAGGAAACAGTGCTAGCTGGGACAGGCATCGGTGTTGCTGTGAGGAGAGAGAACGAAGATTTAGTTTGCAGAAGGCGGTTGGAAGAGAGAGGAACCGGGGCTGCGTCTGGAGCTTGGAAGGAACAAAATGTTAGGGGCATGAGAAAGAGAAGGATGCATCTGAGACGTATGCTCTTGTGCTGCTGGTAGAGGCGGCCCTGCGTTTGCTGGAGCTGCAGGCCACTGAAAAGAATGAGTGTTAGTAAATTGTTGATAACTTGGAGCTTGGACCGCTAGCAAGCTCGCGCTAGCATCTGCGGTGGGAGCTGGAGGCCACTGAAAATGGGAATGAAGGGAATGAAATGGGCCGCCTTCGAGAACCGGTCCACCACGGTCCAAACTACCGTGTGACCCTGAGAGGGTGGGAGGGCGGTGATAAAATCTAGAGCGATATGGGACCAGGG
Organism: Romanogobio albipinnatus; assembly: GCA_023566225.1. Classification (NCBI taxonomy): domain Eukaryota; kingdom Metazoa; phylum Chordata; class Actinopteri; order Cypriniformes; family Gobionidae; genus Romanogobio; species Romanogobio albipinnatus. Next base: position 31,933,614 of record CM042257.1, read on the forward strand.
TCTCAAAGGAACCGGCAGCGGTTGAAGTAACCCATCTGGAGGTCGATTGGAAGTCTTACCTGTGGCACAAACTGAGCAAGCCAGGACAAAACTGTGAACGTCACGAGCCATAAGAGGCCACCAGAATTATTGCTTGACTAAAAATTTAGTGCGATTAACTCCTTCTAAGGCCTTCTTGACCTTCGATTCGATCTCCCATGTGAGTGTAGAGATGAATAGAGACTCTGGTAAAATGCACTCGGGAGTAACCGGGCGTTCGGAGCGGTCAAAAATCTGTGATAAAGAGTCGGGTTTGATGTTTTTGGAACCCGGGCGGTACGATAGAGTAAAATCAAAACGACCGAAAAAAAGAGCCCACCGACCCTGCCTGGAATTTAATCTTTTAGCAGTTCGAATGTATTCCAAGTTTTTGTGATCGGTCCAGACGATAAAAGGTACCCCTGACCCTTCTTACCTTCTAAGTGACAAAAACGAAAAAAACGTGCAAGGATGCATCTTGTCGTTTGAAGGCGAGCTCTGGGATAGAACTGCACCTACCCCCACCTCTGACGCATCGACCTCCACCACGAACTGACGTGATGGATCAGGGGTTCTCAGAAATCGGGTTGAAACAAAGCAACCCTTCAGTTTGGCAAACGCAGCCTCAGCTGCGTCTGACCACCTGAACGTCATTCTAGGGGAGGTCAAGGCGGTCAGAGGCGCGGCTAGTTGGCTGAAGTTGCGAATGAACCGCCGGTAAAAATTGGCAAACCCCAGAAACCTCAGTAGGGCCTTACGGGAATCTGGACTTGGCGAACCCCGCCCCCGCTGGAGAAGAGGAAGGGCGGATGAACCCTGTTGCTAAGGAATCAGAAATGTATTTCTCCATGGCCTCTCTCTCTGGAACCGAGAGAGAATATAACTTGCCCTTAGGCGGAGACGTACCTGGCAGTAAGTCTATGGCACAGTCATAGGGACGATGCGGGGGAAGAGAAGCAGCTCGAGACTTACTGAACACCTCCTTCACCCGAAATCCAAATCACCAAATCCCACCCGATAGTAGCCTCATACTTACTATCGGGCTGGACCTTTTACCGGACAGTTGTAGGCGAAGTGTCCCGTTCCTCCACAGTACATGCAAAGGCCCAGGGATCTCCGCCTCTCCTTCTCCTCCCGGGAAAGCCGGGCTCGACCCACCTGCATGGGCTCGTGATCGTTGACTGGGCTGACTACGTCCCTGCCTCTCGAACACTGTTCCCTGACCTCCTCAGGGCGACGGTTGTGCTGAACCCGCCGATCCACACGAGAAAGGCGAGCGTCCACTCTTAAAGCCAGTGCGATCAACTCATTGAGCCCATTGGGAAGGTCCATGACATAAATCTCCTTGTGGACGCGGTCAGCCAGCCCATGCAGGAACATGTCCCACTGCGCCTCCTCGTTCCATTGGCTCTCTGCCGCTAAGGTCCGGAACTCGATCGAGAAGTCTGCTACCGACCTCTCTTCTTGACGCAGATCCGCCAACACTCTGGCTGCCTCTCTTCCAGAGGCAGATCGGTCGAACACTCGTTTCATCTCGGCAGAGAGCGTCTGAAACGAGGAGCAGCATTCGTCCTGGTTCTCCCACACCGCCGTTCCCCAAAGCGCCGCTCTCCCAGTCAGCAGCGTCAGAACAAAGGCGACCTTAGTTCGCTCCTCATGAAATGTCCTGGGTTGAAGAGAAAAATGCATAGCACAACGAGTAAGGAAAGCTCGACAGTAGTTGGGTTCACCTGAGTAGACTTCTGGAACCGGTAGGCGGGGCTCCAACTGGGAGGGGTCCGCTGAAGATGGTGGGGTAATCGGCGGAGCGGGTGGCGCAGTGGGTGCTAGCAAAAGTTGGATCTATTGGTTGAGCCTGGACACCTGCGCCACTAATGCCTGAACAGCGCGCGCTGTATCGTTGAGATTACTCGCCTGATTATCCATTCGAAGAATGCTGTGATTCATGAATGCCTCCAGGGATGATGATGAGTCACTCGCTGCTTCCATAATCTTGGTCAGATCGTTCTGTCACGACACAGAGACGAAAGCAGTAGCGAGAAACTCTTTTAATGTGGGATAGATGATGTACACAAATGAAGTCACAATGAAGCAGGCTAGCGACGCAGGGACTCCGATGGCCAGGTGGAAATGGTGAAGAGTGCAGAGAGTGAAGACCAGGTGATGACGAATCCAGGAACCACAGGAACATAAACAGGAACAGGGAAGGTACAGGACTCGAACACACTGGAACACACACCGGGAACCCACAAACAACGATCTGACAAAGAGAGATGAAAATGATGAGTCTATATAGGTGATAGTAATGAGCTACAGCTGGTGACGGGGCTTGATGAGTTGGATGGCTGATGATCCAATATACGGCCACACCCACACAAACAGCACGCACACACACATAACAAAAGCACATGAGACTAGAAAGAGACATGGATTTATGAACCGTGACACTCCCAGTTTAAAAATGGGAGGATCATCCCCAGAAGCTCCAGCTGTTCCCTGCCTTATCTTTTAATGGAGCTCATGAAAAGAATGGGGAATTTAGAACAGAGCCATACCACCAAATGTAACTTTAGCAATAGATGCCAATAAAAGTTGACTAAAAGGTTTGTATATGGTATTTTTTGACTTTTTGAAGAAATGTGTTTTTAGCAATTGTGAAAAACTGTAAAATAATATGTGGTATATACTGCACAATATTCAGCAAACACCAGTCTTGGCAGACTGCTACAGAAAGAAAGCGAGAGAATAGCAAAAAAGAACACTCTAAAAAAAAAAAAGGTTCTATATGGCACCAAAAAAGGTTCTTGGCTCGTAATCATAGGGGAACCTTTTTTAGTGCTATATAGCACCAATTTTGGTGCTTCAGTGGTTCTTCAGCGGTTCTTCAGAGGTGCTATATAGCACCTTAGTCAAAGAACCGGTGAAGAACCTCTGAAGAACCACTGAAGAACCACTGAAGCACCAAAATTGGTGCTATATAGCACTAAAAAAGGTTCCCCTATGATTACGAGCCAAGAACCTTTTTTGGTGCCATATAGAACCTTTTTTTTTTTTAGAGTGAATAGCCTAGAGTAGTGGAACTGTATTAGCTGATCTCTGCCATAATTCTCTCAGCTCCAGCCTTTAATATCCCACAATCCACAGAAAGAGTGAAAAGCCAGAAAGTACGTAAGAACAGAGGGGCGGGGGGAGGGGAGAGGGAGGAGAAAAAGAGGAGAATATGACCGGGGTAAAGGAGAGTATGTAAAACCCAACTCAGAGAGAGGAGAGGGGTGACAGGAGGAGAGAGAGGAGGAGTGAGAAGACAGAATAGGAGAGAAGCGCGTGAAGGAGAGTGGAGAGCGAGAAAAGAATTGCGAGGTGGACATGGATCTGTGTACTGTGCTGTTGATCTGTTTCTTGCAGGCAGAACTGACCAGAGTGTGGGCTCAGGAGCAGAGAGGTAAGAAATTATCAAACACGCACAGAGATATACTGATTTCACAACATGTGAGACATGCTCATATTCACTAATATAAACATCATGACCCTGAAACACAAAAGCATTTGAGCAGTTCATTTTTTGTGTAATGCCAAACCAACAATCCAACCTATTAAATGACAAGTAAATATGTTATAGATATCAATGGGCAAATATTTTAACTGATCTTGTTTGTTTATGTATAGTTAATCCTGTTCTGTTGAGATTGACTGTTATGCTTAGGGTCCCAGAGATCCCAATGATGTATGTATAAATATAATAGCTGTACATTTGAAATTAATCTCTTATTTGCACATCAAATTTGTTTAAAAATAGACCTAATAAAATTCCTGTAGACTATTTTAAATACATACATACATACATACATACATACATACATACATACATTATTGTTATCCAGTACAGTAATATTGCTTCTGTTTAAGGTTACTTTGACTCTAACAAAAGCAAACACACACACACACACACACACACACACACACACACACACACACACACACACACACACACACACACACACACACACACACACACACACACACACACACACACACACACACACACACACACAATAATAAATACATATGTAAAACAAAATATAAATGAGAAATGCATTGCATTTTTATGTATTATTTATTCATGCATTCATTAACACTTATTCACAAATTTGCTTTTGTTTTATTGTCAATATTAGCTAATTGGAGTTATTGGATAATTGTTTGGAACCCAAATGTAACATTACAGAATATTTTGTGTAAACAGGCAATCTTGTAGCTAAAACAGTATAGCATGGCGCTAGCAACGTGAAGGTCATGGGTTTCCCAGGGAATCTGTGAACTGAAAATAAAAGCTTTAATGCAACATAAGTTGCTTAGGATAAAAGCATCTTTATAAATGTAAATGTATTAAAGCTGCAGTATGTAATTTCAGTTCAGTTCAACAAATTTAACTAAAAAACAAGATTCTGGACCATGTTTTCGATTAGTTGGTAAATCATACAGTCCACTTTTGTTTGAGGGTTAACTATTATTGTCTTTCAAGCTTTCCCCTTTGTCTGTTGAACAGCAGTGCGTGTTTTTCTGTGCATGTATACTTAAGTGCAGTGGTTCTTAATTCTGGTCAGGTAGTGCTGTGTTAGATAAGATAGACATAGAAAATGTGCAGATAAGTGGGGGCACCATGATCACAATTGAGAACTATTGCCTTGGTGCATGTGTTCATGCATGTCTGATCAGATGGCGTGTAAGCAGAAGGTCCGCGTTCTGCTTTATAGTGTATATCTCAGTGTTTTTCTCTCTAAGAAGCTTTACAAGTCAGGGAAAATTAACACATGCATTGAATGCTGGGGTTTGTGTCTGAGGGCTGGCTCTACTACTGGAGAATATAGGCAGGCTCCCTTCCCAGCACACATTAACATTATGTTTAACAGAAGTCAATCAAAGAATTGGGAATGAGCAGCACAATGTTTCTGGGTCATGCAACATGAAGTTTTAGCAACAGTGCGCCCACTGTTAGCCAAGGTTGGAAGATTTAATTTTTCATTCAGGCATCCACAGAAAAAGATCAAAGTCATGTAAACCATATGCATATGTGCTCTGTACAAAAAGAACAATCCTACATATCAGCTTGGCCTTGGTTTTATACATTACCCTTATATTCTTTCTCTCTCTCATTTTTGATTGCACACACTCAATGTGTGTGTGTATTTCTGTCCTCCTTGGAGATACTGTATTTTTAGCAGGCCTGGTTCTTCTTCTCTCTGCCGGGCAGCGCTGCTCTACTTTCACTGGCCTCTCTATCCCTCCCGCACTTCTCTTCTCTCTTGTCCCTTTGAGAGTATATGTACATAATATACTGAGCGTGAAATCCAGCGAAATTTGTTACAGACAGCGAATTAACAGATGAGGATAAAGGCTGTGTTTGAGCATGACCATAAAGAGAAAAATCCCACCATGACATCCCTTATGAAAAAAGTTTATTCGGTAACACTTTATAATAACTACATGCTATGAAGCATTAGTTAAGCATTAGTAAATAGTTAATTCATCATTTATAAAGCATTAATAGACATTACTAAGCAGTTTATAAATACAGCTATAAATGCTTTATTCTTGATTTATAAGCATATATATAATGTGTTTAATAATTGTATTTTCATACTTTATAAATTATCAATTTATCATTTCTAAATTAAGTATTACATTATTTACAAAACAGTTATTTAGGATTTGTCAGTGGTTCATCAGATCATTTAGAAAGTGTAAGTAAAGGATTAATAAACTATTTAAATATACATTTATACATCTTATTATTTAGACACATAGAAATAGTTACTCAGCGTGTTAATAAATGCTTTATTAGATTAGATTAGATTAGATTCAACTTTATTGTCATTACACAAGTACAAGTACAAGGCAACGAAATGCAGTTTAGGTCTAACCAGAAGTGCAATAGCAGCAAGTGCAGGATATATACAATGGTTGCGTAAGTGCAGGGCATAAAAATGTACTGAATATATATAAATATGTATAAGTAGAGAGATGGTTATTACTATAAACAGAACTGAATTTACAGATGAATATATACAGTGAATAAATATACAGATGGCTATTACTATAAACAGAATGTACAGGTGAATATGTACTATGAATATAATATACAGATGGCTATTACTTTGAACAGAATTTTACAGATAGAGGTATACAATAATATGTTAGGCTAATATGAGGAATATAGCAGTGGATTAAGTTAGTGCAATAAATTATGGACAGAGCTATCCGAAAGAAAGTGTAAAAGTGCAGTGGAAAGTGATTGCATATTACAGTTAGAAGTACGGTGCAAAATGCAAATGTAAACATTGTTACTGTAAATACAGTCGGCAGTGCAAATGAGCATATTCCAGTTAAGATATGGTGGTGCAAAATGCTTAAGTAAACAGTTGTTACTGTAATAAACAGTCGGTAGTGCAAATAACAAAGTGAATGTAGATGTGAGGTAGGAGAGTTTGCAGTTTATGAGGGAAGTGGATCAACGGGGGTTTGAGTTCAGTAAAGAGACAGCTCTGGGGAAAAAACTGTTCTTAAGTCTGCTGGTCCTGGTCCGGAGGATCCTGAAACACCTGCCGGAGGGCAGGAGAGAAAACAGTCTGTGGGCTGGGTGAGAGGAGTCCTTGAGGATGCTGCGAGCTCGATGCAGACAGCGTTTCCTCTGGATGTGCTCGATGGCAGGTAGTGGAGTCCCTGTGATGCGCTGGGCAGTTTTCACCACCCGCTGCAGTGCCTTGCACTCCGCAACAGAGCAGCTCCCATACCATACTGCGACACAGTTGGTCAGGATGCTTTCTATTGCGCAGCGGTAGAAGTTCACCAGGATAGCCGAGGAGAGCTGATTCTTCCTCAGTGTCCTCAGGAAGAAGAGGCGCTGGTGAGCCTTCTTTACCAGGCTGGAGGTGTTGGTCGTCCACGACATGTCCGCCGAGATGTGGATCCCCAGGAACTTGAAACTGGAGACACGCTCAACAGCCATTCCATTGATGTGGATGGTGTCGTGTGTGCCTCTTGACTCCTTCCTGAAGTCCACGATGAGCTCCTTCGTTTTGGTGGTGTTGAGGAGCAGGTTATTATCAGCGCACCATGTGGCCAGGTGCTGGATCTCCTCCCTGTAGGCAGTCTCATCGTTGTTGCTGATGAGACCAATCACCGTAGTGTCGTCCGCAAACTTGGCGATGGAATTAGTTCCATACACAGGCTTGCAGTCGGAGGTGAAGAGGGAGTAGAGAAACGGACTTAGCACACAGCCCTGTGGTACACCAGTGTTGAGTGTGATGGACGTGGAGCAGGTGGATCCTGATCGAACATTCTGTGGTCTGTCAGTTAGGAAGTCCAAAATCCAGTTACACATTGAAGTGTTGATGCCCAGGTCTCCAAGTTTGGCAATTAACTTGGATGGGATGACAGTGTTGAATGCTGAGCTGAAGTCAACAAACAGCATGCGTGCATAAGTGTTTTTACTGTCCAGATGGGTGAGCACAGAGTGCAGTGCCATGGAAACGGCATCCTCTGTGCTCCTATTGCTGCGATAGGTAAACTGGTGTGAGTCCAATGTGGATGGTATAGAGTCTTTTAGGTGTTCCAGGACCAGCCGCTCAAAGCACTTCATAATGATGGGTGTGAGTGCTACAGGGCGGTAGTCATTAGGGCACCTCAGGCTGGAGTGTTTCGGCACTGGCACAATGGAAGTGCGTTTAAAGCATGATGGTACAGCTGCTTGGGCGAGAGACAGGTTGAAAATGTCTGTAAAAACCCCAGCGAGCTGCTCCGCACTTGCCCTGAGAACACGACCAGGGATGTTGTCTGGTCCAGCAGCCTTGTGCGCGCTGATCCGGCTCAGTGCCTTGCAGACATCTGTGGAGGAGAGTGTGATTGGTGGGTGGTCAGCTGAGGGTTTGAGCTTGGTGGCAGTTTCTCTGTTGTCGCTTTCAAAACGAGCATAAAAGTAATTTAGCTCGTTCAGGAAGTTGACATCAGTGGCTGCGGGGGGGGGGGGGTTTATAATCACTTATGGCCTGAATGCCCTGCCACATGCGTCGAGGGTCAGAGTTGGAAAAGTGTCCCTCTATCTTTAGCTTGTAGCAGTGCTTGGCCTTTTTGATGCCCCTCTTCAGGTTTGCTCTGGATGCGCTGTAGGCTTGTGCATCTCCTGATTTGAAGGCAGTATTGCGTGACTTCAGCAGGAGTCGTACTTCCCTGTTCATCCAAGGCTTCTGATTTGGGTATGTGGTTTTTGGGTATTAAGCCCCCTCCAGGGGGTCTTCGCTCCTATCCGCCGAGCTGGGTTATGACTCAATCCAAAAAGATGTCACCTACTTCGGAGAGAGACCGCTTTCCTGGGACATGTGGAGAGTGCAGCAGGGGTCGCCACCGACCCGGCTAAAGTGGCAGCGGTGAAGGGGTGGCCTGTCCCAAAGAACATTGTTGAGCTATGAAGCTTCCTGGGCCTGGCATCATATTACCGGCGCTTCGTCCAGAACTTCTCCATCATCGCCAGTCCACTGCACCAGCTAACGGAAAAGGGCTGGCACTTCATTTGGGATGAGGCATGTGAGGCTGCCTTCAACCACCTGCGTGAGTTACTGACTAAGCCCCCAGTGCTAGCATATCCTGACCCAGGCTGGCCATTCATCATCGACACTGATGCCAGTAATGTTGGTATTATCGCGGTGTTGACCCAGGAAGGTGACGATGGAGAACATGTAGTTGCATACTTCAGCCAGGCTCTGTAGAAGAAAGAGAGAAACTACTGCATTACTCGCCGAGAGCTGCTAGTAGTGGTACTGGCACTCCGCCACTTCCAGCCCTACCTGTACGGGAAGAAGATCCAGCTGCGAACAGACCACGCATCCATCACCTGGCTGTTAAGTTTCCGAAACCCAGAGGGGCAGGTGGCTCGGTGGTTGGAGATTCTCCAGGACTATGATTTTGAAGTGCAGCACCGGGCCGACCGGCAGCATGGAAAGGCGGATGCCCTGTCCCACCGCCCCTGCGAGGTGACCAACTGTCGTAATTGTCGGAAGCTGGAAGAACGAGAAAAGGCGCAAGGCAAAGCTATGGTGCAGCAGGTTGACGGAGGGAATGGGGCCTGCGACCCCCTGGAATTAGTTTATTTGCAACTTTCTTGCTTAATGGCAACACTGACGTATTCTGGTCTAATATAAGATAATGAGACATACAAACTGCTGAATAGTTGGTAATATGACAGACAATTATACACTTTGTGTCTTAATAGCATTAAACGCTGGTTCCCTTTCGTCCAGTCACTACGGCGTACGTTAGTGACTAACGAATGGGGGTTTCGCCTAGAAGCCTATCATCTTCGAGCATAGAGAAAACGCCCAATGGCGTGCCAATGCCATGGGGCATGCGGAATTTGCATACGTAACTCCGCCTCACCGCGTGAGAATATAAGGAAGTACGTGGCAATACAGCATTATGTTTCTGCTTTCGGAGCCAAGAGTACCTACCTCTTCACTCCTCACAAGCCTTCTGAGACGCTGTCAGCTTCTTCGAGACGAGCAGCTTTCCAGTCGGTGTTGGTGTGACGGCGCGTTCCAGTGATCGCATACTTCCTGCTTGCTGATGAGTGGTCTGCTAGACAGCTGGTGTGTGTTTCCCTGGGCGCTTCGGCATCAACTGCGAGGTTTCCTCTCACAAAAAGAGCTTGCGCGTGGCACGTCTTTTTCAAGACGGTTCGCCCGTGCATTTCCGGGTGCGATCGATCTCCGTTGCTGTCTACGGGCACATTCACTGCTCGACGTGTTTGGGCTTCAGCACGTTCGGGTAGTGATTGTGGATGTGTCATGTTCCCACTGCGGGAACGTGACCATCGCGATGTCGCGGTCGAGACTCAGTGATCTCCGCAAGGAGAGAGAGTCCCCTCTGCCACACCCCAATCTACCGTCTCTGAGAGAGGTGGTACTTTGGCTGGTGGCCAGGGTGACCTGAGGGCGGTGCTGTGGGAAACCCCGACGTTCATTCCTCGGGCCACGCCCCCCTCTCGCACATCGCTTCCCGCGAGTGCTGGACTGAAACAGCGGCCCATCTCTGACGCCTCATTCGTTTCGTTCACACTCCAGATAGCGGCGAGATGTCGATCGCCGCATCCCAAGGTGGGCTAGATCCTTTGGGGATGACGATTAGGTTGTGCTCCGCCTCCGGGTGTGTCAGTGCTGCTTGATCTGACCTAGAGTTGATAGCCATGTTATCTCGGGCAGCCGCGAGCCCAGGTGCATCGCGCTGGTGTGGAACTCCGCCCAGTCGCGAGTGCTCGTGGTTCCGCGATCGGTTTTTGTGGGCGGCACCCAACAGCTGTTGGGCCCCGCCCCCAATGCCTTTCGCTCCCGAGGTGCATGAGGAGATCACGCGGTCGCGGAAGTCCCCGTGCTTCCCGTGACCGTTTGGTGGCCTCCTCCGCCTTCTCTGCCCTTGATGAGGCCGTGGCCTAGGGTACACTGGGCCCCCCCCCACTGTTGAACACTCTGTTGCGCACTATGGTGTCCACAGAGGGCTTTGACGTGGTGTGGCTGTCCTAAGCACCCTCCCTAAGCCTGTGGGCTCGTCTACTTCGGTGGTGTGGTCCTGCAGCGCTACGGGGCAGGCCGCCGCCCCTTTGCACATGCACAAGGGTGGAGCCGACCCAGGGCTCTTCCATGAGCTGCGTGCCGCCACTGATCCTGCCCTCTGGGTGGTGAAGGTGGCCACACGCTCCCTCGGTCGGGTGATGTCCACAGCTGTGGTCCGGGAGAATTTCTTGGCCTTACCTGCTGATATGGGGGGGTTGACTGAGCCCGCCTCCTCAACTCGCCCATATCCCAGGCTGGCCTCTTCGGTGGTGCGGTTGAGAACTGCGCCCAACGGTTCTCGGCCGCCCCAGAGCAGACTGAGGCTGTAACACGTACTGCCCCGGCGGCTAACTGCTGCACCCAGCCGCCGGCTCAGTCCGCTCGCCGCCGAGGGCACCCTCCCTTCTCCCGTCCGGCCCCAGCAGCAGCCTTTTCCGGTCCGTGCCGTGGAGGTGGTTGCAGGATGTCGCCCAGTCCGCTCCCCAGCCTGGTTAAAACGCCGGGCTGGAGGCGGACAACCCAGAGATGGGTCCCAGTTCTTTCCAGGGGATGGTAGCAGGGCCTCTCCTTCCCCCGGTGGAGGGCCGGGGGAAAATCCTTTTGCTGCTGGCCCCCGGGCTGGCAGCACTTGGAAAGAACTGGTGTCCCATCTCTGAGGTCACAGAGACCGGTGATGGCAGTGTGTGCCGCCCCCCGGGCCGCACCGCTCTCGTCCCTCTCTGTCGCCAGCCTCCTCTCAGAGCAGACCCCAGTGGAACGTGCGTCCTTCCCTGGTCTCCTCTGTCAGGACGCAGCCGTTAACCGTGCCCCCACGCCGGGAAGCTACGCTTCCCACGTCCGGGCCGGTAATGCTGCCTCGCTGCCCCACCCTGGGTTCGTCTGTGGTCCGAGCGACCCCGTTGGTCAGTTCCTGGAGCCTGGCTTCAGCTTCAGGGGCTGTCCGCTGGGTCGCGAAGGCCATCAGGCTCGGCTATGCGATTCAGTTCACGCAGGCTCCTCCCCGCTCTGGGGAGTTCGCTGTACCGTGATCGGGGCCAACGGCCCCGTCACACGTGCGGAGGTTGCCACCCTACTGGCGAAGGGTGCAATCGAGCCTGTCCCTCCAGCCGAAATGAAGTCGGGCTTCCTTAGCCCTTACTTCATTGTACCCTAGGAAACCGGTGGGTTACGGCCAGTCCTGGACCTGCCCGTCCTGAACCGATCCCTTCACAGGCTTCCGTTCAGGATGTCGGTAGTGAACGCCTCCTCGGACGCGTTCGTCCGGTAGATTGGTTGCAGCGATCGACCTGGAGGACGCTTACTTTCATGTCTCCTTCCTCGATGCGGACCGTTCATATGGTTTGCCTCGAGGGGCGGACATTCAGTACGCTGTCCCCCCCATTCGGGCAGCTCTGTCCCCTCGTGTCTCTACGTAGTCTATCGAGGCAGCCCTTGCGCCACTCAGGCAGCACGGGTTTCGCATCCTGAACTACTTCGATGACTGGCTCATACTGGGTCACTCTCATAAGCAGGTCTGCGGACACAGAGTCCAAGTGCTCCGGCACTTAGCCCGTCTGGGCCTTCAGGTCGACTGGGAGAAGAGCGACTCTGCCCCGTGCAGAGGATCTCTTTTCTCAGTATGGTTTCCGACTCGGTCGCCAGGTGCGTGCTGCTTACCAGCGAGCGCGCACGCAGTCTCTGCTGACTTGCCTCCGTCAAATCGAGGGCAAGAGTGCGGTTCCACTGAACTTTTTCAGAGGCTCCTGGGGCATATGGCATCTGCAGCCGCGGTGACGCCGCTCGGATTGCTTCATATGAGACTGCTTCAGCATTGGCTTCGCGATCGAGTTCCGAGGTGGGCATGGCAGTCTGGCACGCTCCGGGTACAAGTGACTCAGGCCTGCCTTCAGACACTCACCGCGTGGTCGAACCTCAGTTTTCTACGGGCCGGTGTGCCCTTAGAACGAGTTTCCAGGCATGTTGTCGTATCGACGGATGCCTCTACCACGGGTTGGGGTGCCATGTGCAATGGACAAGCAGTCGATTGCCTCGAGTTACTGGCAGTACGGTTCGCCCTGCACCGCCTCCGGGCGTTGCTGAGGGGTCAACATGTGCTTGTCAGGACAGACATCACGGCCGCGGTCTACGCTTCTGCCGTATGTCTCAACTCGCCCGCCACCTCGTTTTATGGAGTCAGAAGCGCCTGAGGTCCCTTCGTGCTGTCCATATTCCAGGAGCCCTGAACCGTGCAGCCGACGAGCTCACGGTTTCAGCCACTCCCGGGAGAATGGTGGCTCCATCCCCTGACGGCCAGCTGATTGGGAACAGTTTGGGACGCGCAGGTAGATCTGTTTGCCATATGTGGGTGCCATAGGGGCACCCTATGGCACCCACGTCCAGATCTTGGAGCCTCCACATGTGGCTCCTGGATGGGACGCGGCAGGTTTGAGTGGCCTGCCATCTCCGGTGGTCGCCACCATCACTTCCGCTAGGGCAGAGTCCTCTCGGCTTGCCTATGCGTTGAGGTGGAACCTCTTCGTCACCTGGTGCTCTTCCCGCCAAGAAGACCCCTGGAAATGCCCGATCGGGTCTGTGCTATCGTTCCCTCCAAGAGGGGGTTGGAGCGAAGGCTGTCTCCCTCCACCTTAAAGTTTATGTGGCCGCAATATCTGCCTACCACGATCTCTTGGGGGACAAAAAGGTAAGTCAGCACGACCTGATCATCAGGTTCCTGAGGGGAGCGAGGAGACTGAATTCTCCTCGCCCTCCTCTCGTTCCCTCTTGGGACCTTGCAGTAGTTCTAAGTGCTCTGCAGAGGCCTCCTTTGAGCCTTTGCGGTCGGTTGATATTAAGCTCTGTCGATGTAGACGGCTCTGCTGACCGCATTGGCCTCTCTTAAGAGGGTCCGGGACCTGCAGGCATTTTCGGTTGACGAAGCGTGCCTGGAATTCGGGCCGGCTACTCTCACGTGATCCTGAGACCCCGGCCTGGATATGTGCCCAAGGTTCCCACCACTCCGTTCAGAGACCAGGTGGTGAACCTGCAAGCGCTGCCTTTGGAGGAGGCAGACCCAGCCTTGGCATTGCTCTGTCCAGTACGCGCCCTTCGCGCCTATGTAGACAGCACGCAGTGTTTCAGGACCTCAGACCAGCTCTTTGTCTGTTATGGTGGAGAGCGGAAGGGAAGAGCTCTCTCAAAGCAAAGGCTGTCTCACTGGATAGTGGACACCATTGTTTTGGCTTACCAGCAGCAAGGTCGACCATGTCCCCTTGGGGTTAGGGCACACTCCACACGGAGTGTGGCCTCCTCTTGGGCTTTAGCGCATGGCGCCTCGCTAACAGACATCTGCAGAGCTGCAGGCTGGGCGACACCGAACACATTCGCCAGATTCTACAATCTCCGAGTGGAGCCAGTGTCCGACTTGTACTCGCCCCCCTGTGGGGCCGGTAATGGGCCAGGCTCAGGTGTCTTCGCTTGCTCGCCATTCCACTCCACGGACTGGATACGTGCGATATTTTCCCTCAGGTGAGCTTCCCCGAGAGCCCTGAGTTCCTCCAGCACCGCTTACGCCAATACCTGTGTGTCTGCCATCTCTCGAGCCCAGACCCTCGTGTCCGGCCAGGTGCCCCGTGTGCATGGTTCCCCTCCGGCGACCCCCACACGAGTATTTCCACCGTTAGCCTCCCTTGCGAGCAGGTGTCTTTCCACCCTAGGGTTAAAAATTCCACCTGCGGCTGGTACCCTAGAGTTTTCCATATGCAGCCCTTAGCGGGTCATATGTGTTTCTTAAGTCCTCCCTGCGGGCAGGCATCTTTGCATTCCCTCACTGGGATATGCTTCCCAGTGTACCTTGGTATTCCTGTGTTAAGCGTGAGTCCTTCGTCCGTATTAGTCGTACGACAGGGAACTCACACTTGCGCAGGGCACTGGAAGACAGCTGAGTGGCGAGATTATATTGAACCCCCATTCGTTAGTCACTAACGTACGTCGTAGTGACTGAACAAAAGGGAACGTCTCGGTTACGGATGTAACCCTCGTTCCCTGAGGAGGGAACGGAGACGTACGTTCCGTTGCCACTTCAGCTGTGCTACCTGGAACGCAGGAGTTCAGTCTTGGCTCCTCAAGCAGGTAACATAATGCTGTATTGCCACGTACTTCCTTATATTCTCACGCGGTGAGGCGGAGTTACGTATGCAAATTCCGCATGCCCCATGGCATTGGCACGCCATTGGGCGTTTTCTCTATGCTCGAAGATGATAGGCTTCTAGGCGAAACCCCCATTCGTTAGTCACTAACGTACATCTCCGTTCCCTCCTCGGGGAACAAGGGTTACATCCGTAACCAAGACGTTTCATGTACTTGCAGTGTCGAACATACATGTGCGTGTCGAGAAGAATCGTGACATTGCGATTCTCCCGATTTCAAAATGCATAATTTCAGAAGGATACAAAAAACATTTGAAAACTGGGGAGTGTTGCATTACATCTTGAGCTTAAGTCAATAAACACATGCCTCTTGGCTTGAACTGGCTAAAAAAACCTTATTTTTTCAACAGAGATTTCTATTTCTCTTTCACCCCACATCTCTATAACGTGTTCAAAAAAATTATATTATAATCCAATGAACATATCCTAAACATCTTCAATGGAGATTTTTGTACAAAAGTATTCACGGCCGTTGCTCAATACTTTGTTGAAGCACCTTTGGCACCAATTACAGTCTCAGGTCTTTTTGAGTATGATGCTACAAGCTTGGCACACCTATTTTTGGGCAGTTTCTCCCATTCTTCTTTGCAGGACCTCTCAAGATCCATCAGGTTGAATGGGGAGCGTCGGTGCACAGTCATTTTCAGATCTCTCCAGAGATGTTCAAGTGGGTTCAAGTCTGGGCTCTGGCTGGGCCACTCAAAGATATTCACAAAGTTGTTCCATAGCCACTCTTTTGTTATCTTGGCTGTGTGCTTAGGGTCATTGTCCTGTTGGAAGGTGAACCTTCACCCCAGTCTGAGATCCAGTGCGCTCTGGAGCAAGACCCTTATTTATCAACAGTGCATAGAAAAGGTTCTATATTTTGAATTAAATTTAGAATATGCCTAAGTACAAGAAAACCCGTATTTGTCAAATGTGCACACGCAGTTCTTACGCAGACGAGTACGCAATCATTGTTGATAAATCCTACATATGCATAAGTTCCATTCTTGCTCACATTCACGGCCATTAGCATTCGGAAACACCTCCAATGAACCATATATGGTAACAACACATCCCTTTAAAAAAATCACATGATTGTGTTTTTTCCTCACGCACGTATCCAGTCCGTGGAGTGGAATGGGCGAGCAAGCGAAGACACCTGAGCCTGGTCCATTACCGGCCACTAGTAGCGGCGGAGTATACTGGCTCCACTCGGAGATTGTAGAATCTGGCGAATGTGTTCGGTGCCGCCCAGCCTGCAGCTCTGCAGATGTCTGTTAGCGAGGCGCCATGCGCTAGAGCCCAGGAGGAGGCCACACTCCGGGTGGAGTGGGCCCTCACCCCAAGGGGACATGGTCGACCTTGCTGCTGGTAAGCCAAAACAATGGTGTCCACTATCCAGTGAGACAACCTCTGCTTTGAGAGAGCTCTTCCCTTCCGCTCTCCACCATAACAGACAAAGAGCTGGTCTGAGGTCCTGAAACACTGTGTCCTGTCTACGTAAACACGGAGAGCGCGTACTGGACAGAGCAGTGCCAAGGCTGGGTCTGCCTCCTCCAAAGGCAGCGCTTGCAGGTTCACCACCTAGTCTCTGAACGGAGTAGTGGGAACCTTGGGCACATAATCAGGCCGGGGTCTCAGGATTACGTGAGAGTTACCCGGCCCGAATTCCAGGCACGCTTCGTCAACCGAAAATGCCTGCAGGTCCCCTACCCTCTTAACGGAGGCCAATGCGGTAAGAAGAGCTGTCTTCATAGACAAAAACTTAAGATCTACTGACCGCAAAGGCTCAAAGGGAGACCTCTGCAGAGCACATAAGACTACTGAGAGGTCCCAAAAGGGTACGAGGGGAGAGCGAGGAGGATGTAGTTTCTTGGCTCCCCTCAGGAACCTGATGACAAGGTTGTGCTGATTTATCTTTTTGTCCCCCAAGAGATCGTGGTGGGCAGATATTGCGGCCACATTAACTTTAAGGGTGGAGAGAGACAGCCTTCGCTCCAACCCCTCTTGGAGGAACGAGAGCACAGACCCGATCGGGCATTTCCAGGGGTCTTCTGGGCGGGAAGAACACCAGGTGACGAAGAGGTTCCACTTCAACGCACAGGCCTGCCGCGTGGACTCTGCCCTAGTGGAAGTGATGGTAGCCACCACCGCAGGTGGTAGGGTACTCAAACCTGCCGCGTCCTGTTCAGGAGCCACAGGTGGAGCTTCCAAAAACCGGGACGCGGGTGCCAAAGGGTGCCCCGTCTCTGAGTGAGGAGGTCCTTCCTCAGAGGGATAGGCCAGTTCTGTAGTAGCAGTTCTGAGAACCAGGTCTGGCCGTGCCAATACGGGGCGACCAACATGACTTGCTCCTTGTCCTTCCTGATCTTGCACAGTACTCGTGTGAGAAGGCTCAAGGGGGGAACGCATATTTGCGTAGGCCCCGCAGCCAGCTGTGCGCCAGTGCATCCGTGCCGAGCGTGCCCTCGGTCAGGGAATAGAACAGGCTGCAATGGGAAGAGTCGTGGGAGGCAAACAGATCTACCTGTGCGTCGCCAAACTGTTCCCAAATCAGCTGGACCATCTGGGGATGGAGTCTCCATTCTCCAGGAAGTGGCTGAAACCGTGAGAGCTCGTCAGCTGCACGGTTCAGTTCTCCCGGGATATGGACAGCACGAAGGGACCTCAGGTGCTTCTGACTCCATAGAACGAGATGGCGGGCGAGTTGAGACATACGGCGGGAGCGTAGACCGCCCTGGTGGTTGATGTACGCTACTGAGGCTGTGTTGTCTGTCTGGACTAGTACATGTTGACCCTTCAGCAACGCCCGGAAGCGGTGCAGAACGAACCGTACTGCCAGCAACTCGAGACAATTGACATGCAGAAGGCGCTGGGGTCCTGTCCAGGAGACCGCGGCTGCTTATCCATTGCACATGGCACCCCAGCCTGTGGCAGAGGCATCTGTTGATACAACAACATGCCTGGAAACTTCTTCTAAGGATATTCCGGTCCGTAGAAAAAAAAAGTTCGACCACGGGGTGAGCGTCTGTAAGCAGTCCCAGGTCTCATATGAAGCAATCCGAGCGGCGTCACCGCAGCTGCAGATGCCATATGCCCTAGGAGCCTCTGAAATAGTTTCAGTGGGACCACATTCTTGCTCTCGATTTGATGGAGGCAAGTCAGCAGAGACTGTGCGTGCGCTCGCTCGTAAGCTGCGCGCACATGGCGACCGAGTCGATATACATACAGAGAAAAGAGATCCTCTGCACTGGGCAAAGTTTGCTCTTCTCCCAGCTGCCCCGAAGGACCAGACGGGCTAAGTGCTGGAGCACTAGGTCTCTGTGTTCACAAACCTGCGCTCGAGAGTGACTCATTATGAGCCAGTCATCGAGGAAGTTCAAGATGCGAACCCCGTGCTGCCTGAGCAGCGCAAGGGCTGCCTTGAAAATCTTTGTGAAGACGCGAGGGGACAGAGCTAGCCCGAATGGGAGGACCGCGTACTGATATGCCTGCCCCTCAAAAGCAAACCGTAGGAACGGTCTGTGTCGAGGTAGGAAGGAGACATGGAAGTAGGCGTCCTTCAGGTCGACCACTGCAAACCAATCTACTGGACAAACGCATTCGAGAAGGCGTTCGCCGCCAACATCCTGAACGGAAGCCTGTGAAGGGATCGGTTCAAGACGGGCAGATCCAGGATTGGTCATAATCCACCGGTTTTCTAGGGTACAATGAAGCAAGGGCTGAGAAGCCGGACTTCATTTCGGCTGCAGGGACAGGCTCGATCGCACCCTTCGCCAGTAGGGTGGCAACCTCCGCATGCATGGCTGGGGCATTAGGCCCCATCATGGCGGGCGGACTCCCCAGAAGCGGGGAGGAGCCTGCGCGAACCGAATCGCGTAGCCGAGCCTGATGGTCTTCGCGACCCAGTGGACAGTCCCGGAAGCTGTAGCCAGGCACCCAGGAACTGACCAGCAGGGTCACTCGAACCACAGATGTACCCCGGGTGGGGCAGCGAGGCAGCGAGGCAGCGTGACTGGCCCAGACGTGGGAGGCATAGCGTCCCGGTGCGGGGGCACAGTCAGCAGCTGCGTCCTGACAGAAGAGACCAGGGAAGGACGCACGTTCCACTGGGGTCTGCTCTGAGAGGAGGCTGGCGAGAGAGAGGGAAGAGAGCGGCGCGGCCCGGAGGCGGCGTACACTGCCATAACCGGTCTCTGGGTCCTCAGAGACAGAAACATGAGTTCTTTCCAAGCCCGGGGGCCAGCAGCGGAAGGATTTTCCACAGCCCTCCACCGGGGGAAGGAGAGGCCCTGCTACCATCCCCTGGATAGAACTGGAACCCATCTCTGAGTTGTCCACCTCCAGCCTGGCGTTAGTCAGGCTGTGGAGCGGACTGGGCATCATCCTGCAACCACCTCCACAGCGCGGCCCAGGTGAAGGCTGCTGCAGGGGCCGGGCAGGAGGGGGGAGGGCGCCCTCGGCGGCGAGTGGACTGAGGTGACTGAGCCGGCGGCTGGGTGCAGCGGCTGGCCGCTGAGGCAGTACGTGTTACAGCCTCAGTCTGCTTTTGGGCGGCCGAGAACCGTTGGGCGCAATTCTCAGCCGCGCTGCCGAAGAGGCCAGCCTGGGATATGGGCGAGTTGAGGAGGCGGGCCCGCTCAACGTCCTCCACATCACCAGGTAAGGCCAGGTGTTTCTCCCGGACCACAGCTGTGGACATCGCCTGACCCAGGGAACGTGTGGCCACCTTTACCGCCCGGGGGGCGGGATCAGTGGCGGCACGCAACTCATTGAAGAGTCCTGGGTCGGCTCCACCCTTGTGCATGTGCAACGGGGTGGCGGCCTGCCCCGTAGCTCTGCAGGACCACGCCACCAAAGTAGATGAGCCCAAAGGCTTTGGGGGGGGGGGGGGGTGCTTAGGGTAGCCACGCCACATCGAAGCCCTCCGAGGACACCGTAGTGCGCAACAGAGTGTTCAACAGTGGGGGGACCTCAGTGTACCCTTGGCCGCGGCCCCATCGAGGGCAGAGAAGGCGGAGGAGGCCACCGAACGGTCACGGGAAGCACAGGGACTTCCAGGACCACATGATCTCCTCATGCATCTCGGGAGCGAAAGGCATTGGGGGCGGGGCCCATCAGCTGTCAGGTGCCGCCCCCAAAACTAATCGTGCAACCACGAACGCTCGTGACAGTGCGGAGTTCCACACCAGCCCGAGGCCCGCGGTTGCCCGAGATAACATGGCTGTCAACTCTAGGTCGGATCAGGCAGCACTGACACACCCGAAGGCGGAGCGCAGCCTAATCGTCATCCCCAAAGGACTCTAGCCCACCTTGAGATGCGGCGATCGACATCTCGCTGCTATCTGGAGTGTAAACGAAACGAACAAGGCGTCAGAGACGGTCCCGCTGCTTCAGTCCAGCACTCGCGGGAAGCGATGTGCGAGAGGGGGGCGTGGCCCGAGGAATGATCGTCTGGGTTCTAAATACCACGGCACCGCCCTTAGGTCACCCTGGCCACCAACCAAAGTACCACCTCTCTCAGAGACGGTAGATTGAGGTGTGGCAGAGGGGACTCTCTCTCCTCACGGAGATCACTGAGTCTTGACCGCGACATTGCGATGGTCACGTTCCCGCAGTGGGAACATGACACATCCACAAACACTGCCCGAATGGGCTGAAGCCCAAAAACATTGAGCAGTGAATGTGCCCATAGACAGCAACGGAGATTGATTGCACCCGGAAGTGCACGGGTGAACCGTCTTGAAAAAGACGTGCCACGCGCAAGCTCTTTTTGTGAGAGGAAAGCTCTGCAGATTGCCGAAGCGCCCAGGGAAAACACACACAGCTGTTGCAGATCACTGCACAGATCAGCAGGCAGGCAATGTGAGATCACTGGAACGCGCTGTCACACCAACACCCTGGAGAACCGCTCGTCTCGAAGACTGAAGAGAAGATTGAGAATTCAGGCTTGTAGGAGTGAAGAGATGCTCTTGGCTCCAAAGCAGAAACATAATGCAATGTTGCCAGCGTACTTCCTTATATACCCACGATGTGGGCCGGAGTTACGCATGCAAATTCCGCATGC
Source organism: Romanogobio albipinnatus (assembly GCA_023566225.1). NCBI lineage: Eukaryota > Metazoa > Chordata > Actinopteri > Cypriniformes > Gobionidae > Romanogobio > Romanogobio albipinnatus. The sequence continues at coordinate 31,954,466 of CM042257.1, forward strand.
CCATGGCATTGGCACTGCCATTGGGCACTGTTAAATTCCTCGAAGGTAATTGGCTTCCAAGCGAAACCCCCATTTGTTAGTCACTAACGTTACGTCGTAGTGACTGAACGAAAGGGAACTTCACAAACACAGAATGAGTCACGCAAAGACGTTTAACAACAAGAAATTTGCATCACAAATTACTTGCAGGTTTTCTATTTACATCATTAAATTTGTTGGTTGATGGTGTTTTTTATGACGATGTGGGTGCAGTCTATGGCTCCAATTATGTTTGGGAATCTGGCGATAGCATGAATGCCCCATTTTATTTCAGCTTGTTGAGGACTTCGATAAGGGAACTGGATGTAGGTTGGGGCCACGGAAATAATTTCATCCAACATTTGACACAGCTGTCTTTTATAGGGTTTGACATAAATTACGCATCATGTTAAAAACTATAAAAAGGATAAATTGAGTGTTTTATAATTAAAGAAACAGGACATATGTGGATTGCTTATTTTATTTTTTTTTTTGTAGTGTCGCTATTCTACCAATAGATTATCTGCGTAAGCATGCTCAGTGGTGTGCTTAAATTTACACACATTTCTACTTATAAGTACAAGTTGGTAGATCCCACACTTGAACTGTGTGAAACTGTTCTTAACCGTTGATGACTGAGGGCCCTGTTTTTCATCAAGGATGTCTCTGTACATTGCTGAATTTATCTTTCCCTCGATCCTGACTAGTCTCCCAGTTCCTGCCACTGAAAAACATCCCCACAGCATGATACTGCCACCAACATGCTTCACTGCAGCCAGGTGATGAGCGGTGCCTGATTTCCTTGCCATTCAGGCAAAAGAGTTCAATCTTTGTTTCATCGGACTAGAGAATTTTGTTTCTCGTGGTCTGAGAGTCCTTCAGGTGCCTTTTGGCAAACTCCAGATGGGCTGTCATGTGCCGTCTGCCCACTCTACTATACAGGCCTGATTGGTGGAGTGGTGCTGAGATGGTTGTTCTTCTGGGAGGTTCTCCTTTCTCCACAGAGAAACGCTGGAGCTCTGTCAGAGTGACCATCAGGTTCTTGGTCACCTCCCTGACTAAGGCCCTTCTCCCCCGATCACTCTGTTTGGCCTGGGCGTCCAGCTCTAGGAAGAGTCCTGGTGGTTCCAAACGTATTCCATTTATGGATGATGGAGGTCACTGTCAAGTCAAGTCAAGTCAACTTTATTTATATAGCGCTTTTAACAATGTAGATTGTTTCAAAGCAGCTTTACAGTGTTAAACAGCAAAATAATGCAGCCTAATTTTATTCAGCTGTATAGCCATTTGATGTCATCAGTTCATTTCAATTTCTTTACGGTGACAGTGTGGGCTTTAGATCAATAATTAGATCAGTAATTTAGTTTACATGGTTAAATTAGTTTATTAATTAGATTTATTTCGATGTTTAGTTGAAAAATATAGTGTCCCCAACTGAGCACGCCAAGCCAGAGGCAACAGTGGCAAGGAAACCAAAACCCCATTAGGTGACCTAATGGAGAAAAATAAACCTTGGGAGAAACCAGGCTCAGTCGGGGTGCCAGTTCTCCTCTGGCCAATTTACAAACAACGTATTATTATTATTATTCTGGCTGCTTTACAGGTCGGAGGTCATAATAGATCGGAATATTCAAAGGACCGGAGGCAACACGCTGGAGACGGGTTTATTGAGGATGATGTTGATTAAATAATTATTAAAGTGCAATATTCGAATGATCGGAGGCAACACGCTGGAGACGGGTTTATTGCGGATGACATATCGATTTAAGTATTATTTAATGTTAATATTCGAACAATCGGAGTCATCACACTGGTGACGGGTTTATTTAGATGCCGTGTCGATGAGGCAGTTGCAGGGGGAGGATAATTGACACGGTCTCTGCAGACACTTCGGGGTCCTGTGTTGGTCTTCTCTGGTCCACCATCTGATTAGGATACGGCCCGGATCTGGCTGACTGCAGTAAACCTCGGGATAAAACAGAGAGAATATCATTAGCGTAGATGCCATTCTTCTGATGATGTAACGAGTACATCAGGTGTTATGGGAAGTGTTCCCGGTTCCAGCTGACCTAGTTAATGCAGCCTAACAATCAATTAATTGAAAAAGTGTTCTATGTGTATGCCACAGTAAAGAGATGTGTTTTTAGTCTAGATTTAAACTGACAGAGTGTGTCTGCTTCCCGAACAGTGCTAGGAAGACTGTTCCAGAGTTTAGGAGCTAAATAGGAAAAGGATCGACCGCCTGCAGTTGATTTTGATATTCTCGGTATTAACAACTGGCCAGAATTTAGAGATCGCAGTAGACGTGATGGAGTATAATATGTTAAGAGCTCGCTCAAGTATTGGGGAGCTAAACCATTTAGTGCTTTGTAAGTTATAAGCAAGATTTTAAAATGTATGCAATGTTTAATAGGTAGCCAGTGCAATGTTGACAGAACTGGGCTAATATGGTCATACTTCCTGGTTCTAGTAAGTACTCGAGCTGCTGCGTTTTGGACCAGCTGGAGTTTATTTATTAAGCGAGCAGGGCAACCACCCAATAGAGCATTACAATAATCTAGCCTTGAGGTCATGAACGTATGAACTAACTGTTCAGCATTTTGCATTGAGAGCATGTGCCGTAATTTTGATATATTTTTAAGATGGTAGAAAGCAGTTTTACAGATGCTAGAAACGTGGCTTTCAAACGAAAGATTGGTATCAAAGAGCACACCCAGGTTCCTCACTGACGACGAAGACTTGACAGAGCAGCCATCAAGTGTTAGACAGTATTCTAGGTTACTACTTGTGGAGCTTTTTTGTCCAATAATTAAAAATTCAGTTTTTTCTGAATTGAGTTGCAGGAAATTACCAGTCATCCAATGTTTTATGGCGGCTATGCATTCCGTTAATCTTGTGAATTGGTAAATTTCTTCAGGGCGTGAAGAAATATAGAGCTGAGTATCGTCAGCATAACAATGAAAACTAATGCCATGCTTCCTAATAATATCTCCCAGTGGTAGCATGTACAGGGTGAAGAGTAGCGGTCCTAGCACTGAGCCTTGTGGTACTCCATACTGAACTTGCGATCGGTGTGACATCTCTTCATTTACTGCTACAAACTGATAACGGTCGCATAGGTATGATTTAAACCATGATAAAGCAATTCCACTAATACCTACATAATTTTCGAGTCTATTCAAAAGAATGTTGTGGTCGATGGTATCAAATGCAGCGCTAAGATCGAGTAACACTAATAGAGAGATACAGCCACGATCGGATGATAAGAGTAAATCATTTGTAACTCTGATGAGAGCAGTCTCAGTACTATGATACGGTCTAAATCCTGACTGGAAATCCTCACAGATACCATTTCTTTCTAAAAAGGAACATAATTGTGAAGACACTGCCTTTTCAAGTATTTTTGACAGAAAGGGTAGATTTGAGATTGGTCTATAATTGACTAATTCTGTAGGATCAAGTTGCGGTTTTTTAATAAGTGGTTTAATAATAGCCAACTTAAAAGTTTTCGGTACATATCCTAATGACAAAGATGAATTAATGATATTAAGAAGAGGATCTATGACCTCTGGTAGCATCTCTTTTAATAGCCTAGTCGGTACAGGGTCAAGCATACATGTTGTTGATTTTGATGATTTAACGAGTTTAGCCAATTCTTCTTCTCCTATAGCAGTGAATGATTGTAATTTTTCCTCAGTGACACTACAATGCTCTGTCTGATGTGATACTGTAGTAGACGGCTGCATGGTTAAAATTTTCTTCCTAATATTATAAATTTTACATGTGAAGAAGTTCATAAAGTCATTACTGCTGTGCTGTTTACAATCATCAGAAGTTGAAGCTTTATTTTTGGTTAATTCAGCCACTGTATCGAATAAATACCTTGGGTTGTGTTTGTTTTCTTCCAAGAGAGTTGAGAAATAAGCGGATCTAGCAGTTTTTACGGCCTTTCTGTATGCGATCATGTGCTCTTTCCACGAATTTCGAAAGACCTCTAGTTTTGTTTTCTTCCAGCTGCGCTCCATTTTTCTGGCTGCTGTTTTAAGGGCCCGGGTGTGCTCGTTGTACCACGGCGTTGGACTATTTTCTTTAATCTTCTTTAAGCGCAGAGGAGCAACTGTGTCTAAAGTACTGGAAAAGAGAGAGTCAATAGTTTCTGTTGCAACATCGAGTTCTTCTATGCTATCTGGGTTGCTGAGGAGATGATACTGATGAGGAAGAGTATTTAAAAAGCAATCTTTAGTAGCGGCAGTGATTGTCCTGCCATTTTTGAAACGAGGGGGCGGCTTTGCAACTTTAGCTAAATTAAGTATACAAGATACTAAGTAATGATCTGAGATGTCATCGCTCTGCTGCAGAATTTCAACGGTATCAACATTAATTCCATGTGACAATATTAGGTCTAAAGTATGATTATGGCGATGAGTGGGTCCTGACACGTGTTGCCTAACTCCAATAGAGTTTAGTGTATCTTTAAATGCTAATCCTAATACGTCTTTTTCGTTGTCTACATGGATATTAAAATCACCAACAATTAGTACTTTATCTACGGCCAGTACTAATTCTGATAGAAAGTCAGCAAATTCTTTGATAAAGTCTGTATTATGCCCTGGTGGCCTGTATACAGTAGCTAACACCAATGTTGAATGGGTTTTGTCATGTACACTACATAGCGTTACATAAAGCACCAAAACTTCGAAGGAATTATATTTGAAACTAGACTTCTGAGTAATACTGAAGATATTATTATAAATTACAGCAACCCCTCCCCCTTTACCTTTCAGACGCGGCTCATGTTTATAACAATAATCTTGGGGGGTGGACTCATTTAAGGTAATGTAGTCGTCAGGTTTTAGCCAGGTTTCTGTCAAACAGAGCACATCTAGATTATTATCTTTAATAATATCATTAACAATAAGCGCTTTTGGGGAAAGGGATCTAATATTCAGCAACCCAAGCTTTATCAATTGTTCATCTGTATTATATCTTTTGTTTATTTGTTGGACATCAATAAAATTTTTACTGTTGAATGGTTTTGATGTTTTTTTGTATTTACTAATTCGGGGAACAGACACAGTCTCTATATGATAATATCTCGGTGAAAGAGTCTCTATGTGCTGGGATTTATCTGACTCCGGTGACGTGAGACAGCTAGCAGACGGTCGGTTTAGCCAGTTTGTCTGCTTCCTGACCTGGGCCCTAGTGAGTCAAGGTTTAGCTCTAAGACTATGTGCCAAATTACTAGAGAGAAGAGCGGCACCACCCCAGGAGGGATGGATGCCATCCTTCTTCAACAGGTCAGGTCTGCCCCAAAAACTTTTCCAATTGTCTATGAACCCTATGTTATTTTGCAGACACCACTTAGACAACCAGCCATTGAGTGATGATAGCCTGCTAACTATCTCATCACTCCTTCTAACGGGGAGTGGACCAGAACAATAAACAGCCTCTGACATCGTACTAGCGAGTTCACACACCTCTTTAATGTTAATTTTGGTGATCTCCGACTGGCGAAGTCGAACATCATTAGTGCCGACGTGAATAATAATCTTAGAGAATTTACGATTAGCTTTAGCCAGCACTTTTAAATTTGCTTTGATGTCAGGCGCTCTGGCTCCCGGTAAACAAGTGACTATGGTGGCTGGTATCTTCACATTCCGTGTAATAGAATCGCCAATGACTAGGGCACTTTCAACAGGATACTCAGTGGGTGCTTCACTGAGAGGGGAGAACCTGTTTGATGTTCTAACCGGAACGGAAAAGCGTTTTTTTGGTCTGCGACTATGCTGCCTCACTGTCACCCAGTTGCCCTGCTGCGAGGGCCCTGCAGCCGGAACCGAAGAATGTACAGAGTTCACTAAGCTATTCACATCCAAATCAGTGTCTAAAGCTGTTACATCCTCACTACTCTCAGATAAAGTATGGATGCGTGTTTCTAATTCTGAAATCTTCTCCGTCAGCCTAACTATCTCCTTACATTTATCACATGTGAAGCCCTGTTCGCCAGCGGAGAAGCCTATACTAAACATGCAGCATGAAGTGCAAGTGATAATGACAGGAGAAGACATGACTTACCGTATTTGTTGATTAATCCAATTTACCACTTACCACAATCGTATGCTGGACACTATTTACTAATCCAACTAATGAACTCAGAGAGCAGGAGACCCGGGTGCAGAGATGACAAGCTAACAGGCTAGCGAAATGCTAACGTGTGATGGTGATTTAGATTAAAAGCTAGCGATGTCAAATTTAACGTGATAGGCAATTTTTAAACAATTTATGGTGATGAGTAAGTTATATTTAGCAGTAGAATAAAGAGGAAATATCAAGATAAAGATTCAAACGTGAGCAAGGCTGTACAGAGCTACAAACAGGCACACAGGAGGCACACAGGAGCCTCATTGGGACCTGTGCTCATTGGGACCTTCAATGCTGCAGAAATGTTTATGTACCCTTCCCCAGATCTGTGCCTCAATACAATCCTGTCTCTGAGGTCTACAGACAATTCCTTGGACTTCATGGATTGGTTTGTGCTCTGACATGCACTGTTAACTGTGGGACCTTATATAGACAGGTGCGTGCCTTTCCAAATCATGTCCAATCAACTGAATTTACCACAGGTGGACTCCAATCAAGTTGTAGAAACATCTCAAGGATGATCAGTGAAAACAGGATGCCCCTGAGCAATATTTTGAGTGTCATGACAAGGGCTGTAAAAATGTATGCAAATGTTTTTATTTTTTATTTAACAAATTCATTTGCCCATATAATCTTAAGATATTTATTTTAAGCTTATTTGGCTTGCTGTCTACTGATGAGGGGCTCGATGAAGCGGTTTCAACTCGAGCTCTGATATACCCCATAGTGACTAAATGATTATGTAGGGCAAGGTACCTAAGATAAAAGTGGATTTGGGGAGGTGGTGGGATGCTACAACATCTGAGACTGAGGAGAGGTATGCAGCTGTTTATATACTCTGGCTGTTGGCTGTTGATTGAAAGATTAGATGGACTCACTCCTCCCTAAATTACATTTGGAACTTCACTTAACAAATTTGTTTGCCCATATAATCTTAAAACATTTAGATTAAGCTTATTTTGCTTGCTGTCTACTGATGAGGGGCACGATGAAGCAGCTTCAACTCGAGCTCTGATATACCCTCCAAAAAGTGCAGAATAAATTTGAGACAGCAAGTTGGCTTTAGCATGATAAATGCTCAAGGATTTAAAGTACACGGGATACACAAATGCGTAAGCATGATACCCCCCAAAAGAAGTGAAAAATAGAAGTTGCGTGAAATAGAAGTTTAGAGATGTCGAGTGGCTCTGGTGAATTTCCACTGGAACACGAGGAAGCTGTTTATCGACCTGAAATCATGAATGAGCACTGCTGCGGCAGTGGTGTTTAACGTGCCCCCTTCAGGAGCTGGGCTGGAACGCTTCTCCCTACTACGTCCAGTAAGTGACTTTCTAAATTTACTCCTGCAGGAGTATCTTGGGACCAGAGGTTTGAGTACGTGGCTGGAATACACTCCACCGCAACGTCCGTGACATGAAGGTCAGTGAAGTTAAAGTACACAGAGGCCTCCAGCTGTCAACAGACCGGGAAGGAGGTCCTCGTCCCTAATGGGAAAACGGACCACTGATATCCAGATTGAAACTCCCTACCACAGAAAGGAGCAGCATACGACATATAGATAAAAGCAGAGCTACCATCTTTCTGATAGAGGGGTTTAGTTCACATAAAGACATGAGGGCCCGCTGCGCTTGTTCGGATAGGAGGACCACACTGCAATCCGAATGGGAGAGCCTCCATGGTTAAGAACATGAAGGATCACACAGCGATTCAGAAAGGGAGAGCCCCCACGGCGCCCGAATGGAAACTCACACTGCAATTCGACCGGGAGAGCTCCCGCTGCGTTTCGAAGGAGAGAGCCTTGATATGCATAAACAGGATACTCACTCTGCAATTCAAACGGGTGAGCCCACACTGCAAGTTGAACGGGAGAGCCAGCACAGTATCTGGACGGGGGAGCCCACAGCCTGATATAATTAGGGAATGGAGGTGGTTGAGACTCCATTTACATTTATTCATTTAAGCAGACACTTTTATCCAAAGCGGCTTACGACTGAGGAATACAGGAAGCGATCCGTCATGAAGCGGTGAATGATCGCAAAAGTGGCTGAAATACTAAGTTTGGACATTGCTTAGAGTAGCATTAGCTAGAATAGCATGAAACATTGTGTGCCTCTCCTCTCTTCCTCCAGACTCTGGGACCCTGATTTCATAGAGGAAATGCGATTTCCTTTTTGTCTTTAGCACAGACGAGACGCTTCTGACGCTGTCTGTTGTTCAAGAGTGGCTTGACACAAGGAATGCAACAGCTGAAACACATGTCTTGCATACGTCTGTGCATAGTAGTTCTTGAAGCACTGACTCCAGCTCCAGTACACTCTTTGTGAATCTCACCCACATTTTTTAATGGGTTTTGTTTCACAATCCTCTCCAGGGTGCGGTTATCCCTATTGCTTGTACACTTTTTTCTACCACATCTTTTCCTTCCCTTCGCCTCTCTATTAATGTGCTTGGACACAGAGCTCTGTGAACAGCCAGCCTTTTTTGCAATGACCTATTGTGTCTTGCCCACCTTGTGCAAGGTGTCAATTGTCGTATTTTGGACAACTGTCAAGTCAGCAGTCTTCCCTATGATTGTGTAGCCTACAGAACTAGACTGAGAGACCATTTAAAGGCCTTTGCAGGTGTTTTGAGTTAATTAGCTGATTAGAGTGTGGCACCAGGTGTCTTCAATATTGAACCTTTTCAACATATTCTAATTTTCTGAGATACTGAATTTGGGATTTTCCTTAGTTGTCTGTTATAATCATCAAAATTAAAATAAATAAACATTTTAAATATATCAGTCTGTGTGTAATGAATGAATATAATATGCAAGTTTCACTTTTTGAATGGAATTAGTGAAATAAATCAACTTTTTGATGATATTCTAATTATATGACCAGCACCTGTACATGCACCCAAAAAGGCACTCTCAGACATGACCTTGATTGCAAAATTATGTTTTGAAACATTGTGATTAATATATAGTACTAGCTCTATTTACCAAGGCTACTTGGCGTCTTAACGTGTTCGACTTCATCACCGACCTTCGTACTGGTGAATCCGAGAGCGAGATATGCCGTCATATTTTCGTGTCTTTTCACTGCAACAGCTGATTGCTGTCTACAGTCCACTGTCGACGTGGCAAACATTGCAAATCCATTTTTTAATCAGAAATAGAATGGGGCATCAGTTTACACCGCGCCTAGTTATATATTGGACATCAATTTGTTCTATTTGATTTTGTTGCGTCATGCCGCTTACACCTGGTGTAGACAAGTTGTTTTGGTATTTTTGATTTTGAAGTATATTCATCATATGCTATACATTTACCATTTAATTCAATTCAATTCAATTCAAATTTATTTGTATAGCGCTTTTCACAATACACATTGTTTCAAAGCAGCTTTACAGAAAGTGCATTTCATAGATGAACAGTATACAAAATGTTAGAAAGACAATGTTAACGTATAATGTTCGAAAAAGTTTATCAGTCGTGTATTAATTTAGGCCATAACAACACTGGCGTTGAGTCGTCTCTTCACAGGCGTGGAGTCGTCTCATCACAGATGTTGGGGCATCCGAAGTCTTCATGAGAGGCTGGATACAAACTGGAGCTGACGAACTATTTACCTCGGGACTAGTGTCCCGAGATAACAACAGAAAAGCAGATGGGAAATAATTAGCGTAGCTGCTGTTCAGAATATTATATTAATGCTGTTGTTCCCATTTAACTGTAGTATAAAAGGTAATTATAATGTGAATGCTTGGCTAAAGAGATGTGTCTTTAATCTAGTTTTAAACTGGGACAGCGAGTCTGAAACTCGGACAATATCAGGAAGACTATTCCAGAGTTTAGGAGCCAAATGTGAAAAAGCCCTCCCTCCTTTAGTGGACTTGGATATCCTAGGAATGACCAGAAGCCTAGAGTTTAGTGACCTTAAAGAGCGCGATGGGTTGTAGGGCGATAGAAGATCCGTTAGATACACTGGAGCTAAACCATTTAGGACTTTATAGGTCAGTAGCAATACTTTGTAATTGATACGGAACTTAATAGGTAACCAGTGTAGAGATGATAAAATTGGTGTTATATGATCATATTTTCTTGACCTAGTAAGAACTCTAGCAGCTGCGTTTTGGACTAACTGTAGTTTGTTTATTGAGGATGCAGGACAACCAGCTAATAAAGCATTACAGTAATCTAATCTCGAGGTCATGAATGCATTAACTAACTTTTCTGCATCAGGAATAGATAGCATGTTACGTAGCTTAGCAATGTTTCTAAGGTGGAAAAATGCCGTTCTTGTAACATATGAAATATGATTTTCGAATGTCAGGTTGCGGTCTAGTATAACACCTAGGTCTTTTACTGTAGTGGATAAAGTGACAGGACATCCTTCCAAGGTAAAATTGTATTGTGAGAGGTTTTGTGGGCAGTTTTTTGGACCAATAAGTAATACCTCCGTTTTATCTGAATTTAATAGCAGAAAATTACACGTCATCCAGTATTTAAAGGAGCTGTATGTAGGACTGTGGCCAAAACTGGTACTGCAATCACTTTCAAATTACTGTAGTGCGGTGTATCCCTCTACCCCTCCCCCCTGACTCGAGGTTGCCAGATAGGCTGCAGGATCCAGCGGAGCTTTCAATGGCAAGTGACGAGTCGTAAACAGTAAGTTTTTTTTCTTTCCTTTTATTATGTTTATACTTCAAGAGCGATGTTTTGTGAAGTAATTATGAATCGCAAAAATTTACTAATGACGATTAGCCAAATATAATCGTAAATATGAACGCTTGTATGTGACAGTACATTCCCACATGAAAAATACTATAGTATATTATATTAAAATTACAAAATTAGCAAAATTAATCTAGTAAATAGTGTTTTTGAACCATACTGTAGTAAAGATGCTACAGTATATTGTAGTAACGTTATATTATAGTATATACTACACTTTGTTAATTTACTGTAGTATATTTACTATAGGACGGTTCAAAAACACTATAGTATTTACTAGAGTAATTTTACTATAATATACTATAGTATTTTTTTCATGTGGGTTGTTAGAACAGTAAGTTAGCTGTTAGTCTAACTTGTAACGGTAGAAGCACAAGCCTAAGTCACTATGTGTAACAGATTTCAAAGATGCAGCTATTCATTTAGCTGATACTGGAAAGTGATGGTGCAGTCTGGTGGTGCTTCTTCCAGTATCTCTTACTGGGGGTTGAGGTGCTGGGGCCATAATAGCTGAAGAGACAAGCGTTTTTGTCGTAAGTAGGCTAACAAATAACAAACGTTGCCACAGCAAGTATAACGCGGGACAAATTACGCCATGTCAGCGTTCAATATCAACAATGGCTATCACATGGTTGATTCCAGTCCCATCAGAAACGATTGAGAGTAACTAAATAACATTTGCAATGGTCATACAAGTCAACTTGCAGCATGTTTTATCCACTATATATACGAAGAAAGAATGAGGAATAATTTTTACCGAGGTAACGTTAGGCTACTGTCTCAAATACGTTTTCACATTGCCATAATAGGCGTGCTAATGTTGTTTTCATCAGCGTCTCAGCATAATGACAGAGAAACGGGCTCTGATAATGCATTACTAATGTTAGCAATGACGACTCGCCATTATTATTATTTACCAAACAATTCCTTAACGTTACCTTTTCAATTCAATGACCCACCTCCTCCATCTGCGCTAACCTAACGTTACTTTGCATGAACATGCACAACTTTGTTCGACTGTCGTGAATATTTGAAATGTCCATTTACATTAAGTACAAGTTAGCCAAACATAGATGAACCTTACCTGTCCAGGAGAAAATTAGCAACGTTGGCGTCAGTCTTCAAATTCTTCTCCGTTTTCAGCCGTCTCCATCTTTCAAAGGCATCTCCTATATAAATCCTTGTTTTATTTCGGACACTGTCACAACGTTTTTCTGATTCATATCGAGGTCGTTTAGGTTTCGTAAAGTTAGACATTGTTTATCCAAAAAGTTTGTAGCTGCAGCTGTGGTAACTAGCAGAGCTGGCAACCCGAATGCAGAAACACTACTGACTTCGTGATTGGTAGATAGGTGGAGGGCGGCGCTTCAGGCATGACACAACATGTCAACATCAACATCAGTTGAGGGCTGCAACTTCAATTTTAAAATGACAATATCTTGGCCGGACAACTGTTGTCAGTGATATAAGTATTTGAAATTAACATGATTTCTTAATGTCTATTGACATATTAGGGCCATTTTATGATTAATTGAAATACATTTCTTACATACAGTTCCTTTAATATCTTCAACACACGCTGTCAGTTTAGATAATTTAGTGTTTTCGTCCGGTCGTGATGAAATATATAATTGAGTGTCATCAGCATAACAGTGGAAATTAATTCCATGTTTTCTTATAATATTACCAAGCGGTAGCATATATATTGAGAATAGCAGAGGGCCTAATACGGATCCTTGCGGCACCCCATAGTCTACTGACATCATCCTGGATTTTTCCCCATTTAGACAGACAAAATGGTAGCGGTCTGATAAGTACGATCTAAACCAGTTTAATGCCTGTCCCTGAACACCAGTATAATTTTGAAGTCGATCTATGAGTATTTTATGATCTATAGTATCGAACGCAGCACTAAGATCGAGTAGAACTAGTATTGAGATACAGCCTTGGTCAGAAGCTAGAAGTAAATCATTTGTGATTTTAACGAGCGCAGTTTCTGTGCTATGATGCGGCCTGAATCCTGATTGAAATTTTTCATAGATATCATTTTCTTGCAAGAAAGAGCACAATTGAGCGGACACAACTTTTTCTAGTATTTTAGACATAAATGGAAGATTTGAAATTGGTCTGTAATTTGCTAGGTTATTATGATCTAATTGTGGCTTCTTAATGAGAGAAGTTAATGAGAAATGAAACATTTACTGGTAATCCTTTCACAAAAGTGTCCATGCTTAGTACACAACCATGCATCATTTGTTTTTATATTTCTACACGGCTCCCTGAAGTACTCAATTGAAACAACCGGTACAACTGATAACAGACCGTTCAAGCATTAACTGCGCCATTTTGAGATAATAAATATAAAATTAATATTTAGTGTTCAATTATTTACTTATCTGGCAAAAGGGCTGTGTATTGCCAAGAATCTGGTGATATGATACATATCACGATACAGGGGTTACGATGCAATATATTGTTATATATTGCAATATTGTAAGAGAGGCAATATATTGCAATTTTTTTTTTTTTTGAAAGAACACAACCATATGCATAAAACCTGACAAGTAACTATTTGATTTGATTAATACAGTATCATATAGGCTATAATATCACTAATCACTAGTTTGTGCAATCTAAGTAAAGGGAAACAGTAAAGTGACTGCAGGATTCTTTATGTGTATATGTTTTAAACACATGTTGTTCACAGTAAAGCAGTTTTTAATTTCTAAACTATTTAACAGAAAATGCATAGTCCATTCCATGACTTAATGACTGTTTGTTTTATATTTAATACTGTAAAGCTGTTTGCTTTAAAGCAGTCTATTGTATAAATGAACTGCAGAGCTGGTGCATCGCTATGATCCGATGCTTTTGTTCTGCTGCCACTGCTTTTAATTTTGTTGTGTGTTTATTTTGTTACTGAGAGGAAAACGTGCTGTACATATACTATCGAAACGCTTCTCAGCAGCGCAGATGACGTTGGGATGTTAAGCGAGCTCTCAGATTCAATGCGTTACCCGAGTATTGGATTTTAACTTGGCGTATTTTGCAAACAAAATGACTCTTGTCAATTTCCTTAGTGGCTTCTTTATAGCTGAAGCTCTGGCTGCGCGTCAGTTACGCTATTAGATAACACTGCCATCTAGCGCTTGGGTTTTATACAGTCTGTGGTTTAAACCGAACACAAAGTCATGAATCTTGGATGTAAATAAATAAATATATAAATATTGATACAGTATTTTTGAGAATCGATACAGTACCACCAAACATAATATTGCGATATTCACGTATATCGATTTTTTCTTACACCCCTATCTGGCAAGTAGCCACATAATAAACAGGATAATTACACAATGTGTAGTCTTTTATCACCTTGTAGAGTTTTCTTTTGCATAAGAGTCTGCTGACTGTACACTATCCCTCATCCTTGCTGTGCCCCCCTTTTCATAACTCAATTTGGCAACCACTGCATTACAGTAACCTTCAATTTTAGTGTTGCCATGAAAATCAACAAGTAGCAGATGCACTGAGCTGATCAACTGTTATCAATGCCTGTGACTCTTGTGTATATAAAGATGCAGAAGACTTCCTCCTAGGTCTTGCTTACTAGAGTAATTCTAAACATTGGCAATATTCTGTAGGTTAAACTTATTCCTTAACTATAATTACTGAAACTAATGTTACCTTGTAATGTCTTTGTCCTCTGTTCCCAAAAAAAGACAAAATACACACAATGCATAGAGAGTATAGAGAAAATTGGCAAGAGTAGTAATCCAAAGGTCCTTTTCATGGCGCAGATATTTTTTCTTACCTCTGGAAGAAATGACTAGCAGCCTGAGAAAATATTCAAGGTTGTGTTTCTCTTTTAAAGATTTAAAGATGTTTCTCTTTTTTATTTCTGATAAACTTTGATTAGTTTGAAATGTCTTAGCCAGTTAGTACAGGTACTGGTCTTTTCTATACAATTAAAGTAAATGGGGAGGAGGGCTGTCAAGTTACAAAAAATGACAAATGACAAAAAACACCATAAAAGTACCATACAAAATGTAGGTTGGGGCTTGTTGGTTTATTCCACCTGTTTCTGATTGGATGGAGGCAGATTGTGAATGTGATCTTGCAGTTAATTGTAAGAAAGGGGCGGGATTTAGATTAAGAATTAAACATTATGAATATTTTTTTAAGAATGAAACTTATGCATGCATAATGTCTCGGTTACGTATGTAACCTTAGTTCCGTGAAGAGGGAACAAGACGCTGCGCTGTGAGAATGCCTCCGCGTGACTGCATTGTGAAGCACATGTGGAATCAGTCCAATGGAAATACGGAATGTCATAGGCAGGTGACGTCATAGACCTGAAACTATAAAGCACCCGTAAAAACAAACCACGCTAGCTTCTGGAAAGATTGAAGTAAGTTGATCACGGGCACGCAGGGAGTATGGAAGGGTGACACATGTAAGGTTACATATGTAACCGAGACATTCCGTTTCAAGGGAACTTGCGCTGCGTTGAAACGCTGTGAGAAGGCAATACCCACATTGCCATAAGAACAAGTGACCGTATGTGTGAAACCGAAGCGCACACTACTACGATAGCACCTGCGCCCCAGGAGTGGAGCCAACATCCAGTTCATAGAATCTAACAAATGTATGCACCGAAGACCAGCCTGCCGCATCACACACATCTTGAAGGGAAACGCCTGAAATTTAACCAAAGGTGAAGGCTGACCAGCTGCCTCATAAGCAAGTGAGATGGCCTCAACCAGTCACTTGTTCATTCTCTGCTTAGATGCAGGGTACCCTTTCCAACGTGACCAAAAACAAACAAACAACTGTTCAGCTTTCCTCCACAGGGCAGCTCTGTGGACATAAGCATCCAGTGCCCTAACCGGGCATAGCAGATTTAGTTTCTCTTGGTCTGACGTCCGAAAAGGAGGAGGACAAAAAGCCAAAAAGCACAACAGGTCTTACAGTACTAGTAGGAACCATAGGAATATAACTCAGCCTAGAATGAAGAAACGCCTTCATCAGCCAAATTCCAAGCACGAGGAAACCACCGAGAGGGACTGAATATCTCCAATTCTCTTGAGAGATAAAATAGCAATAAGGAAGTTTTAAGTGTGAGAAACTTTTCAGACACTTCTTCGATAGGCTCAAAGGGAGCCATAGAAAGGCCCTGAAGCACAATGGCCAAATTTCAGGCCAGAACCCTCGTACGAACTACAGGCCTAAGTCTTAGAGTACCACAAAGGAAACAAGTAACTAGTGGGCGTCTCCCCAGTGAAACACCACCCAAAGGAGTGTGGAAAGCAGCTAAGGCCACCACATACACCTATATTGTGGAGGAGGATAACCCTGCTGAGAATCTATCCTGCAGGAACTCCAGCACTGTACCAACCGGGCAGTTGACTGGGTTCAACTGGCGATCTCCACACCATGAGGTCAATCATTTCCACTTCAGTGCGTAATTATCCAGTCCTCATGGATGGAGCTCTGGAGTGAAGGATCTCTCAACAAGGTCTCAACAACCTCAGCTGAGAGACTTGTACTTATGAGCTGGGCCCCTCAGAGGCCAAGCCCACAGTTTCCATAACTCCGGGCAGGGGTGAAGGATCAACCCGCTCGCCTGAGAGAGAAGGTACCTCCTGGTCGGAATCTCCAGAGGAGAGCCTTCCAGAAGAGATACTGGGTCCGAAAACCACACTCAGGACGGCCAGTAAGGGGCTACTAATAACAGATGGGACTTTTTCCAGAACTCTCGGGAAGCAGAGCAATCGGGGGAAAAGTGTACAGGGGTAGTCTCGGCCACTCCTGTACCATGACATCCAGTCCCAAAGGAACCGGATGCGTCAGAGAAAACCACAGAGGGCAGTGATAATTCTCTATTGATGCGAACAGATCTACTACTGCTTTGGCAAACTTTTTCTACAGAAGCTCCACCACCTTGGGGTGGAGTCTCCATTCCCCAGGCCTCTGCCCCTGCCTCAACAGGATGTCTGCTTCCTGGTTCAGGACCCCTAGGATATAAACTGCCCTGATGGATAGCAGTTTCCCTTGGGCCCACAGGAGGATTTGGTGTACCAACTTGTATAAGGGGAGTGACCGCAGACCCCCCTGATGATTTATATAAGCGACCACCAATGTTTTGTCTGAATGAACAAGCACATGGTGCCCTTGAGGTCTTGCAGGAAGTGCTTCAGATCCTGAAACACCGCTATCATTTCAAGTGATTTATGTACAATGAGAGCTGATGGTCCTGTCACAGACCCTGAGTCAAGCGACCACTCATGATCGCCCCCCAGTTTCTAAAACTGCTTGACAGTGAGTGACCGGCCTAGCTTTGATTCTTTTACTGCTGAGAGAATCAGTGCTATATGTGCTGGCAATAGCTGAGCCTGCATTGCCACCGAATCCCAGACCACGCCCAGATAAGTCTCTCTGTACTGGAGCAAGCACAGTTTTCTTTGCGTCCAATCTAAACCCCAACTTCTTCATATTTTCATGATGAAATACAGGAAGCAAATGCAAGTAAACTCATTTAATGAAGCACAGAATAGACAGAGTCACAGCATCCAAGAATAACAGGTGGCGCAGGGATCAAGATGGTCAGAGAAGTGATGAGATGAAGTGCGCTGGTGCAGATGAGACGAGGTCCAGACAAGGAATGAATTCACAGAGAACACCGAACAGGAAAACAGGATTGGAACGCCAACCGGGAGAACAGGATCACACACAGCACAGAAGACGGCAAACAACGATCTGACAAAGAGATGAGAAACTGTTGAGTCTTTATAGGTGACTGTGATTAGTAGCAGCTGGCGCTGTAATCAAGATCAGCTGGATCGCTGATCAACCAATGAAGCTCGGGACGCCACTCAAAGACACCCAACACATAACAACACAAACATGAGACAAGCAGGAAACAATGCATTCATCAACTGTGACACATATGGGCCAGAACAACATCTCAATGTTGAACCGCCATCTGCTCTGACTGAGCTAAAATCAACCAATCGTCCAATGTAATTGAATATACGGATGCCCTGCAGACGCAGAGGTGCCAATGCTGCATCCACATACTTCGTGAAAGTGTGGGGTGACAAAGCTAGGCCGAAGGGAAGTACCCGACAAACCAGTGACAAACCAGTCCTCGGATCTGATCTGTGACACAATCTGTCTGAGTGTAAGCATCTTAAACTTTAGCTTCCCTACAGAGCGATTCAATAGGCTCAGATCTAATATCGCAACCCTATATCCTTCTTTGGCACAATGAAGTAACGGCTGTAAAACCCTGACTCCCTGCTCGGAGGAGGAACCCTTTCTATAGCCTCCTTTTGTAAAATGGTGTCATGACCAAAGCCTGCTCGGGCCAACCACTGTGGGTAGAACCCCACTGAAAGGAGGTGGACACGAGATACACGCAACAGGGTTGAGTAGAGCATTAATAATATTGAAAAGGATTCTGGGATTATTGTGATTCTTATATATAAGAGTAGAAAAATAATCTGATTTGGCCACTCTCACCATATTCTGATACGTAAAGAGGGAGTCCATATGCTTCTCATAAGAGATATGAAGCTTATGCGCAAGTTCTGGCAGGAAGATTCAATGTTACGTCACTTATCACATTCAGACCTATCCAATCAAGTCATAATTCTCAGAGTATAAAAGATCGGTAATTAACACATGTCTGAGTTCACAGATGCTGATGCCAGCATTACAGTTGACGGACGTTCCGTACCGGTCGATCGCTGGTCCTATTATAAAATTAATAATGTGCAATACAGTGGCGTTCAAAGTCCATGTCAGCCTATCATTCCGTTCATTTGGCTGTCGCAGCAACAGACCGAAGATCCGAAGCAATCACTTTCAATGGAAGACTATCTGGGCATGTTATCAAAGACACGGCTGTGATCTTCATCACCATTTTGGCGTCATCACTTCATCAGCATTCATCACAGTGATATGTATATGATTATGCATTTCCGATATCGATCGGGTGTAGTATTTTACTCTTTCTCAAATTGTCGCAAGCACGAGACGCGCACCTGCTTGTGCAACGTTGCTCGTTATCGCTTGCTTGTGTTGTAAACTATCCACAGTGCCTCGTAAATGATTCGCATGACACTGGTTACCGTTAACGATTGTATTTTGTTTAGAAAAGCTGAAACAGAACAGCTGGCACAGCATATTAGCCTCTATCATTTTCCCCACGAATGCAATGAAACCAACATGGGTTTTTAAAGCGACATGCACCCAGTTAATCGGGGCTTCATGATTAACAGAAGTTAAGCTGAAATCACGAATGGGTTCAGTGTTATCAGATCGCTAAAGTTGAATTAACTATGCTAATTTGCTCAGCATAGATTTAAAGTACAGCACTGACATCAGTGCTTGATCCGTTCTCATTCATTCGTGCTATTCATCTTGCAAGCACTGTGAGTTCATCACATACAACATGCAATTGAAACTGACACAATAGTTTCAAGCTAAAGTGTTTTGGGCCTGTCATCCAGCAGATTACATATTTTGCTCAAATATACAAGGCACCCAGTGTTGAAATAGCTTCCTTGTGATTCGACATGGCTTCCTTTACTATGAGGAAGAACCGTATCGTTCTGTGCTCATATAAAGGTGCCGTTGCTTATTGCTTTATAAATGCGCTACATATTAATAAATTAGTTCATTAAAGCAAACATGTATAGTAATTGTGCTTTTGTCTTTGCGTTACTCCAGTTAATTTAACTCTATTCGTGTTTTATTCCGCTACTGATATCTGCATGCCTCTGTCTATTTTTAGGAACTCTAGAATTTAGTGTTATGTCTCATTTGGTCCTTCTGTACTACAACGCATGGCTACAATTATGAATTAAACAAAGTGTATCTCGCTAGTACTCAAAGCACCATATGTCAAGTAAGGTTTGCATAAAAAACAAGGTTTAACTGGATATTCGATAGCAGCAATAATTTAATTCCGTACTCAATCCGACCCATTTTACATAAAGATTGCATTCTGTACAGCAACTAAATCGCAGCACGGGAATACAATTATTCAAATATTTTATGAATATAGTAAGTGAGCAGAGTGCGTTCCCTTTATAAACGCATGAAACCGTCAAATGCTTCCGTTCAAATAAACTCTGACACTAGTGGAAACCGTTTCGGTCAATCAGACTACACCGAATCATGAATCTATAGCATGTTCTACTCTTTGATGGTCAAACGTATGCACTAGAAGGCAGAATTGGTCAGTCAACGGGCGCTGAGCCATTCAGTCCTGATTGTGTGTTCTGTGTTGTGTTGGCTCCTCCAATTGGCCATTGCATTCAAGCGCTCCACAGACATTTACATTTACGCATTTGGCAGACGCTTTTGTTCAGGGTGACTTGCATCGTATTCAAGGTGCACATTTGGTGTTTTGTCGGATCTTGCTTTCCCTGGGAGTCGAACCCATGGCTTGGTGTTGCTAGCGCTACGCTCTACTGTTTGAGCTTCAGGAAAGATGTGTCTGTGATTGGCTACGCTCGCATTGTAAACACCAACATTCGTCATTCTATCGAGACTAACACAATATACAGGGGAGTAAATATAGTCTGCACATGCGTACTGATTCCTGCAAATTACGAGCTCTCTCGCAGTGAGCTTTTTGTTTTTCTCGTCACCAAAGCTGGCACACACGGTGCGGCTTATAATCATTGTGATTCGTTGCTTTTCAGACTGTGATCCTGATGTCACACTGTGGGAACTCCGCTGCATTAATGTCAGACTGCATGATAATCAAACGCACAAGAATTTGTCTGGAGGTTACATCAACCCACTCACATTTGTTTAATTTACTTCAGGTTACAAATTTTATCATGGCTGTTGGTGAGTATGTCAAACATGCTATCAAAGACAAAAGATTTTAACCTATGGTCAAAAGAATTTAGGATTGCGATATTTGTCTCAGACTGCCAAACGTGGACCAAAAAAAAAAACAAAAAAAAAACTTCATACAGTATGAACTTGGCTCAGGTTATCAAACGATGACTCTCACATTGATTATTGTTTTTCATTGGTTCGGTTGCTTTGCAGAGTTCTATAGCCAGCAGTGTTGCCACAGTTACTTTGAAAAAGTAACTTAGTTACTTTACAGATTACTTGATTTTAAAAGTAACTAAGTTACTTTACAGATTACTTGATTTTAAAAGTAACTAAGTTAGATTACAAGTTACTTTATTAGTTACATTCATCAGTTGCCGACAACACCTCTGCAGCCTCAACATAAAAATGACAACCGTTTTTTTGCCAACACTAAACATAAAACATACACTACACTAAACATAAAACACTAAACATAAAACCCTATACATGTTAATGAAAAGGTACAAATTACTTTGTGTTCTTATTAAATACATTTATGAAAAACAATTTATATTTAATTTTTAATTTATATTTATATATGAATGTAAATAATTATATGGGCCTACACAAATAATATAAAATTACAAGATTTATATTTTATTGTAAACGTAATGTGCAGCCTTGTAAAGGGACAACAAATATATGATCGATCCGTGAGAACAATATATTTTTTAATAATCTTTAAGTGCACAAAACTATGAAAATATATGAAACGCTTCAAAACAGAGCGGCAACAAAGCGCTTATGCGCATCCCGGGTGCAGAATGATGTGCTTAAAGCAACATGGAGTCAGTGTGCAGTGCAGCGCGAGTGCACATTGAAAAGTTCACGGCATAAAGAGAAGATGAGCGTTGAGCCCACAAATCCTAGTCTACTATGTAGCCTATATCGGTCCAAATATTCATTGATTATTTGTTTCTTCACAGTTTTTAATTCTGGTTATTGTGCGTGTGATGCTATAATAGTCCTTGTGTTGTCACCTGAGTAGCGAGCACAACATCTTTCAGAAACCGCTAGATTAACTCCAGGAAGATAAATTATTTTATCAACATATCAAGTATTATAACGGGAATATATAATATGGAGTGAGCTTTCCCGTGCAGCTGCTGACTGGAACCGAACGACGCGCAGTTTGAATGCTGAACGGAGAATGATTGACAGCTACAGCGGAGGAAAGACATTCAGCTATGGAATGGCTTTAGATGACTTTGTACTAGCAAATCATAATATACTAATAATGGTTGCTGAAGGATGTGACAATATATATTTCTGATGATTATTTAATTATCACGACATGCCTAATCTGAGCAAGTGACTGCCTGTCTTGAGTTTTGTCGACAGACGGAGGCGGCAAGAAATTTGACGGAGCGGCCGCCTCGTAATTCTCTATGCAGGAAAAACCCTGCTGAGACTAAACAAGAAAGCAAAAATATATATTTTTACTAAGGAAAATGACAAAAAAAGTAACTCACAGTGACTTGGATAAGTTACTTTAATCTGATTACTGGTTTGGAAATAGTAACGCGTTAGATTACTCGTTACTGAAAAAAGTGGTCAAATTAGAGTAACGCGTTACTAAGTAACGCGTTACTGGCATCACTGATAGCCAGCTATGGTTTATTAGCTAGTAAAGCGTCTTCTAAAACATTCTTATCCTTCCGCAAGGGCATTGTTTGGTTTTCAATTGTCGGTTATGTATTTGTCCTGCTGTTCTGGTTTATTTTCTTCTGGGGGTTCTCTCAACAGGTTCTGATGGTTAGATGGTGTTCTATCTAGCTGTGAGCTGGAGTCACGCCCAATGGTTTCGAATCCTCCAACTGCAGATGCTAAGAACTGCAGTTCCCCAACTCCTCTATGCCTAGGTCATTCTTCGTATTGGGGCTGCTACGAACGCAGCTCAATGCATGGAGTCTGCATACTCTATCAAGGTGCTGTGTACATGGTCATCCTCAGCATTATAGTACAAGCAAGATCTGACTCAAACACTCAGCAACTTCAAGTAATAATTTTCATGCAAATACTGGTGGTGGCATGTTTTCTCCTTTATTACTACTCATCAATCCTGTTTTCGTCAGTCTCTATAAGCCTTTCATGAATTTCTCTGTGACCTAACGTGGTCTCTGTCCAGGTGGCCTATTGTAGCCTTCATCTCTGTGGCCTACTGCGGCTTCATCAGCGTGGCCTTCGTCTCTGTAAAAGAGGATATCTCAAAGCACATCCCTGCACCCCTAACCATTCTGCAATTTTTATATTCCCCAACGGGTCTCCCATATCAAGGTGGTTAACTCACCTAGAGACAGACCTACAGAACTGCAGACCATCTCATCAGTATACCGGACATTCATTCAGGGTTATGTGCTGCTACAACAGCAACTGAACGCAGGATTGTTTGGTGGTCAAGATGGTCGTCAGCATTCTAATATTATAGAATGCTCAAACCTTCAGGTAATCTAAGATTACCTGTGTGTCTTAACAAGCATCAGGTAAGTTACAGTTTATCATTTAACTCCTAATACTTTTTCATGGGGTCTATCGAGACCAACTCATGCACCCACGCTGTCTTCTCCTCACCTCGTCTCCAGGTGGTCTAACGTGGCCTTCGTCTCCAGGTGGCCTAATGTGGCCTTTGTCTCCAGGTGGCCTTCGTCTCCAGGTGGCCTAACGTGGCCTTCGTCTCCACGTGGCCTTCGTCTCCAGGTGGCCTAACGTGGCATTCATTTCCATGCGGCTGATCAAGGCTCTGTCTCGTGGCCGTTCAAGGCTTTTGTCTCTACCTGGCTGATCAAGGCCCGTCTGCGGCCGTTCAAGGCTTTTGTCTCTACCTGCTGATCAAGGCCCGTCTGCGGCCGTTCAAGGCTTTTGTCTCTACCTGGCTGATCAAGACCCGTCTGCGGCCGTTCAAGGCTTTCGTCTCTACCTGGCTGATCAAGGCCCGTCTGCGGCCGTTCAAGGCTTTTGTCTCTACCTGGCTGATCAAGACCCGTCTGTGGCCGTTCAAGGCTTTCGTCTCCACCTGGCTGATCAAGGCCCGTCTGCGGCCGTTCAAGGCTTTTGTCTCTACCTGGCTGATCAAGGCCAGTCTGCGGCCGTCCAAGGCTTTTGTCTCTACCTGGCTGATCAAGACCCGTCTGCGGCCGTTCAAGGAATCGCAGCATTTACGACGGGCGAGTATACAATTCTTTCACAATTTTTGGGGGTGAGTAGGTCCCGTCCTGGAGGAACTAATTTCCTCTACCAATTCTTGGGGGGCGGCTGCACCCCTGCCTTCATCTTCAGGCAGGAAATGCAGAGTCCGTTACCCTCGTGACGAGCGCTACGGACGGGGCCTACGCCAAAGAACCTCTAATTTAATACTTGCTGGTCTGCTAATAAACTTTTGGTGTTATCATACTTTATCTGGTCTCCCGAGTCTTCCTGGTAGAACTGTAGTTTGTCCTTTTTCCATTTCCTCTGGGCTGAGCTCTGGTGAAGCTAGATCAGCATAATGGGCAAGCTCCTCAAACACTAAAGAAACAGTAGTAGAGGTAGCAGCAGTGATCCTCTGCGCCACATGGGTAGTTTTATGGTGATTTATAGTATTCAATGATAGTGGCATATTGAAGATAATAGGATTATGGTCAGAAAAACTATGGTCGCTTATCTCAATGTCACCCAACAAGACTCCATGGGACAGTATAAGATTGAGAGTGTGACCCTGTATGTGTGTAGGTCTTGTAACCAGCTGCACTAAGTCAAAAGGTACGGTTAAGTTAATAAAATCTTTAGCCAGTGAATTTTTAGGACAACGTATATGAATATTAAAATCCCCTATAATTAAAAATCTATCAAAATTGGGGATAATGCCCCCCAAGAAATCTGCAAAATCTATAAGAAAATCTTTATGTGGCTTTGGAGGCTAATATACCACACCACAGGGCAAGCTTCACGACACAATCACATGGAGGCATTCTCACAGCATTTTGACCCAGCGGGAGTTCCCTTGAAAAGGAACTTGTTCACAATAAGATCAATAACATGCATTAAGGTGAATTTTCAATTCATGCCAACTTTAACTCGGTTTGAAGACCACATTTATGCTCATGCTAAGGTAACATGCAATTTTTTTTTGTTTTAATGTCAGGTATAATTCATGGGCAGTCAGAAAAGACTGATGGAGGTCCATCAGATATCCAAAGATCAAAAAGAGACCAGCAAGATCCCAGCAGACACACTCAGAACAGGACTGGACAAGAGCTGATCAATGGACTGTCCATTGACATGCTCCCTGACAACATTACACGAGTGGTGGTGAGTAAACTACTATATTACTTCTGTCAGGTGTAGCGACTTGGCTACATATAATAATAATGAGCTCAATAGGGAATTATGGGTATTAATATTTACTTATTTATGATTCATCATAACGGGTTATGATCAAATTGTAAATCTCTAAAATCAACCAAAAGGGACAACCAAAAAATACCTAACCTAGGCATTTATGCAATATATGTATATATGGTTAACACAATCGATTGCAATTATATATATATATATTATATTATATATATATATATATATATATATATATATATATATATATATATATATATATATATATATATATATATATAATCAGTACAATAACCTTCAGAGGATTCATCCGAAAATAGACTGATCTGTTCGTCCCCAAACCGACAGTACAATCTCCTTATCAATTCTCACAAAGTTGTATTCTTTCAACCAAACCTTCGGGAAGGTTATCCTTCTGGTCACAAAGAACAAACTTTCCAAACTATTGGGATATTAATTAAAGTATTCAAAGATACTTATGAGAGCTCATAGCTAGATCTGAACATTAAAGTGACTATGTTTTGCAACAATGACAATCAAACGTGGATACAATGATTTTATTAATTGATACTATGAATACATATGGCTAAATAAAGAATACATGTTTATACAGAATAACGAAAGGTAATGAAAGAGAATGAGAAAAAGAGAAAGAAAAAGAGAAGGGAAGGATCAGGAATGGCAATTTTACAAACATAACCACAGAGAGCCAGCAAAGAATAATATCACCTTAAACAGGGGTACAAATCTTAAAATGCATCTACATTTCGATGGAATTTATACTTGCATGGGTTGTTTTGTTCTGAGTATAAAAGAATGCATGTGAGTCCTCTCAGAGCATTCTTTGAGCTGGAGCGTTCTATCTCAGTTCTTCCGGCGATCGTGTCTCCGATCCGCGGGAAGTTTGAAAGTGGTTAGCTTGAGAGCGAATGTTGCCAAAAAGGGAGGAAGGGAAGGTGGTCTCCGTCCAAGCTGAGAAAGTTAATTGAGCGCTGAGATGGAGTACGCTGCCTGGCCGCAGGACTGAGTTGTGGAGTGCGGCAAATTTCAAAGGAACCAACCAACGTGACTGAGCTGCCAAGCCAGGGCTGAAGCTGCCTGGCAAGGGGACGAGCCGAGTTGAGATGACGGGATGAAGATGCAAAGGAAGAAGAGAAAAGAGAGCTAAAGTCTTGTCCTTTGTCTTTTAAGGCTCATTAACATACGCCCATCTTTCCTGTAATGGCCAATCATAGGTGTGAACTTTAGGCGGGAGAGAATTCCTTTGTCTAGGTTTACAACCTGATGGCATGTCCTTACGATGATTTCATAATTTGTACAGGCTAGACATACTAATGATGCATTTCATAATCATATACTGCACACCGTTGGTTAAGAAAAAGAGAAGTGAATATTTAGATACCAAACAAGCTTCGGTTTGGCAGTATAAAAGCAGAAATACATCCTTTACAGATTAATACAAGCATTTAAGATGACTTTAACATCATACACATCATGACTTTGTAGGGTGTAACGTAGGGAACATGCATACACAAAGGAATCATCATATACATTCTGGGATAGTTTAATTAAAAGGGTAACACTTTACAATAAGATTGTATTAGTTAACATTAGTTAATGCATTAGTTAACATGAACTAAACATGAACAACACCTCTGTTCAGCATCAGTTAATCTTAGTTCATAAAAATACAGCTGTTCATGGTTTGCTCATCTTAGTTCACAGTGCATTAACTAATGTTAACAAGATTTCAATAATGTATTAGTAAATGTTGATCTCTCTGCAATCAGTATCGTCCCTTGCTCAGTATCAGCCAAGCTGCAACAGTGACAAAGGAGGTAGACTCCTTGGAGCCAGACATTAATTTGTATTCAAAAGTCATAAGGCTAAAAGCATTCTGAAGCTTAGAGCCGAATAGACTCATTGTGATTCAGTCCAGACGCTACAGTCCCACTATCGTCAAAGATGATTGATTGACTATTAGCATACAGTTTGGATTGGCGGTGTGGTTCTGTTCTGGACAAGAACTCCCTGCACATCCATGCAGCCTAGTATGGATAAGAGCAGGGAGAGCAGCAATAACCCCATATGGGTAAACAGAACAGAATCAACAAAATGTATTTGCAGATATCATTAATGTGTATTTGCAATTATTAAATGTACAAAATAATTTGGGAATTTAGTCTGATTCAAGGGGAATCAGAATACCAAATCCTGACTGGATGAGAGGAGGAGCTGGGGATGGAGTAAGGTAAAATAGCTCCGGAGAAATGGGATAGCTGTTGATAGTACTGAAGGAGCTACTGTATATGTATGCTGTGATAGACATTTAATTCCTATAGGTAGACGTGATTAGCTGACAGTCAGCTGATGCGAGCTTGACTAACATGACCTGCCAGAACTGACACTATTTGCTTGATTTTTGTAACTTTTGGATCATTGTCTTTTTTTTGGTTTTGAATGGTCTTAAGGGGCTGTTCATCCAAAAATTTAAATTAACCCAGTATTTTAGGTGTATATGCCATTCTTCTTTCAGATGATTACAATCGGAGTTATATTACAAAATTTCCTGGCTCTTCCAATCTTTATAATGGCAGTGAATGGCTCCATAAAAGTGTCCATAAAAGTGTATCCATCCATTATAAAAGTAATCCACACGACTCCGGGGAGTTAACCCTCTGAAGTCTGAGCTGTTTTTGGGCCCTTTAGAAGTTTTGACATGCTCTGACATTTGTGCTTTTTTCAGTTGCTTATAAACATATTAATGGCAAAAGTGTCATTACACTATATTCAGCAAAAACTGGGCTACCATAATATGAGAGCAACATGTATGTATATGCTTGTATTTTTGAGAGAATAACGTTTATGCGTGGTTTTTGAAAAAAAGAAAAAATGTAAGTTACTGAATTATGGCCTCAAAACACAGAATAAATATGTGTCCACAAGACCTTTGACGAATGGTTATTGTTGCCTAGAGTTTTTGCTTCAAACTGATGTGAGAATCATTGTGCCTACTCATTCACATAAAACAATATATTGATTTACATTTTGTAAGATGCTTTTTCTTTACAAAGGCCGTATGCGAAGGGTTTGAAGGATCATGAATAATGCTGTGAATCACACCTGACAGAGACAAAATAACCTATAATGAGCCGCATAATGACCTGCATAATTTATTAATGAGCCTCAGGTATGTGACAAAGAGAGATAAGCAACAGATATATATATAGATAAATATATTTTGTTGTAGTTTAATTAGAATGTAGTCAACAAAGGAACATTACAAAGGCTTATTATTTGATAAATTATCAAAAGATTTGACTATTTTTAATATTTTTGAAAGAAGTCTCAAGCTAAAAAACATTAATATTGTGACACTGAACACAATTCAGTATTCAGTAAATACAAATAACTGAATAATTGTTAATGATGAATGTTATAAGTAAAATATTTGGGATTTAAACAACATAATGCAATGCAATTATGATTTCAAAGAGTATAGGGTGAATTCAGGTTGATTGGGACACTTTTTTCCCAGTTATTTCAATGACAAAAAATTAGAATTTGTAAACTATCCGATACAAAGAATACTCAAATATAATTTATGAGACATGCGTGCAATGAATGATCGTGGCAGCCAAGGTTATTTTCGTAAACAAAAACTGAAACTAAGACTAAAACTATTGGTCAAAAAACATTTTCGTAAACTGAAATAAAAAAATCATAATAAATAAAAAACGAAAACTAATCTAAACTAACAACTCTTACTGAAAAACTAACTGAAATGAAATAATAATTAGCAAAAATAAATATTCGTTTTTGTAATTAATAAGCTGTGTCTGTATATGGCGCTACTGCGCGTGAAGTGAGCTGAGGAGACACCCGCTTCGAATGTTATCACTCGATTGAATGGGCATTACCAGTGGTTATCAGCCCATAGGTATGGGCCAGAAGGTGCCTACTGTGTCACGATCTCAGGTCTGGGTCTTTTGTTTTGTTTTTTTATGTTTAAGTGCTTTCTGTTTTCATTGTTTCCATGTTCTCTTCCTATTTGGTTTCTGTATCTTCATGTTGTCTTATCAGTTGTTATGGTTACCTTCATTGTACACACCTGCAGTCTATTATCTACTCATTGTTTTGTGTATTTAAGGTCTTGGTTTTTCATGTATGGTTGCTAGTCGTTAATTGTAAGTCTGGATGTTCTGATCTGCTTTTACTGTTCTCTTGTATGGATCGCGTTTGTGTTCTGGTTCTGATGTCCCTGTACTTTTCTGAGGAGTCTTAGAATTAATTGTGTGCGTGCAAATGGATTCTCTCTCAGCTTCTTCTCTCAGTGATCTGTGACAGAACAACTAGCCAAACATGAATCCAGCCACGCTGGTTCTCAGCCTTCGTCAAGGAGATCGGAGGATAGAGAACCATGTCAGGGAGTGGTATGATGTGGCACAATTGTCTGGATTGGACTCACAGTGCCTTATGATTTTTTTTCGAGGGGGACTATCTGAGCCACTCAAGTTGCTCATGCCCTGGCATCAACCTAATTGGATGTTTGAGGAATATGTGGGAATTGCATTGCGGCTGAGTGGCTCCACATAGACTGTGGGTGTTGTGGAGGAATGTGGTACCCGCCAGTCCAGAG
Organism: Romanogobio albipinnatus; assembly: GCA_023566225.1. Classification (NCBI taxonomy): domain Eukaryota; kingdom Metazoa; phylum Chordata; class Actinopteri; order Cypriniformes; family Gobionidae; genus Romanogobio; species Romanogobio albipinnatus. The sequence goes on from CM042257.1 coordinate 31,984,210, forward strand.
TCAAGTCCCGTTCTAGCCTCCGTCCAGAGCCCTGTTCCGGTGGACCCAGTTCCGGTGGACCCAGTTCCGGTGGTCTCAGCTCCGGTGGTCCCAGTTCCGGTGGTCCCAGTTCCGGTGGTCCGTGTTCTGGTGGTCCCTGTTCCGGTGGATTGTGTTCCGGTGGTCCCAGTTTCGGTGGATCGTGTTCCGGTGGATCGTGTTTCAGGGGTCCCTACTCTGCCCGCGCCACCCTGGCTGCCTGAACTCTGCGGGCCACTCTGGCACCCTGCTCTGCCTGCGCCGCCCTGGCCACCTGAACTCTGCGGGCCGCCCTGGCCGCCTGAACTTTTTGTTTCCCCCGTCCCTCCCTGGTCTGTTCCTCCTGTCCCGCCTAGCCTGCCATCCTGCCCCGTGGTTCGCCTCCACTTTTTCTGGTAGCTGCTCCATTGAGGGGAGGTTATGTCACGATCCCAGGTCTGGGTCTTTTGTTTTGTATGGACTTTTATGTTTAAGTGCTTTCTGTTTTCATTGTTTCCATGTTCTCTTCCTGTTTGGTTTCTGTATCTTCATGTTGTCTTATCAGTTGTTATGGTTACCTTCATTATACACACCTGCAGTCTATTATTTACTCATTGTTTTGTGTATTTAAGGTCTTGGTTTTTCATGTATGGTTGCTAGTCGTTAATTGATCCTCTTGTATGGATCGCGTTTGTGTTCTGGTTCTGATGTCCCTGTACTTTTCTGAGGAGTCTTAGTGTGTGCGTGCAAATTGATTCTCTCTCAGCTTCTCTCAGTGATCTATGACATACTGCGCCTACTGGTAGGCTCAGAAGGCTGTTATCATCCATGAGGAGATTAACCGCTGTCCTGTGACGCAACGTGTGCAGTGAACACATCGCTAGTCCTAAGCAGCTGCTCACAAGGTAATGAGACACATGTTGAACTTCTTTTAACTTAAGCTCACTGCTTTTAGAATGCCGTTTCATAAGTGACGAGAGACGCAGGTGCAACAGCAGCTATAGTATAGTAGCAAGTACTACTGTGAGTTTGAGATTTCATGTTTGCATAATATTGATAGGCTCAAAGGTGTTATCATTGTTTTTACAAATCATTTACAACTAATAATATAATTATCCGCGTGGAGACATTTCCCCACAAAGTAGGGAATACCAGGACACACACACACACACACACACACACACACACACACACACACACACACACACACACACACACACACACACACACACACACACACACACACACACACACACACAGCATACACATTATTTAATCACACTGTCTTCACAACAGTTTGTGTTGGCTGTAGTCAGATGACTTTAGCTGTGGTCACACTGCTAGCCTACATTGTACTACTGAAAAAATTTAAATAAGCTTTTAATTGTTTAACAATATTTTATCTTTAATATTAATGAGTGCTGAAACCCTAGCTTCCACTAACTTCTGCTAGATTTTCATTTTCCTTCAGTACTACGTCTGGGACTGCTGTATATGGTTAGGTTTTCTCTAGAACAATTTTTTACCGGTCCAATCAGCGAACAGAGGGAGTGACTGAGAGCGATGACGTTGATGTCGTGCGCTAGTAATGGCGGCGATGAAAGCTGCAAGTGTGTGGCACCGCTGACGAATGTCCAGAAGTTAAAACCGGAGTGTGGCGAGGTGGACGAGCAAGCGAGACATGGGAGGAGCGAGCGAGATCGGTGTGCGTGATTGAGAATGAGACACACCGGTCTCGAGTCCTCTCATGAGGGAGCACGGAGGCATATAAGGACGAGCAACACTGGTGAAGGAGGAGAGAGGGCCAGTTGCATAAACTAAGCCATTATGTTAAGACAGTGTCTTAAGATCTAGTATAAGCCACTAGCAGTTAGGCAAGTGCCATTCAGTCTTACTTTCCGTATCCAATTAGGCCAGTCTATGTTTTTATGTAACTGATTAAAAAAAATGATGAACAGTCTTAAAGAAAAAAATGTATGTCTAACTTGTAAGACTAGTCTTAACGGTTTATAAAACCGGCCCCTGCAGGCCTGGATTTTAAGTTGTGTTTTGTTTAGGCTTTATGTATGTGCGCGGCAGTCGTCCGTGAGGGGCTGCCGCTTTTACTTTCATTTTGTGTTTATTATTTGATTAAAAGTTGTTAAACGTTCGCCGGTTCCCGCCTCCTTCTTCCCTGAACAAACAAAATCTGTTACACGGAGCAAAAACAATCACTGCTGAGTTTTGTTGGTGGCCATGATGTTGTGGTCCGGGAAAAGTCTTTTTCAGTTTGCTCCATTAGTGGTGAAGGAGTTGGCTGAAGCCATCCAAAAAAACCCAGGCTGAATTAACTACTGCTTTTGACAAACACAATGGTCGTGTGGTAATGTAATTGCTCTCCGAATCCACATCTCTGAGTTTTCAAGAATTTATCACTTCAAAATTCACTGTTTACATCCTTTTTAGACCCCTGCAGAGCACCGTGCGGTTGCGTGCGCTGTAATTTGGATGCATTTCTAGACTTGTATTTCTTTAAATGCTGGCAAGTGTTTACAAGAGCAAAATATTTTCTTCACCGCTCAGAAAATAAGAGAAGAAAAGCACGTAAACATTTGAATTGGGCTGTTATTTACGGCAGCATTTATTCTTATCATACCAAGCATATGACATTTTATTTACAGCATATACAGTCATGTTATGATTGTACGAGATAAGCACCACGTGAGCAGCGCATTCCGATCACAAAACTCTCCACCGTGAATAAATCACGTTAGCGATTGGTTAGGCAGATCCAGAGTGACTCTTGGCAGATCAAATAGTTTTAAACTTCAACAGAGTTCCCGCCTTCAAGGAAGCAAATGCTTGTCAATGGAGAGTGGCCAGACTCTATGTACAAATGAAATGTACGAGAGTCTGGTAAGACCAGGCTATTGAAACCCTATTGTCTCTGTTAAATTTCCGCTGATGCATCATTCTCCATCTAAAACTGATCGGGCAGACCAAACCGTAAGTCGTAGAGACTTGAAAATTTCAGGCCTGGTAGTACTCACATCGACTACCAGCGTCACCGAGGCACGCCCCGACCGTCCTGACGGGGGCGCTACAGCGAGCAAAAGTACGAAATGGCTCATAACTCCTAAATCGTTCGGCATGGGCTCAAGTGTCTTATATCCTTGGAATCCTTGGCTCAGGACGGACAAAGCACATGCCTCGGATTGGCTCATCACCCTGGGAACAATGTTGGGTATTTTGGCTTTTTCCAAAAAACCTACTTTTGCGATCTACTCCCACGTTTTTTCCCTAATCGGAACCAAACCACTGTAGAAATGTTCTTTGGAGAGAGACTATTAATAAGCATGAGAAAAATAGATTTTTCAATTCATGGTTGCTAAGGGGAACCAACATGTTCAACGTGTCGGGGGCCACTTTTACTAAAATAACTATAACTTGCGAACGGAACGAGATATTTTCGCTAAACTCAGGTCACATGTCTATGAGCTGAAACATCAGTCACATGACAAAAATTGTGACGATTGGTCACTTGTTGGAGCTGTAAGCGGAAAAAATGTCAAGAAAATAGCTATAACCACACCCAACCATTAATCTGATAATAAGTGGCATGCGATGTCTTTGTCCAGGGTGCCATGATAGCCAATAAGAACATTAGTGTATCTCAAATAACACAGTTTGCATCATCGGCACAATGACTTGAAGGAGCCTAATAAATTTCAAGCCACTGTTTTTCACAGGAGTCTCCTCCTTAGACTCCTGAATCCTTGCCGAGTCCATTGATACCAAACATGGCAGGTTTAGCCTTATGATTTGTGTAACAGTGTAATTTGGAGATTGGGCAAGACGTGGAATTTTTTTTATAAAAATGTATTCCTTAGAAAATTGGCTGTAAATTATCTTTTTTCATCTACGGGCTAAGTTTATTTATTTCTTTGGATCCCCATTAGCCAATACCTAGGCAGTGGTTACACTTCCTGAGGTCCCAACAAGTAAAAAAATACAGTAATCCACAAGAATAAAAACTCAATGAAACATACAAACCCAAAATTCATTCCAAATATCAAAATCAACAATTTACTATATATTGTGCCATTAAATGTTCCTTTAAAGATTTTTATAAAGTAAAAAAAAAAATAGTTTACTTAAAATATGTAAAATCCAATAGTAAATCATTCCATATTTCCATTCATCTATACGTTGCAGTCCGTTGTTTCACAGTAGTTTTCGAAACAGGAAGTAAAAAACATCCATTTGATGCATGCCTGTGTTGAAATTATGACTATTACTACTATAAAAAAGTTGACATTACAAGACATTAGGAACTCTAGACAAATAAATATTTCTTATAAAACAAAGCAGAGAGACAATCTTTCAACAGTGGCCATCCTAAAGTTTTGTGCATTCTTATTATACTAGCCCTTCTATTTCTATTACAATTTATGAGTCGTTTGGCTCTGTTCTGGACTGATTGTAATTTTTCCAAGTCTTTACTTGATGCACTCAACAACACCACTGGGCAATAATCTAAGAACCATTGTTTGCACAATTTAAGAAATACAGTGTTGTGGTAAAAAGTTTGCACCTCTTAATAACTATTTGTAACCAGAGCTGGCGCCAGCCGAGTGCTGATGAGGGGGCGTGTGAAATACCGAAAGGGGGCGATGATCACATAACGGGATGTTGTTGGTCATTGTGGCGAGCAGCGAGGCAGAGGGACCGTGAGGGCGGGACGAGGCGGCGCTCATCAGGGAGGATGAGCTCGGCTCTCACGGAGGAGTGAGGGAGTATAAAGGAGGAGCGACGACAGTGAGGGACGAGAGAGGACCAGGCCTGGATTTTGTGTTGTGTTTTATTTACGTTTTGTTATGTGTATGCTGCAGTCGTCCGTGAGGGGCTGCAGATTTTTATTTTCATTTTGTGTTTGTTTGTATGTAGGCGGCAGTCGACCGCGAGGGGCTGCCGCCGCATTTTATTTTGTGTTTATTTTTGATTAAAGTTTTTGAATGTTCCTGCCTCCTTCTTCCCGTACGAACAAGCGTTACTACAGTGGTGCCGAAGCCCGGGAGGAAGGAGGGACATGCTGTCGAAGAGCCCTCGCAGCTAAGGGGGATCGCGGAGTTCGGGCAGCGCGGATGGGAGAAGTCCGCGAGCGGCTGCCCGAAGCGATGGTGCTGGAGTGGATGAAGGTCGGTGGGACGGAGAGCTCGCTGCCGTGCCCCTGGGTCGAGGTGGGGTGGCTGCCGTCCGCGAGGGGGCGAAGGAGTCCCCAGTGCTTGCCCGGAGCCAGAGCCTGCTGCCGTCCGCCATGATGGGGAGCGCGGGACGGTGACTCGCTTCCGGCTGCCCTCAGAAGGAGGAGCCACCGCCGGCCGCCAGGGGGTGGAGGAGGATTGAGCCGTCCACTGAGCATCCAGTACCACCGCATGGCACCGCGAGGAAGAGCCTCTCGGCTGGCTGAGGACCGAGCGGCAGTGTGTCTGGGAACCGGACCATAATTTTTTTTTTTCTCTTTTTCTTTTCTCCTCTCTCCACTCTCTCGTCTCTCTCGCTCCTCATGCTCCCCGCTCCGTTCTCTCACCTCGCTGTTCTTACCCCCAGGTCCCGCGGCCGCCGTTATCGCCCCCCCCCCGGGGTTGTGCCCCCCGGCCTGCGAAGGGCGTTGGGGGTATGTGGCGAGCAGCGAGGCCGAGGGACCGTGAGGGGCGGTGCTCATCAGGGAGGATGAGCGCCAGCTGCGCACCGCAGCGATCTCGGCTCTCGCGGAGGAGTGAGGGAGTATAAAGGAGGAGCGACGACAGTGAGGGACGAGAGAGGACCAGGCCTGGATTTTGTGTTGTGTTTTATTTACGTTTTGTTATGTGTATGCTGCAGTCGTCCGTGAGGGGCTGCAGCTTTTTATTTTCATTTTGTGTTTGTTTGTATGTAGGCGGCAGTCGACCGCGAGGGGCTGCCGCCGCCATTTTATTTTGTGTTTATTTTTGATTAAAGTTTTTGAATGTTCGCCGGTTCCCGCCTCCTTCTTCCCGTACGAACAAGTGTTACTACAGTCATTTTTTAAAGAAACAATATCAAGTCTATAAAACACGAAAGTACAAAAAATATATTGATGAAGCTGCTGCTTACACACTGAGACATTCGACATTTTTCACAATGTTGATTCTTATTTAAATAAAAGGGTTACTGAGCTGTTTACACAGTCATATAAATTAAAAGAGCCTACACAGGGACAGGAAATAAAAATTAATGCAAAAAAACAGCCTACCTTACCAGAGCATGTCAGCAAAGCAAAGTGGCAGGGCATTCAGGCCATCAGCGACTACAAACCCACCCACTCCACCCCCGCAGCCACTGATGTCAACTTCCTAAACGAGCTAAATTACTCTTATGCTCGCTTTGAAAGAGACAACAGAGAAACTGCCACCAAGCTCAAACCCTCAGCTGACCACCCACCAATCACACTCTCCTCCACAGATGTCTGCAAGGCTGCTGGACCAGACAACATCCCTGGACGTGTGCTCAGGGTATGTGCGGAGCAGCTCGCTGGGGTTTTTACAGACATTTTCATCCTGTCTCTTGCCCAAGCAGCTGTACCAACATGCTTTAAACACACTTCCATTGTGCCAGTGCCGAAACACTCTAGCCCGAGGTGCCCTAATGACTACCGCCCTGTAGCACTCACACCCATCGTTATGAAGTGCTTTGAGCGGCTGGTCCTGGAACACCTAAAAGACTCTCTACCATCCACATTGGACTCACACCAGTTTGCCTACCGCAGCAATAAGAGCACAGAGGATGCAGTTTCCATGGCACTTCACTCTGTGCTCACTCATCTGGACAATAAAAACACTTATGCACGCATGCTGTTTGTTGACTGTTTGATAGCTCAGCATTCAACACTGTCATCCCAACCAAGTTAATAGCCAAACTTGGAGACCTGAGCATCAACACCTCAATGTGTAACTGGATTTTGGACTTCCTAACTGACAGACCCCAGAATGTTCGATCAGGATTCACCTGCTCCACATCCATCACACTTAACACTGGTGTACCACAGGGCTGTGTGCTAAGTCCGTTTCTCTACTCCCTCTTCACCTCAGACTGCAAGCCTGTGTATGGATCTAATTCCATCGTCAAGTTTGCGGACGACACTACGGTGATTGGGCTCATCAGCAACAACGATGAGACTGCCTATAGGGAGGAGATCAAGCACCTGGCCACATGGTGCGCTGATAATAACCTGCTCCTCAACACCACCAAAACGAAGGAGCTCATCGTGGACTTCAGGAAAGAGTCAAGAGGCACACACAACACCATCCACATCAAACTAATGGCTGTTGAGTGTGTCTCCAGTTCCTGGGGATCCACATCTCGGCAGACATGTCGTGGACAACCAACACCTCCCACTGCATGAAAACACTGAAATCCGGCACTATCCGGGCATGGTATACTCCTGTGTAATTTGATGTTTACCGGATGTATGTGGGAAAAAGCGGATCAGAGTAACACGGAACAGTATATTTCCAGAAAAACCCGGAAACCTCACGTATGCGGACGTATACAGGAATCGGTGAAATTTCACGGACATATACAGCTGAAACACTGCTGGGTGTGCTAGGACTGAAGACTGTAGGTGTGAAGAAGACCTTTCATATGTTAATGACTGACACTAGTGCTGGCTGTTCTCAGCGGGAGGACTTCAGGATTGAGAATTATCTCTGGTCTACTGTAGGCTACAGCAAACAAGCTTTTTGTACAGAAAAAAAAAATTCTTAAGGCCCTGAAACACTAAACCGAACTAGCAATGACTAAAGCCGACTGTGGGGTTGGTTCACGTTGCTGGGTCTGGGCCAAACCATCAGAATGGTGTGTCAGGGCCTTAAAACCACTGCATGAAAAGAGTCTCTTAATCAAATATTTTTTATAAAAGCAGTACAAAATAAAAACCCTGACTGAACATATACGTTCACAAAAAAATCTGAATATGTAATGAAATAAACAAATAAATGTAATGGAATTAATAAAGGATAATTAACCAAACATTTTAGACTATCCCCAAACAATTTTTGCAAAGTTTTACAAATTGTAGGCAATAATAGCATTACATAAAAAGGAGATGAAATGTGGAATATAAAAAAGTTTGTTTTAAAAACACCAAAAACTGATATGCTCAAAATAAAAATATGGAATAAAAAAGAGCAGGGATTCACTTGCTCAAGAAACACAGAAACACAAGCAGATCTTTCAGCTCTGCAACTGTTAACAAAAAGTGTCACTCCAAGATTCTTAACTTTAACACGCTGCAATAAAGTTGGATTGAAGTTTGAAAGTTGGATTGGATGAAGTTTGAGATTTGAAATCAACCACTCACAATAGATGTAGGTGCAACCAATAAGATTACCAATAAAAATAAGGCAACCAATAAAAATAATCCTAATTTTACAGAAAAAAAATCATTTTTTTACAGTATTTTCTTGTAATTGTAACACATCATTTTAATGTTTAAAATGATGTAAAATTACAAACAATATCTAAATAAACAACTTGACTGTTATTTTAAGGATTATATCATTAATGACAAATTACAGTAATTCTCATTTTTTTATACAGGAACATCACTGTATTATTTTTCTGTTTTCATAAATAACAAATTCATGCAAAATTAATTCAATTCAATTCAAATTTATTTGTATAGCGCTTTTCACAATACACATTGTTTCAAAGCAGCTTTACAGAAAGTGCATTTCATAGATGAACAGTATAAAAAATGTTAGAAACACAATGTTAAAGAACAATGTTCGAAAAAGATAATCAGTCGTATATTAATTTAGGCCATAACAACGCTGGCGTTGAGTCGTCTCTTCACAGGCGTGGAGTCGTCTCATCACAGGTGTTGGGGCATCCAAAGTCTTCATGAGAGGCTGGATACATACTGGAGCTGACGAACTATTTACCTCGGGACTAGTGTCCCGAGATAACAACAGAAAAGCATATGGGAAATAATTAGCGTAGCTGCTGTTCAGAATATTATATTAATGCTGTTGTTCCCATTTAACTGTAGTATAGAAGGCAATTATAATGTGAATGCTTGGCTAAAGAGATGTGTCTTTAATCTAGTTTTAAACTGGGACAGCGAGTCTGAACCTCGGACAATATCAGGAAGACTATTCCAGAGTTTAGGAGCCAAATGTGAAAAAGCCCTCCCTCCTTTAGTGGACTTAGATATCCTAGGAATGACCAGAAGCCTAGAGTTTAGTGACCTTAAAGAGCGCGATGGGTTGTAGGGCGATAGAAGATCCGTTAGATACACTGGAGCTAAACCATTTAGGGCTTTATAGGTCAGTAGCAATACTTTGTAATTGATACGGAACTAACTTTTCTGCATCAGGAATAGATAGCATGTTACGTAGCTTAGCAATGTTTCTAAGGTGGAAAAATGCCGTTCTTGTAACATATGAAATATGATTTTCGAATGTCAGGTTGCGGTCTAGTATAACACCTAGATCTTTTACTGTAGTGGATAAAGTGACAGGACATCCTTCCAAGGTAAAGTTGTATTGTGCGAGGTTTTGTGGGCAGTTTTTTGGACCAATAAGTAATACCTCCGTTTTATCTGAATTTAATAGCAGAAAATTACACGTCATCCAGTATTTAATATCTTCAACACACGCTGTCAGTTTAGATAATTTAGCGTTTTCGTCCGGTCGTGATGAAATATATAATTGAGTGTCATCAGCATAACAGTGGAAATTAATTCCATGTTTTCTTATAATATTACCAAGCGGTAGCATATATATTGAGAATAGCAGAGGGCCTAATACGGATCACAATTATATTTTTCCTGGATCTTACAGTAGATTTAATGTTTGATCTCACTAAACGAGGAATAGACACAGTTTCTATATAATGTTCTACATTGGTACTTATGTCAATTAAGTTAGTACAGGAAAGACTGTGATCTGTACTTACTAGTCATATGGTGGTGTGTAACGCCCTGGAGATGTTGTCCGACAGAAGAGCCGCTCCGATTCTGCTGGGGTGAAGGCCATCAGGACGGAAGAGCCTAGGTCGCTCCCAGAAAAGATTCCAATTATTTACAAAGAGCAGCTTCTGTTCATTACACCATGACAATAACCATTCATTTAGAGCAAATAATCTACTGAACTTTTCATGTCCTAGTCGGTACGTGGGAAGGGGTCCAGACACGATGATCGTTGCTTCAGGCGATGTTCTGCGCACAGTCTCTAGCAGGCTCTTGTAGTCCTTCTTCAGAACCTCCGTCTGCCGCAGCCTGGTGTCGTTCGTTCCCGCGTGCAACACGACAGCTCCAATGCGCTCGTCACCGTTCAGGATCTCGGGAACCTGCGCATCGACATCGAGAACACTAGCACCAGGAAAGCAGTGAGTGATTACCTTGCCTTTACCTGAGGTAGCGTGGACATGCGGACGATGGAAGTACCGATGACCACAGCGCTGCGTTCCGTCTCGCGAAGAGGGGAGAAGCGGTTCCGGGTGGAGATCTCGAAGACCGGGAGGGGCGGAGAGGTCCTAGCTCTGGTCCTGGCTCGCGTCTTCCGCTGGGAAAAAACCCACGGTCCCCGGTGCTGTGTCGGTGCCGGTGTGTACCAAACATACAATACACTTCATATGATTACTCTTACATGTAAATATATACTACATTAATGTCAAGACAAGACAACCAAGCTGTTTTGGAAAAAAAAAAACAATAAAACCACACCTGCCACAGCAGTAGTTCTCTCCGCCAACATGTTTAAAGCTTATGACACGCCCATCTCGGGAATTGGGGTATCAAAATTATTTCCGAACTTCCCAGTGGTAAACACGACATCAGAGGGCGTTCATGTACAATTTTTACCTAGGAAACTCGTATTTACGATAATTCCGATAGCACGTGAAGGCAGCATTAAAACCAGTTTTTTTTCTATGGTTGCAAGGCTATGCTGTCTTTCCGTGTTCTTTTGAGCGTGATTGGTCAATCTGAACGTCATCCAGAAATCTGGCCAATGACAGTGCGCGCCTTCAGTTTGAATTATACACCCGTTGTTGTTGGAGTGGCTTGCGGGGACGCGACGCGATCGCGGCTTCTAATCTTCAACAGGACTGCTTCGTCGGTCCATTAATGGCATTGCATGGATCATTTTAAATCTGTTAAAATCTTATTTTGGACGAATTTTGATTGTGGGATGTCGACTGAGAACGAAAAAACATGAATACGAACAGACTAAGTTTCCAATGGCCGACAGCAGACGGCAGAAGGTAACGTAAATCCCTTTATATTGTTTCTACTGCTCATCAAGATATAACGTTAGTGCATTGAAGTCATATGTTAATCGTGATTAACTTACATATGCTGTTTCTGTGTTTTGTTGTGTTGTAATATTATTAAGATAGGGCTGGATGTTATGACGATCTGATACTGACTATTGTTAGCGATTTTGCAGTAACGTTAACATTACCTTTTTATATCGCGGAATGTGAATATGAATATAGCGTATATAACGCAGCACTGACTGTACTAAAAGTTTTTTACATTTTGACAAGGAAACATGAATGAATGTAGAATAATGAGTGGGACATGCATGTGTTAAAATAAGCCTCTCTCAGACAGCAGGCAATCCCGAAATCAATTATCTTTCTGTAAAATGCACACAATTATCTCAGAAACCTTGTCATGTGAGGTATTCACTTGATTTAAACAGTCAGTTATGTCTTAAGTAAAGTCAAACAGTTCAAGTTAACGTGGGGAATCCGGATGTGTCATTCTGTGCATCCGTTCTTAAAGGGGCTGCAGCTTTGTCAACATTTTAATCAAACAACAAAAGAATAGAGAAGACCTTCTGCTTCTTTAAAAATCATGTGATATTAATTAATTGAATATCATACAGTGAAGACTTTTAAAGCAGTATTATTCTGTAGCATTTTAATAAAATATCCATCAAAACAAATATATTGTGATATCGTTATTGTAAAATAAAATTTCTCATGTATGTAGAATAATATGGTCATAATGCCCATCCTTACTGTCAGCAAGTTTTAAGATCAATCTTGTCATAAATGTAAAGGAGCTTTGGAATGATTAATCTGAGATCATGTACACTCATTCAGCAGAGAGGACAGGAAACCACCATCCTTGGACTCCGAAGAATTATAGGCAAACCAGGATTTTGGATCTACTGTGAAGTTTTTGTATGGGCCTGGTGAGTACGTTTTGCAAGTCCATGTCAGTAAGTTGATAATTAATATTAATGTTTTATCAAACAAATTAATATTCATTTGTGTGTGTGCATGTTTATTCCCCCCTCATGATCCAGAAGGTTTGGGATCCATGATCCTGAAGAACTTTTACAGATGTTGACCCTGAATGTGTAAAAGGTAATCTTAAAAATGTTGTCATTATTTTAATGTTCTCTGTTTTTTTCTGTAATGTAGACGCATGCATTTTCTGTGAAGTTGCTTTGAAATGATATGTATTGTGAAAAGCGCTATACAAATACATTTGAATTTAATTGAATTTAATTGTTTTACTTACTTTTATTGGCATTACATATATTATTCATGATTTATTTGGCAGGTTGCAAGATGTATTTTATTTTGTGAGACTTTGCTGAGGAAGTATTCTTTGGCTCAGTCTGAAAAGGCCCAGAAAAGAAACACTATGAAGAACATCACACAGAACCGTCAGAGAAAGAGACAGGTAAGTTAAGAAAGTGGTTAAGCAGTTTTCCCCCCAGAATGTTACTATACTCCTCTCTGAGTTTTAGTGGTTAATTTACTGTCATGTTTTGCAGTTGCTGGAGACCAGGTCCAGGGTTGCACAAACCAACACAGAACCTGTGGAAGACCGCAACTATAGACCTGATGAAGATGCTGCTGTTGTTGATGAAAGGCCAGTGTGGATGGTTTGGCTAGCTACTACAAACCAGACTAGGCTGACCCACGCTACGCTACGCATCACATCACCACATCACGGCAGTTTGAAAAAAATGTCAAAACTCAAACAACATTGTGTTAGAGTTGGTCACAATTCTTTTATAATTTTAATATTCAATTGTTCCATTTTATATTTTCTTTATTCCTATGTTTATATACTTATACTTTTATTGGTTCCCATATATAGAGTATTTACATATATTTTATATACACTTTTTAATTTATAGATTTCTTTGTCTCGTTTTATATTGTATACTTTGTATGTTTGTTCCTTTTTAGATGTCCATGTTGCTTTTGATCTCCACGTTTTGTATTGTTGTTCCTCTTACGTCGCCTTCCTTAAGATACATTTTGTTCACTTATCTTTTTCACCATTTACTTTAATGTATGTTTATAATGCTCTTTGTTCTTTTTACTTGGTTATATTGTTTACTTGGAATATTTGTGTATTTTATATACACTTTTTTGTGTCTTATAAATTTATTGTTCTCATTTTATATTGTTTAATTTGTATATTTATTATTTTCCTTTTTATGTACACTGTGTATTTTATTCCTTTACATCTCTGTCCTTTAAATGCATTTTGTTAACTTTTTTTCCTTTTTGTTTCTTTACCAATTCATTTTAACGTATGTTTATGTTCTTTTGACTGTTTATATTTTTACATGTGTTCCTTTACATTTTCATCCCTTTTAAATACATTTAGTTCACTTGTTTTTTGTTTCACCATTGTTTTAATGTTCGTTTATAATGCTGTATATATATGTTTTATATATATATCTTTTTTTAATAAATATTTCAGACTTTCTCAAATTGTTTTGTGTGTGTTTTTCTTTTGGGAGGGAGAGGGGATTAATTATATATATATATATATATATATATAGGCCAGCTATGCAGATTTTGCTCATTAATATATATATATATATATATATATATATATATATATATATATATATATATATATATATATATATATATATATATATATATATATATATTAATGAGCAAAATCTGCATAGCTGGCCTATAACCAATCAAGTCACTATGCTACAAAACCTAGCCCACCCTTAGCCTTAGAAGTAACCAATAAAGTCACTTGACTGGGTTTTCAATGCGTCCTGTCCTCCAATAGCAGTCTGGGTTTTGGGAGTGGTTTTAAAAAAACAACCAATCCAGTTTGAGATAAAGGACCAATAGGGGGTGGAAGGCAAAGTTGTTTAGAGGTGTGAAAATGTCTCCTGGGAAAAACTTGATGGGATTATTTGCCATGGCAACAAATGGCTGTAGCATGGGAATATACGGCCACAACATACATCCGATTTGGTACCATTTCGGATGAATACGGACATATACGGATCCATGGAATTTGACCTATCCGGCCAGTATACTCCTGGATTCTTCCGAATTTCAGCAGTGTATACAGGAGTATACTGGTCCGGATACCACTTTTTTCATGCAGTGTCCAGCCTGGTCAAGAAGCCTCACCAGCGCCTCTTCTTCCTGAGGACAATGAGGAAGAATCAGCTCTCCTCGGCTATCCTGGTGAACTTCTATCGCTGCGCAATAGAAAGCATCCTGACCAACTGTGTCGCAGTATGGTATGGGAGCTGCTCTGTTGTGGAGCGCAAGGCACTGCAGCGGGTGGTGAAAACTGCCCAGCGCATCAATGGGACTCCACTACCTGCCATTGAGCATATCCAGAGGAAACGCTGTCTGCATCGAGCTCACAGCATCCTCAAAGACTCCTCTCACCCAGCCCACAGACTGTTTTCTCTCCTGCCCTCCAGCAGGTGTTTCAGGATCCTCCGGACCAGGACCAGCAGACTAAAGAACAGTTTTTTCCCCAGAGCTGTCTCTTTATTGAACTCGAACCCCCGTTGATCCACTCCCTCATATACTGCTAACTCTCCTCTCCTACCTCACATCTGCCTTATTTGCTTTTATGTTCATTCATGTTCATTTTAATGATATAAATTAACTAGAAGGCAGAGATGATCGGTTCACAAGCAGCTTTAACTGAGCCTCGAGTCTACAGCGATCTATCAGACACATTAAAGAGTCACAAAATGGTATTTATTGTTTAAATGTCTCTAAAAAATGACTACATTTGAAAGGTGAGACATTGTTTCATATCAAAAGTACTTGTCTGTCAGTGTGCAGTCTTTTCTCTGATCCGCAATGTATTTTTCACTGCGTGAGAACTTGGTGTGGTGTGAGAGTGGCGTCGCTTGTCAGACATAGCAACAGTAACTAAAGTGGGCGGGTCTTTGCGAACGGTCATTGACAGTATGGACGGGGATTCGCCAGTCCCAATTCAAAACAAATTTCATCAAAATCCATCATTGTTCGTTTCAAACATGTGAGAGCATCAAAATGATCCATGGGTGAAATTGATTGGATTTAATAAAAATTTTTGTCAGTTCCTATCATAATTTTAACATTTTGGCATTATTGTTTAGCTATTTACCTATGTTTTCAAATTTACTTTGTTTTTTTGTTGTTGTCTCGATCAGACTAACGGCTTTGAAGATAACCACAATTTTTTAAAGCTCTAAATGACACTTACAAAAACCATAAGGCGAAACCTGGCATGTTTGGTATTGTTGGACTCGGCAAGGATTCTTAGGAGGTCACTCCTGTGAAAAAAACACGGGCTTGAAACTTCTAAGGCTCTTTCAAGGCATTGTGCCAATGACGTATACTGAGTTTTTTGAGATACACCAATGTTCTCATAGACTATCATGGCACCCTGGACAATGACACTGCATGCCAATTTTCAGTAGACTAACGGTTGGGTACCCTTATAGCTATTTTCATGATTTTTTTCACTGTTATAGCGCCGCTAAGTGGCCAATTGTCACGATTTTTTTCATGTCAACTCAGATTGAGCTTATGAACATGTGTCCCAAGTTTAGCGAAAATATCTCTTTCCATTCACAAGTTATAACCATTTTATAGCGCCACCAAGTGGCCAATTGTCATGATTTGTTTCACGTGATCTCAGAATGAGGTCATGAACATGTGTCCCAAGTTTTGCAAAAATATCTCTTTCTATTCACAAGTTATAACCGTTTTATAGTGCCATCTAGTGGCCAATTGTTGCGATTTTTTTCAAGTGATCTCAGATTGAGCTCACGAAGACCACACACACGATACATACAAAATACAATCATGCACTGTATGCACTACTGTTACAAACCCCGCTTTCAAAGTGCTCGTTGGGAAGGTCGCAAGCAACATAAAAGGACACGCGAGAAAAAAAATCTATTTAACTCTTTATTGATACCACTGCACTCATGTGTCACCGATTAGGCAACTGGTGAAATGAATCAAAATCAACTGACACAAATACTTTTAAACAAACAAACAAAAACACGGACCAACAAGAATATCAAAAGAAACAGAAAAAAACAGCTGTCAGCTAAAGTTACCGGCTTGACATCAGGATTCACACGAAGCTCGCGCAGCCCGTCGTCTGCAGCGACCATAGCTCATTTCACATAGATCGCTCACAACCTCTGAAAAGTTAAAACGGCTGATGACATCAGCGGAGGGTAGCGCCGACACATCGCTGGGCCTCTGGGGCGTTTTATCACTACACATCAAATCTGATTGGCTGATGACACACGTCAGTCAAAGTTATGATCCAATGGAAAATGGCAGCTTCAGCAGAAGGCTAGCTAGTCTACTAGTGCTGGTCCACGGAGCTGTGATGCGTTTAGATGATGACATATGGAAAATACAGCCCAGCCTCACAAAAAATAACCACATTCTTTAAGGAAATATAATTGTAACGTACTGAACTAGACAGTAATTGCATTTAGACATGTTCAGACTCACATCAATTAAATTTAATTATAAAAAATATATATATATTGATTTTGACAGGGCCAGCAGAGAAGGCCCAGAAGGCCCTGACAGCCCACCACTGGTCATAAATAGCATGTCTGATTATCAGTCTGTCATCCCTGAACATACAGTATGTTATGCAATAAATACAAAAGGTAGATAGATAGTGGGTAGGCATAATATATTTTTAATGTAAACGTTCTTTTAGTGCTGTCACACATTGTTTTTGTTTAAAACATGTTTTTAATTTATTTTATAATGTAATAATTTCATAGTAAATAACCAAATTAATGTAGAAAAAACAAAGACAGTATTTTTTAAATATTTCAATGGCATCTTTTTATGAATGAAGGCCAGTATCACTGATACTAATACTGATGTCTCTATGAAATAGACCCTCCCCCATTTTAAACATTAATTATGGCAATTCAACATGAGTGTAATTGAAGGCTTTTTAACATTTATTAGGCTTCAAACTTCATTAGTAGTTAGTGCTGCTGTGACTTTAATATCTGCCGCTGCCAAACTTGACACGGATCTGGCACACTGTCACACGCATCCCAACTCTTAAAGGGTAACTTCAGTGATTTAGCATTAAGCTTTGTATTTAAACTGGGTCATTTATGCAGTAGAAATGTGAAATTATTTTTGAATTTGGTGCCTTCTAGACTGAGAAAAGACAGAAAATGTATTATTGTCTCATGTGGATGAAAGACAACAACTCCCAGAATGCTCTTGCTTCGCTGCCCTACGAGGCCACTCTGTACACCGTCGTTTTGATCTTCATAGTAGGGGGAAAGTACCATAATTTGAATATACTACCAGGTTTCTACTGATACAAAGCCTAATGCTAAATCACTGAAGTTACCCTTTAAGTTAATTTAAAATGTTATTTAACTCTGAAACATTGAAGGCCTCTCCAAATAAAACATTTCTAGTGACTGATCACATAACAAAATTTCAATTGGGCAAATTGAATTTCTGTTAATTGAATTGTATCCATTGTGGCAACAGTCTGTTAACATGGGCTCAATTAGAAATAATATGTTGAGCCAATGGAAAAATTTAATTTACCAATACTGTAAAAAATGTCAGGCCTCTCCAATTAAAGATTTTCTAGTGACTGGTCACATCTAAATTTTTCATTTGGCCAAATATAATTTCTATGAATTGATACAATTTACTTCACAGAAATTAAATTTGGCCAACTAAAAAATTTAGATGTGACCAGTCACTCTAAAAAATAAAACATTGAGTCAACAAAAAAAAAATGTTAACGTTTTCCACTAGAATTTTTATATTAAGCCAACTGGCAGAATTACATTAATTCAAAGCAATATTTTGAGTATGGTGAATATGGATTTCTAAGTAACAGGAACTTAATAATTGTCAACATGAATGCAACTATTTAAGTTGATCCAACATAATGTTTTAAGTAAGGTGGAGAAGCTTTTTGGCCACAATAAAACACATTTCTAAGTAACATGAACTTAATAATTGTCAACATGAATGCAACTATTTAAGTTGATCCAACATAATGTTTTAAGTAAGGTGGAGAAGCTTTTTGGCCACAATAAAACAAAAAAATATGTTAATGTTTTCCACTAGAATTTTTACATTAAGCCAACTGGCAGAATTACATTAATTCAAAGCAATATTTTGAGTATGGTGAATTACCTTTTAGGCCACAATAAAACAAAAAAACACAATAAAAACATTTCTAAGTAACATAAACTTAACAATTCATTATTTTATTAGGCCCTATATAACTCCGACTGGTTTTGAGCAAAGTATCTGAACAAATAATATAGGCAGCAACAGGCCAAACTAGCGCACAAATAGGTTGTGTGTTAGCGAGTTATCTTTAGTATTTCTTCTCACAGTAAAAAACCCAGTGTTAATTAAAGTGTTAGTGTCAAAATTATCTCGGATCATATATGGTCCCAATCTATCTAGTGTAAAAAGTACACCATTTGTAGTGTTGAATTTACAATGTTAATATAACACCTTACAGTGTAGAAAAATTACACTGTGAGTGTAAAGTGTTACACTTACAATTGTTGTTTAAGTTTTACACTATGGGGTTTTTAACACCCCTGGTGTTGATTTTCCATTGGATTACACTATAAGTGTTATTAATAAAGTATTCTTCAGACAGATGTATAAATCCAAAGTTTATTTGGGCAAGTTTAAGGTCAATTAGTCAGTCACATTCATGAGGTGTTGCACAGAAATAAAATAAAAAAATTAAAAAGTTAATAAAATGCATACAATCCTCAAATTTGCCTAGGCATGAACAAATATGACTGGTAGATTTGAACAAGATTGCAGAAAGATACTTGTTGACAGTTGTGTAGCATCAATGAATGCTGTTCATCTTTGTCCCATCAGCGAGCAGGTGTGGCTGTGTAGTCTCTCAATTCAATCAAGGTGGTGTTCTTGTGTCCCTGCCTACAGATCATAGACAAAAATAACACTCAATGTCAGCTCTCCAATTGGCCGTCTTTATATTAGTTTTCCACAATACAATTAAACCAATTGGCAATATTTTGAGGCAGACAATCGGTAGTGTGACAGAAATGTCCAAATTTACCTATTTGAAGATAACAGGTCTTTCCAGGTCTCTTGCAGTCTTGTGGTGATGGTGGAATCAAATGAAGTAGGAGACGAATTGATGCAGGATCATTGCGGATTCTAAATAACAGATGTGACAACTTCAGCAAAAAATGCATGAACATGTATAGATAATCTTATTCTGAATTATAGTTGAACCTGAATCATTGGTTTCATCCTCTTTCACAGCAGATTCCGCAGTCAATCAGGTCCTTGAAGGTCTTGGAAGAAGCCTTTCCAGGAACTTAGCTGAGGTCTTCTCACCAAAAATCAAAACAAACAAAAAACAAAAACATCACCAAACAGTTATATAGCATAATGACAACCATATATCTCAGGAACCATTCTGTTCAGATGGTTGTGTAATCACAGAGTAGCAATGTTCGCTCACATCTGGCATTAACATTTATCTTGGGTGACGCACAAGTGAACAACTCGAAGTACAGGTGTAAACGCACCTAAGACACATTGAGATTTGATTGTTCTGATGAGGTCTAGGCCACATTCTTTTATTAAAGGGATAGTTCACCCAAAAATGAAAATTCAGTTTTTTACTCACCCTCATGTCATTCCAAATCCACAAGACTTTCTTTTGTCTTTGAAACACAAAACAGCTTTCTGTCCCTCCATCGGCAGCTACACAACTTTGACGCTTCAAAAACATCATAAAGAGATCGTAAAACGAATCCAAATGAATCAAGCCGTTT
The DNA here is from genome assembly GCA_023566225.1 of Romanogobio albipinnatus. Lineage (NCBI taxonomy): Eukaryota > Metazoa > Chordata > Actinopteri > Cypriniformes > Gobionidae > Romanogobio > Romanogobio albipinnatus. The sequence continues at coordinate 32,004,315 of CM042257.1, forward strand.
AGTCAAAATTTTATTTTTCTTCTGTTTATGTTCGTTGATTAATGTTTATATGTGAATAAAAGTCTACATTAAATCTATTCATCACAAAGCGATCAAGTCTCTTCAGAAAATTTGGACTAAACCACTTCATTCATTTGGATTGGTTTTATGATCTCTTTATTAACTTTTTTAAGCATCAGCGTGGTAATTGCGTGGACTGTCAATGGAGGGACAGAAATCTGTCAGGGTTTTCCCTTCCTGCTTCCCTATCTTTTTCCCTCTACTGATTGTTTCAGGTTTACACACACACGCACACACTCCCGTTTGTCCGCTCTCTCTCTCCACCTGCACCTGTTAGTCATCACAATCAGCGCTCTCACTGCCTTGCGATGACATCTGTTTCTACTTTGCTATTAGTGCTCACCCTTTATCTAGTGTTTGTTCTTTGTGCTTCTTGTCGGATTATTGTTTCATCTCATGCTTCATGTCTGCAGCTTCCTTCATGCCAGATCTGTTTGGGAGATACTCACCTTGTCTTTTTTGTCTGGTACAGTCTTGCGCCTGAGTTTTGTCTGTCTCGCCGCTGCTGCAAGTGGACTTTCATGGTCCTTCTCTATCTAAGTCACCCACAAGTAGTGATGGCCAAATGAAGCGTTTCAAAGCATTATTGCTTTCTGATACAATTGTGTCGAAAATGGTTCATTGCTCGAAGCTTCATTCAGATAGAAATTGCAGCACCATCTCCTGGTGAAGTAAATGTAATGCAACAATAGCCTGGTCAAAACCAGACCATTCTCAGTAGTAACTGAGTTATAGTCTGGCAAAGCTTCATAGACAAATAATTTCCAAAGGGGCGTCACCAGCGGACGCTCAAATGCCTCTGGGCGCAATTGGATAGACCTAAAACCAATCAGAGCGATGAAGGAAATGACGTATGCAGAGCGACGGAGAAACATCTGAGACTCTGGCCGTTTCTCAATATGCGTTCTTGTCTGTACTTGTGTTCTCAAATAGGAAATGTCCCTGGTTTCCATTTCAGAAATCTGGTCACCTTACCTAAACCACTTATTAATGTTTAATATATAATTTTTTTAATGTAAATGAAAAGAGGCAGGGTGTTTTATACTTCGTTTTATTATTAATAGATAAGATAATCAATGTAGGCCTAGCTACACGTTGCCTGAACCACATTCGTGTGGCTATTATGTTTAAGATTTTTTTTTTTATGAAATGAGGCAGTGGTGTTTTATGACATATTTCGTACCCAAACTTCTGACTTGTGTCCATGACTTGCCAAGTTTGACTCCCGAGAACAAACTCCCGAGGACGGGAGAACACTAGTCAGCCTACTCTGCTAATGGACAAGCAGCAAGAACGCTGCTTGTACAGTATCAGCAGTTGTACAGTGATACTTGACAGTATCACTCAGTATTATTTGTATATTTTAGGCTACAATAAAACGAAATATATGATAAAACACCACTCTGCCTCTTTTCATTTTCATAAAAAAAAAATAAAAAAAACATATTATAGCCACACAAATGTAGTGCAGGCAATGCATATTATCTTCAATGCATGTTTAAAACAAAACGAAACAAAAAAAAACCCTGACTTCTTTTCGTTAACATTAAAAAAACATTCATATGTGTGCATATATAGGCTATGATTATCACTGTAATAAAATGAAATACAGTGAGGAAAATAAGTATTTGAACACCCTGATATTTTGCAAGTTCTCCCACTTGGAAATCATGGAGGGGTCTGAAATTGTCATCGTAGGTGCATGTCCACTGTGAGAGACATAATCTAAAAAAAATATATATATTTTTTTTAAACTATTTATTTGTATGATACAGCTGCAAATAAGTATTTGAACACCTGTCAGCTAGAATTCTGACCCTCAAAGACCTGTTAGTCTGCCTTTAAAATGTCCACCTCCACTCCATTTATTATCCTAAATTAGATGCACCTGTTTGAGGTCGTTAGCTGCATAAAGACACCTGTCCACCCCATACAATCAGTAAGAATCCAACTACTAACATGGCCAAGACCAAAGAGCTGTTCAAAGACACTAGAGACAAAATTGTACACCTCCACAAGGCTGGAAAGGGCTATGGGGAAATTGCCAAGCAGCTTGGTGAAAAAAGGTCCACTGTTGGAGCAATCATTAGAAAATGGAAGAAGCTAAACATGACTGTCAATCTCCCTCGGACTGAGGCTCCATGCAAGATCTCACCTTGTGGGGTCTCAATGATCCTAAGAAAGATGAGAAATCAGCCCAGAACAACATGGGAGGAGCTGGTCAATGACCTGAAAAGAGCTGGGACCACCGTTTCCAAGGTTATTGTTGGTAATACACTAAGACGTCATGGTTTGAAATCATGCATGGCACGGAAGGTTCCCCTGCTTAAACCAGCACATGTCAAGGCCCGTCAAAAGTTTGCGAATGACCATTTGGATGATCCAGAGGAGTTATGGGAGAAAGTCATGTGGTCAGATGAGACCAAAATAGAACTTTTTGGCCATAATTCCACTAAACGTGTTTGGAGGAAGAAGAATGATGAGTACCATCCCAAGAACACCATCCCTACTGTGAAGCATGGGGGTGGTAGCATCATACTTTGGGGGTGTTTCTCTGCACATGGGACAGGGCGACTGCACTGTATTAAGGAGAGGATGACCGGGGCCATGTATTGCGAGATTTTGGGGAACAACCTCCTTCCCTCAGTTAGAGCATTGAAGATGGGTCGAGGCTGGGTCTTCCAACATGACAATGACCCGAAGCACACAGCCAGGATAACCAAGGAGTGGCCCTGTAAGAAGCATATCAAGGTTCTGGCGTGGCCTAGCCAGTCTCCAGACCTAAACCCAATAGAGAATCTTTGGAGGGAGCTCAAACTCCGTGTTTCTCAGCGACAGGCCAGAAACCTGACTGATCTAGAGAAGATCTGTGTGGAGGAGTGGGCCAAAATCCCTCCTGCAGTATGTGCAAACCTGGTGAAAAACTACTGGAAACGTTTGACCTCTGTAATTGCAAACAAAGGCTACTGTACCAAATATTAACATTGATTTTCTCAGGTGTTCAAATACTTATTTGCAGCTGTATCATACAAATAAATAGTAAAAAAATCATACATTGTGATTTCTGGATTTTTTTTTTGATTATGTCTCTCACAGTGGACATGCATCTACGATGGCAATTTCAGACCCCTCCATGATTTCTGGATTTTTTTTTAGATTATGTCTCTCACAGTGGACATGCATCTACGATGGCAATTTCAGACCCCTCCATGATTTCTAAGTGGGAGAACTTGCAAAATAGCAGGGTGTTCAAATATTTATTTTCCTCACTGTATGACATAAAACACAACCCAGTCTCTTTTTGTTAAATGTCAGTTTATGTGTGATCAATAGCATTATAAAAGTATAAGTAAAAGGTATAAGAAGCTATACAATAAATAAAGCAATCCAGTCAAACAAAGTCAGCGCTAGGAGACTACAGAGGTAATGTTTAATAGCTTAAAAATATAAAGTTATGAAACTTCACTTTGCCCTCAGACAAAACGATCTGTCAGGGAACAAATAGATTCATGAGAGCAAAGATCAGCTGTTAGATCTACACAAGACAAATCATATTATGTTTAACCACTACAGAGACATCAGAGCCAGCAGCAGTCGGCAGAAGGACTGGCCGAGTTAAGGCTGCTCTTGCCGGCGTTACTGAGCGCTGATCGCCGCTGATCCACTGGACCCCACAACTCCGAAAACGGCAGATCAAATTTTCAAAAGGGCGCTCTCTTTACAAATAAACCACAGATTTGAGCTTTAAACAACTACATTCTCGCCTGAAAATTACTTAAAACTTTATTTTGTGAAACATTAACACTACCAGAGGGCTCTCGCTAAGACCCATTCGTTTGGCCACCAAAGGAGCAAGCTGGTATCAGACTTTTGCCGAATCCAGTCGGTAAGATAGCGATAATATCTTTTTTAGACATTAAGGCTTCGAGTGTTGTTCTTTGCTCGGGTTTTAACGAAAAGGAAAAGTTTAGATCGATTAAAACAGACGCGATAGCTGATTCGAACGAGTGATGTTCCACGGCACATCCATCTTTGTAATGTGCAAGATCTGCTTCACCATCACTGCACTGTTCGAACGAGTGATGTTCCACGGCACATCCATCTTTGTAATGTGCAAGATCTGCTTCACCATCACTGCACTGTCGTCATCGTGTAAAGGCCGCCCCAACGTTTCTGATTGGTGCCGCAATTTCGAGGGGTTAGAAATGGGCTTGAATGGGCTCTTTGCCAGACTACTTGCAGAGCAAATCTAAATTTGCCGGAAGTTGTCTGGGTTTTCCCATAAACCATAAAATGCAAGTAGGCTTATATGTTAACGCCCTGTTTATTACGTGTTTACCGAGTCGATCAAAGCTGAAACAGCGTTAGTGCTGTGAAACTCATTTATGTAGGTGAATTTTACAGATACTGATGAATTTCATGTGTTCACCTTGATAATAAAACATTAAGCATGGTGTGTGTGTGTGTGTGTGTGTGTGTGTGTGTGTGTGTGTGTGTGTGTGTGTGTGTGTGTGTGTGTGTGTGTGTGTGTGTGTGTGTGTGTGTGTGTGTAATTATTTATTTAGACAAGGACAGAAGATCAGACCAGCTTAAAAAAAGTTGGAAACCGTCACAGAAATTCTAATGGTTTCTATTAAAATACCAATAGGAACCATTGGCTTTTACCATTTAAACCACTACAAAATTATTTTTTGTAGTGTGTTTTGGACATAATTCATTAGGATTGAATTCCCCCACCAATAGAACCCATCAGTAGAGACCCACAGAGACCACTATAATTCCCATTACAACCAAAAAAATTCCCATGAAAACCATTAAATCCAATAGAATTTCTGTATCTTGTTTAGCTGTGGGAAGTAGAACTCTATAACTAAGTTAACTGGTGGGACTGATATTTTTGTATGTTGAAAAGGATGTGCTTGTGTAACTGGTTGTACTTGTATAATGTAGCATTGTTTGGCTTCACTTTTATAAGAAATACAGCCGCCAGGTTTCAAACCTGTCAACACTGGATTGGGCTGTCAAAGCAGTCAGGTGGTTCACTACAGGAGTAAACCAGTGTGTTTGCTTCAGAAGTAATTTTCACGTGACTAGTGACGTAATGATACAAGCTCCGAAGCAGTGGTTCATTGCAAGGACCGTTCGACTTTGAAGCAAGCCTCGGAGCGTCGGTGTCAGACGTAACATCACTACCCACAAGAGAACTGCCTTCTTCTTGGATCACCTTTTCATTTACCTCTTCAAGACAGGATCATCTGCTTATTCTGTATTTGTTTCACCCAGTTCTGTGTGCCGTAACGACAGACTGCCTTGTTTAAACTTTTTATTAAAGACTATTGTTTCCTGTAATCTCTGCTCTTGGATTCTTTCATTATATGCATGACAAAATCACTCAGATTTAAAATATATTAATTTGAGTTTAAGTTTAATAAAGTCTTTTCGGGTTTGGAATGATATGAGGGTGAGAAATGACAACAATTTTACACGTTTGAGTCAACTAACCCTTTAACTTTTTGCAGTTTAATATGTTGAATTAACACAATGACAGTGATTGATGTGTTATCATGAATCAAGACCCACATCAATCACCCAAGATTCCAGGTCTGAACAAAGTTGGATATTGTGTGGTTCCCTTTCGAGGGAACTCTCACTGCGTCTGGTTAGACACTTGGGGGATACTCCCTAAGCACTAGCGAATCTGAAGTCCGTATAGCCACTAAACCAATCTGATTGGCGTGCGTGATGACGTCATCGTGATGGCGTACCCGGAAGTATAAAGCGGGAGCCGGCGCACAGAAACGGCAGTTATTACTCTTCAGCATAGCGCTCTCTGTTGAAATTGTCTGTCTATTTACTGTTGTTTGTCACAGTTGCAAAAGTGTGTGAATGAAAAGAAAGAATGGAAAAGAATGTGAGAGAGTTTAAGCAATGTGTGCATCTGTGTCCCTGCTTTATTCGGGCTCAGATGCACACCTGCTTTGTGTGCAGTGTCTGGGTGTTGAGCGTGCTCGGGCAGTTCTCGAGGGAACTGCCTGTCAGTGGAAAAGCTGCTCACACTCAGACTGCTCCACTCTCGGCTGGCCGTGTTCGATGAGACCGGCCAGCTTTGTGAGCCCCAGGGTTCTGGACCCGCGATCGCTGAGGCGTCTCTGTGTCACAGACCATGGGGTTCACAGAAGGACTTGTCAGCGGGATCTGGGACTGCTGCGGCACTTTCCCAATCCTTGTCTGACAGTTCTAAAGATCTTCCTCCCCGTGTGGAAGCCCGCGCTGCGGCTTCTTCCCCCGGGGTTGAGGATCTGATGCTTATTCTCTCCGGTTCCGAGGAGCCGGATGAGTGGTGCATCAGGGCAGGTGGAGAAGCAGGAAGTGTTTCATCACTTCATCCACTCGCCCAAGAGGAGCTAATTGAGGTTTTTGACTCATGCGGTGGCCAAATTGAAGATCAATTGGCCACAGGAAGTGCCGGAAGTTCAGCCACCTAGTAGGCTGGACGACCGGTTTCTTTCTCGCCGGGTCCAAACACCTCGCCAGGGTTTACCTTTCTTCCCGGACCTACACATCGAGGTGTGTAGGTCGTGGAGGAAGCCCTATTCCTCGCGTATTCCTCCAGTATTGGATTATTCCAATGTTCTGGGGGCGCGCGAGGCGGGCTAGGGGATGATGCCTCGGGTGGAAGAGGCTCTCACGAGTTATCTTTTCCCCGATTCTGTGTCGTCCCTTAAAACCCCGGAGCTGCCCACCAAACCCTGTCGGGACACCTCATCGTTGGTGGGCGAAGCTTATATGGCGGCTGGGCGGGCTGGTAGTTCCCTGCACACATTATCTGTCTTGCAGGCCTACCAGGCTGACCTCCTGAAAGAGCTCAATGAGGGCGACGGTCCCTCTTCGGAGGATGTGCTGGAGCTACGGAGGGCTGCAGATTTGTCTCTCCGCATCACCAGGGAGATGGCCCGTGCTATCGGCCGGGCCATGGCCTCCGTGGTGATGGTGGAGAGGCATCTCTGGCTGAATCTATCGGGGATGAGGGAGAAGGATAAGTCCTTCCTCCTAGACTCCCCGATTTCGCCTTCTGGTCTATTTGGTGACGCGGTTGAGACCGTTGTCGCCGGGTACCAGGAGGCGAAGATGCAGTCAGCGGCCTTCCGTCAGTGCCTCCCTCGCCACTCAGAGCCTGGGAAAGCGGCCCCTAGGGGGCAGCCTCAGCCGTCTACCAGCTCCTCGCACCGGCAGGTGCAGAAGGAGAGTGTCGCCTCTAGAGCCCCTCTTCCCGGAGCCTGGCAACAGAGGCGGCATTCTCACCAGCAGTCCCAGCAGCGGTCTTTCACTCCTGGAGGCGATCTGAGGAACGTACTCCAGGGAGGGAGGCTGCTGGGAAGAAGTCCTAGCTTCGGCTGGACTTCCAAGAGCGGTCCCCCCTGCGGGGGAGCAACCGAGGTTGCTTCCTCTGCGGCGCTCCGGGGAAATCGAGGTAATCCCGTCGTCTATGACGCTTCGGGCCCCATCGATTTCCCGCAAACGCATGCTGCTCCAGCCGCCTCCGGAGGGACTTGCGGCTTGGCGGCTAACGCGTCCGCACATAGAGAATCGTTCCCAACCACTCCTGCCGGTCATCCGCTTCAGGGGGTTGGGGAGGAGGCTCGTGTAACACCCGAGGCCAGCCTTGAGAGGCTGGTTCCCTCAGTAGATTATCTCGGCGCATGGAATGCCTTCCGAATATTTCTACATGGGTCCTGCGTACTGTAGAAGAGCAGACATCCTGTCGAGGCAGGGGCTGAGGCCCGGGGAGTACCGACTCCACCCAGGGGTGGTGGCGTCTCGAGGGACGTCCCACTGTCCACTGTGGTGTTCCATCACGCATCCAGCCCCGCTGGGGTTGGATGCCATGGTTCAGACGTGGCCGAGGCTGCGTCTGTATGCTTTCCCCCCGATTGCTCTGCTCCCGGGAGTCCTGGACAGAGTCTGCCAACAGGGGGTCAGCCTACTTTTAGTAGCACCCCGTTGGCCGACGCGAGTTTGGTTCTCGGATATCATAGCTTTGCTGGCAGGTCCTCCATGGCAGATTCCTCTGAGGAGGGATCTCCTATCTCAGGCAGGGGGCACTATATTTCACCCCCGGCCGGAGGTTTGGAACCTTTGGGTCTGGCCCTTGAGGGGATCAGGTACCTAGATATTGGCCTGTCGGCAGAGGTGATAGAGACCTTACTCAGTTCTAGGGCTCCATCTTTCAGGACACTGTACACTGAGCCACTTGGTGCAGGGAGCGTGAGGTGGTCCCAGTTAACTGGCCGGTGGCTTCAGTGCTGGAGTTCCTCCGAGATCGCTTCTCTGCGGGTCCAACCCCGTCCACACTCAGGGTGCCCGTGGCTGCCATAAGGCTTTTCACACTCCTTTGGGTGATGGGCTTGGGTAGACACCATCTGGTTGTACAGTTCCCCTGTGGGGTTCGGTGGATGCGGCCTGTGGCTCGTTCCAGAGCTCCCAACCTGGGATCTGGCAGTGGTTCTCGAAGGCTGGCTGAGGCCCCCTTCGGACCATTGGAGTCGGATGAACCAGGGAACTTAGGATTGGCAGTTCCCTGGTTCTTCAGGCATTACATCCCCCGCCTCACGTGACGGCGGAGTAAGATACCTTCACTGTGGAGCACTTTTGAGTGCTGGGGCTCAGTACAGCAGCGTCCAAGGTGAGACCTTTTGACCTGCTGCACGTGAGACCTTGACAGTGGTGGTTGGAAACCAAGAGGTTTCCCCTAGAGGGAATATCTTTCGTATGATCAGGATAACGCGCATATGCCTTCGTTCCCTAGTTATATGGAAGAAACCTTGGTTTCTGTCCCAGGGGTCAGTGTTGGGAGCGTCCTGTTGCCGGGAAACCGTTTCAACAGACGTCTCCCTCATTGGCTGGGGCGCCGAAGGCGCTTGGGTTTCCCTAGTCCTAGTTGTGCCCGGTCTCCGGCTTCACACTAGGGCAGGCACGACCCTCGGTAGGTCCCAAGGGTCAGTGTTGGAGTGTCCTGTTGCCGGGAAACCGTTTCAACAGACGTCTCCCTCATTGGCTGGGGTGCCGAAGGCGCTTGGGTTTCCCTAGTCCTAGTTGTGCCCGGTCTCCGGCTTCACACTAGGGCAGGCACTACCCTCGGTAAAGGTCCCAAGGGCCAGTGTTGGGAGCGTCTTGTTGCCAGGAAACCGTTTCAGCAGACGCCTCCCTTCATCGGCTGGGGCACGGAAGGAAAAGGAGTGGAGAAGTATCTCCCTACGGTGCTGGCGCTAGGGTACTCAAGTCCTAGTTGTGCCCGGTCTCCGGTTTCACACTAGGGCAGGCGCTACCCTCGGTGTGGGCTAGTGGGTACTCGTTCCCCAAGTGTCTAACCAGACGCAGTGAGAGTTCCCTCGAAAGGGAACTGCTCGGGTTACGACTGTAACCCTTGTTCCCTGAGTAGGGAACGAGCACTGCATCTCGTCACCACACCTCGGCACGCCTGGAGTGCATGCTTCAGAGCAATAGCTGCCGTTTCTGTGCGCCGGCTCCCGCTTTATACTTCCGGGTACGCAGTCACGATGACGTCATCACGCACGCCAATCAGATTGGTTTACGGACTTCAGATTCGCTAGTGCTTAGGGAGTATCCCCCAAGTGTCTAACCAGACGCAGTGCTCGTTCCCTACTCAGGGAACAAGGGTTACAGTCGTAACCCGAGCAGTTTTCCATTTACATTTTAATTTTTCATGTTCATTTGTAATGTTTTAAAATGTGTACTGCGCATAGAATAATATATAAGGACACTCACAATTCTGGATTCATCTTCAGCATTCTGTTGCTTTCTGGAAGGGCTTCCATCACTCAGAAGAACAGTCATCAGACTCAGTTTGCCATCTCATGAGAGGAGCTTCCTTCACTTGACACTGCAGGGGTCTGGGCCAATTCTATTGAACAAGGATTTAAAAATAATATTTCTAAAATTCAGTAATGCAATACAATTTCAATTAGTAAAAAATAATTGTGATTACTCTTAATTTTTATTATGCTGAGAGCTGTCTATAAAGCATGGGTGTCAAATTGTGAAATTATTTATATTCACACCCTATATGCATTATAAGTTATGATGCATGTCAGAACACACAAAAAACTTATGTTGAGACATGCATCAAATATTATTTTCATTTTTTTTTGTGTGTAAAAAAAAAAAAACTTTTCTGTTAAAAGTTAATAACGTCTCGGTTACGTATGTAACCCTCGTTCCCTGAAGGAGGGAACGGAGATGCCACGTCGGAGTACCGACGAATAGGAATCTCGCTCGCGAGAGCCAATCTACTTCGAGTGAAACTAAACGAGGCAATGCACATTGGCATGCAATGATTGCACCAGGTGTTCATGCCACGCACCGCGGGTATAAATGAGACACAGGTGCTTGCATCAAATCAGCCTTTTGCTGAGGAGCCGAGTAGGTAGCCGGCACCCCAGCAGGGTACAGAGGACATGGCGATGGGACGTGGCGTCTCCGTTCCCTCCTTCAGGGAACGAGGGTTACATACGTAACCGAGACGTTCCCATTCAGTCGGTCACTCTCGACGCCACGTCGGAGTACCGACGAATAGGAATCCCTACCAAAGCGCCATGGCCTCTGCCCCCCTCCAGTGCCCTGTGTGAGCCGCCTGAGCTCTTACCTGATGAGACGGGGCTCACACCGGGAAGACCATCACTGCTGTTCCGCATGACCCGCTCAGTGATTATTGGATAACACTGGGAAAGCGTGCCCTGGTGAAGGGGAATGCTGCGGAGCCCACATCGTACCCCGAAGGAGTTATGTAGGAGAACAAGCTGAGCCGTAGCCCGCGACAGAGAGAGAGGGGGCTCAATCCCATTGAAGGGAAGGCTCTCCCAAGGGAAAGACACGGGCTTCCCGTAGGAGCGACCGTGGACAGATATATGGGATCCCCGTAGGGTCACTCATATAACCCAAGCCCAATACCGGTTCTCAAGGATTCAGCGGCAAGGGGCCTGATGCCAGACGCTCCGCCACGTCCGGCACCAAGGGTGATGGAGGACTCACAGAGTTTGCTTCTGGAGAAAATAACGCCATAGCCCCTCAGTGTTTCTACCCGTTTGAGGTGAGAACACAGGAGGAAACCGGCTCTACACGTAGGCTATAGAATCTAGCGAACGTGTTAGGTGTCACCCAGCCCGCAGCTCTACAGATGTCTGACAGTGAGGCACCACGTGCCAGCGCCCAGGAGGATGCAACACTTCTAGTAGAGTGTGCTCGCACCCTGAGCGGACAGGGCACACCTTGTGCTTGGTAAGCCAAGGTGATGGCATCCACTATCCAGTGGGCCATCCTCTGCTTGGAGACAGCCTTTCCCTTCTGCTGGCCTCCGTGACAGACAAAGAGCTGATCTGAGGTCCTAAAGCTTTGAGTTCTATCCACGTAGATCCGCAGGGCGCGGACGGGACAGAGCAAAGCTAGGGCTGGGTCTGCCTCCTCCGGGGGCAGCGCTTGCAGGTTCACCACCTGGTCCCTGAAGGGAGTGGTAGGAACCTTGGGCACATAGCCAGGCCGGGGTCTTAGTACCACGTGGGCGTCGCCCGGCCCGAACTCTAGGCACGAATCGTCGACCGAAAATGCCTGTAGGTCCCCTACCCTCTTGATGGAGGCCAATGCAACCAACAGCAAAGTCTTCATAGAGAGAAGCTTTAGCTCTGCTGACCGCAAAGGCTCAAATGGGGCATTCTGAAGTGCTCGGAGCACCAGAGTAAGATCCCAAGAGGGTATGGAGGGGGGACGAGGAGGATTTAACCGTCTCGCCCCACTAAGGAACCTGACGACCAGGTCGTGCTTACCAACCGTCTTACCATCTACGTGGTCATGATAGGCAGATATCGCAGCAACATAGACCTTGAGGGTGGAGGGGGACAGCCTACGCTCCAACCCGTGCTGCAGGAAGGAAAGCACAGACGCGATCGAGCATCTTCGGGGGTCTTCTCGGCTAGAAGAACACCACTCGACGAACAGGTTCCACCTCAGGGCGTAGGCCTGTCTTGTAGACGGTGCTCGCGCTGAAGTGATGGTGTTAACTACCGCTTGGGGTAAGTCACCTAGAACCTCCACGTCCCGTCCAGGGGCCAAACATGAAGCTTCCACAGGTCTGGACGCGGGTGCCACAGGGTGCCCCGTCTCTGAGTTAGAAGATCCTTCCTCAGAGGAATCGGCCAAGGAGGGGCTGTCGCGAGGAGCATAAGTTCTGGGAACCAGGTCCGGGTGGGCCAGTACGGTGCCACTAGCAGGACCTGCTCCTCGTGCTCCCTGACCTTGCACAATGTATGTGCAAGTAGGCTCACTGGGGGGAATGCATATTTGCGCAGCCCCTGGGGCCAGCTGTGCGCCAGAGCATCCGTGCTGAGTGTGCCCTCGGTCAGCGAATAGAACCACTGGCAATGGGACGTTTCTGGAGAGGCAAACAGGTCGACCTGTGCCATCCTGAACTGTCTCCAAATCAGCTGGACCACCTGGGGGTGGAGTCGCCACTCCCCTGAGAGCACAGCTCGTGAAAGCTCGTCGGCCACACAGTTGCGCATACCAGGGACATGAATGGCCCGATGCGACCTCAGACACTTCTGACTCCAGAGGAGGAGATGGCGGGCGAGTTGCGACATGCGACGGGAGCGCAGACCACCTTGTCGGTTGATATACGCAACAGTCGCAGTGTTGTCCGTGCGGACCAGTACATCTTTGCCCCGTAACCGACCTTTGAGGCGGCTCAGAGCAAGATGTACCGCTAGCAACTCGAGGCAGTTGATGTGCCAATGCAGGTGCAGGCCCGTCCAAACCCCTGACACTGCATGCCCGTTGTACGTGGCTCCCCAGCCCATGGCAGAGGCATCCGTGAAAACCACAGCATGCCTGGACACCTGTTCCAGGGGCACTCCGGCCCGAAGGAACGAGGGGTCTGACCATGGGCTGAAGGATTGGCGGCAGGCCGGTGTGATGCTCACCCGGTGAGTGCTGCGTTGCCATGCCCATCTCGGGACTCGGCCGTGTAGCCAATGCTGAAGCGGTCTCATATGAAGCAGGCTGAGCGGAGTTACTGCCGCAGCGGCTGCCATATGCCCCAGGAGCCTCTGAAAATGTTTCAGTGGAACCGCCATCCTGCCCTGAAACGTGTTCAGGCAGTTCAGCATCGACTGGACGCGCTCCTCTGTGAGGCGCGCAGTCCGTTCGACCGAATCCAACTCCATACCGAGAAAAGAGATCCTCTGCACGGGGGCGAGTTTGCTCTTCTACCAGTTGACCCGAAGACCCAACTGACTGAGGTGTCTGAGCACCAGGTCCCTGTGTTCGCACAACTGATCCCTGGACTGTGCTAGAATGAGCCAGTCGTCGAGATAGTTGAGGATGCGAACGCCCTGTTCTCTCATGGGCACAAGGGCCCCCTCCGTGATCTTCGTGAAGACACGGGGGGATAGGGCCAGCCCGAAGGGCAGGACTTTGTACTGATATGCTCGACCCTCGAACGCAAAGCGCAGGAACGGCCTATGTCGAGGAAGAATCGAGACATGAAAGTACGCGTCCTTCAGGTCGATCGCTGCAAACCAATCTTGGGGACGGATGCACTCGAAAATGCGTTTCTGCGTGAGCATCTTGAACGGTAGCTTGTGGAGGCTCCGATTCAGGACTCGCAGGTCCAAGATTGGTCGTAACCCACCGGTTTTCTTGGGTACTATGAAGTACGGGCTGTAGAAGCCGGTCTTCATATCGGCTGGAGGGACCGGCTCTATCGCGTCCTTCGCCAGTAGGACTGATATCTCCGCACGCAGGACATGGGCATCTGCAGCTTTCACCGAAGTGAAGCGGACGCCATTGAACCTGGGGGGGCGCCGGGCGAACTGAATCACATAGCCGAGCCTGATGGTCCGAATGAGCCAACGAGACGGACTGCGGAGCTCTAGCCAGGCTCGCAGAGACCGTGCAAGCGGGACCATAGGGACCACTGGCGTACCCACCGTGGGGCAGCGAGGTGGAATGCAGGTACCAGGCTGGGGCGGCTGTCTCGTGGAGGCGGCCCACAGCGGGGTGTGAGTGTGCTGTGCAACACTTACCTGATTCCACCTGAGGGCCCTCGGCGACGAGCAGTCTGAGGCACTGCCGGCGGCGGGGTGGAGACAGCAGCTGACCGCCGAGGCAGGATGTGACTGATCGCCTCAGTCTGCTTCTGTGCGGCCGAGAACTGTTGGGCGAAGTTCTGGACCGCATCGCCAAAGAGGCCAGTCTGGGACACGGGGGAATTAAGGAACCTGATCTTGTCGGTTTCCCGCATGTCAGCCAGACATAGCCAGAGATGGCGCTCCTAGACCACCATAATGGACATCGCACGACCCACTGCCCGCGCCGTAACCTTCGTCGCACGAAGCGCGAGGTCCGTTGTGGTTCTCAGTTCTTGGAGAACTGCGGGATCGTGACCACCCTCATGCAAGGTCTTCAGTGCCTGGGCCTGATGGACCTGCAACAACGCCATAGCGTGTAAGGCGGAGCCTGCCTCTCCACAAGCCTGGTAGGCTTTCCCGATCAGATCGGAAGAGTACCTACAGGCCCTGGAGGGGAGACACGGGTTCCCCCTGGAAGTGGAGTTAGGGTACAGTTGCATAGCAACGGCCCGTTCCACGGGAGGAACCTGCGTGTATCCCTTTGCAGGTCCGCCATCGAGGGTGGTGAGGGAGGAGGATCCACTAGGCCGGTTTCGGACAGTAAAAGGTGCCGTCCACGACCTAGTGAGCTCCTCGTGCACTTCCGGGAAGAAAGGAACCGGGGTGGGGCGCTGAGAACCAGCACGGGCCACCCCGAGATACCAATCATCCAGCCTCGAGGGTTCGGGACACGGTGGAGGGTTCCACACGAGCCCGACTCTCTCGGCGGCCCGGGAAAGCATGGCCATAATTTCCGGATCGGTATCGGGCACAGCGAATCTTCCCGAAGGAGCCCCCTTTCTGACCCTCCCTCAGCTATGGACATCTGGTCGTCGGGGGGAGCCCCGAAGGATACAGTTGGTGCACACCTCGTGGATGGCCCAGCCCGTTCCAACGGAAGCTCAACTGGCTGCAGAGTGCGTGAGGAATGAGAGGCGCTTATACCCGATCTAGTCTTTTTTCTGGTGCTCCAGAAAAGGGGCTACTTTGGCTGATAAGCCTGGGTGACCTGAGGATTACAGTGAGGCTTCCCTGCCGAGTACACCTCCGTGGGCCCCCCACTCCTCTATCGCATCGCAAGCATGTTGAGACTGTGTTTGTGGGTGGTTTATGTTCTCTCATGAGAGCATAACCACGTTGGCGCGTTGTTCATCTTGCCTTTTTCATAATGGCTTGAGTGTTCAGCGTGCCGTGTGCCATCTCACGGCCACGCTCACTATCTCACATGTCTGCTGGTAGCTTACAGATGGGATTGCTGGTCCTTAAAAAAAGGTGACCTAGCGTTTCATTTGGGGCTCTAGCAGAGGACAGATGTCAATCGCTGCATCGGAGAGAGGGCTGTTATGTGTTGAAAATGAAGATGATGCTGAGATTCCCACTATAATAGTGGGCGCTCGTGCTGAATCAGATTCATACTTGACAGCCATGCTTTCCCGCCCCTTGCCTTTTCCCGGATGTGCATTGGAAGGCTTTGGCATTGTGGAACTATTTGGTGCCAAAATATGGAACACCAATAGGGCCATAATCTCTATAAAGTTTTGCTCTCTCTCACTACCCTCATCGGTGGGGTGGCAGTGCCACTGGCAGGCCACCTCCGCCCTGCTTAGTGCACGAGGGTAGTTCTGAGCTGAGGTTGAGCTGCCCATGGCCAGACAATGTCCACCCTGGTCCAGAAACACCATTGACCCGGATTTGGTCAGGAACTGTTCTTCCCCCAGAGGAGGGCCGGGTGGAAAACCATTAGTAATTCTGTTTCGCCACTGGGGTTAAAAACAGCCAGTGGTACCTAAATTCTCAAGAGCAGTTCCAATACCTTTGGGTCTCGGAAGTTCAGGAATGGCAGTGTGTGACGCTACAAAGCCTCGCCACTCTCATTCCCCTCTTTTCAGTGGTGTGTGGACGACAGTGTGCAACACTATGCCTCGCCGCTCTTGTTCCCCGCTGAGGAAGGAGGTGAGGCAGACCGTGTGCAACGCCGCAAAGCCTTGCCACGCTCAGCCCCTTCTTCATTTGGAGAGTGCGCTGGGCGGTGTACAACGCTCCCATGCCTTGTCAGCCTCTGGTGCCTCTCCAAATCGCCAGCAGGGGGTGCCGGCTGTGGGAACGCACACAAGCTGCCTTCCCACACTCGCACACCCCCTCAGTGGAAGCAGGTAGTGTTGCACAGCACACTAAGACCCCACGGCGGGCTGCTACCATGCCGTCCGTCGTGTCCCTGCATGCCGCTACACTGCCCCGCTGCAGGTACGTCTGTGGTGCTGTTGGTTCCACTTGCACAGTCTCTGGGAGCCTGGCTAGTGCTTCCCAGCCCGTCTCGCCGGCTCATCCATACCATCAGACTCGGCTATGCGATTCAGTTCGCCCGGCGCTCACCCAAAGTCAGGCGGAGGTCGCTGTCCTACTGGCGAAGGACGCGATAGAGCCGGTCCCTCCAGCCGATATGGAGTCCGGGTTGTACAGCCGGTTCCTCATTGTACCCAAGAAATGCGGTGGGTTTCGACCGATCTTGGATCTGCGATACTTGAACCGCTCCCTTCAAAGGATGCCGTTCAGAACGTTAACGCAGAAACGCATCTTCAGGTGCATCTATCCCCAAGATTGGTTTGCAGTGATCGACCTGAAGGACGCGTACTTTCATGTCTCGATTCTCCCTTGACACATGTCTCGATTCTCTACGCTTTGCATTCGACGAACAAGCATGTCAGTACGAAGTCCTGCCCTTCGGGCTGTCCCTGTCGCCCCGTGTCTTCACAAAAGTCGCGGAGGCAGCCATTGCTCCCATGAGAGAGCGTGGTGTTCGTCTTCTCAACTATCTCGACGACTGGCTGATACTTGCCCAGTCGCGGGATCAGTTGTGCGAACACAGGGACATGGTGCTTCGGCACCTCAGCCAATTGGGTCTTCGGGTCAACTGGGAGAAGAGCAAACTCTGTTCCGTACAGAGGATCACTTTTCTCGGGATGGAGATCGACTCGGTCACCATGACAGCGCGCCTCACTGAGGAGCGCGTCCAGTCAGTGTCGAACTGCTTGAATTCGTTCAAATTCGGGTCTGTGGACGGAGCCCCAACAACAATGGCATATCAATTGCCTGGAGTTGCTGGCAGTTCGTCTTGCTCTCAGCCACTTCAAAACGCCGCTCAAAGACAAGCACGTTCTGGTCCGGACGGACAGTACTGCGGCCGTTGTGTACATCAACAAACAGGGTGGTCTACGCTCCCGCGCATGTCCCAACTCGCCCGCCATCTCCTCCTGTGGAGTCAGAAGCATCTGAGGTCCTTCGTGCATTCACATTCCAGGCCCACTCAATCGTGTGGCCGATGAGCTGTCACGGTTACCGGTGCTCCCCGGAGAGTGGAGACTCCACCCCCAGATGGTCCAGCTGATCTGGGGTCGCTTTAGGGCCTCACAGATCGATCTGTTTGCTGCCCCCGACATGACCCACTGCCAGTTGTTTTATTTCCTGACCTATGTTGACAGAACGCAAAGCTTTAGGACCTCAGAGCAGCTCTTCGTCTGTTATCTTCGTAACACTTTCCCAGTGTTATCCAATAGTATGCTGAGTGGGTCTTGCGGAACAGCAGCAGTGACTCTCCCTGCGTGAGTTTTCCCCGCCCGGAACAGACGGGGTCTGAGGGGCTCTTCATTGGGCGCTGGAAGTGGTAGTAACTATGGCGTTTTCCAAAGGGATCCCAATTCGTCGGTTAAACCGACATACGACAAAGTGACCGACTGAAAGGGAACGCCTCGGTTACGTATGGTAACCCTCGTTCCCTGAAGGAGGGAACGGAGACGTACGTCCCGTCGCCACAGTTGCTGCACCATCACTGCATGGCCGAATCACTAGTTCGGCTCCTCAGTGAAAAACAATAGTGCGCTGCTCTTGCTTCCTGTTTATACCCGTGGTGCGGGGCGGAGCATGAGATGCAAATCTCGCACGCCAATGGCCCATTGGCCTGTTCTCTATATCTCGAAGCTGATAGGGGCTCCCTGAAGTGATCACAATTCGTCGGTACAACCGACGTACGTCTCCGTTCCCTCCTTCAGGGAACGAGGGTCACCATACGTAACCGAGACGATTCCTATTATTAAAGCAGACAGATAAATATTTAGGATTCTTCCCCCCAAAATAACCTGCAATATGAATTGATAAAGACTGATTTCAAGCTAAAGTACCTGTATGCTCTGCCAGTGGGTACACAATACTTATTAACTTTAACTGAAATCGAAGACGGACAGATTTACAGATTAGCTTTAACTCACTTTAACGTTAGCGTGTTTGTGCCTTGACCCAGATATGACAGACATGATATTCAGTGCTAAGACCAAGCAACGTACAGATTATGTAATTCACACTAACATAGGGCGAATAAAATTTTTAAAGGTCCCGTTCTTCGTGATCCCATTGTTCAAACTTCAGTTAGTGCGTAATGTTGCTGTTAGAGCATAACGTCGCTGTCCGATGAAACTCACGTATGTCCAAAACGCTTACTTTTCAGGAAGTGAAAAAAACACTGTATTTCAAAAGCAGTTGAATGTAGCGTTGTCATACTTGGTACGGCATCTTTACATGTAACCATATTCTTGACAGTGTAATGATATAATCCACATTTGACCAAAATTGAGTTTAAATGGACATACGTGCATATTTTACAGTAACGGTGGTCGATACGCGTTCTTCCGATCATTAATTAGAATGGCAAAGTCGCGTTTCAGCAGAGGAATACGTGAGGAATACAGAGGAATACATGCTGGATATTCTCAGCCTCTGGCAAGCGGTGATAGCAGTATGAGTGAGGCATGTTCTAGTGACAATCATGACAGTAGCATTACAGGCTATAATTTGATCAGTTTGACTGAGAAAAAAAAGGCTGAATCTTATCAAAGAGACCGAGTTTATTTACATACTAGCAAGCAAACTAATCTGTGAAGAACTAGATTAGAACTAAACTGTGGAGAGCTTCAATGTCGTACTTTCGGCTATCCAGTGCTGAGCTTCGATGAAACAATTTTACGAGACCGGCGAGACCAGCGAGATGCTTCCACAGGGCGGGAGATACGCGGCGTGATTGACAGCTTTGACACCAAATGGATATACGTGAAAATCAGATGACATGTTTTCACAACTTTTCATTGGCCATTTAGATATGTGACGCATACTGTATACGGAAATGAACCTGGACATTCAATCCGTCGAAAAATCTCAAAATCGGCAAAATGGACATACGTGGTTTTCATCGGACAGCGACGATAAATAAAACCTGTAAAATTATAAAGCTCAAAGTTCAATGCCAAGCGAGATATTTTATTTAACAGAAGTTCCCTTTCAAAGCCTACAGCGAACGGCCGGCTTGGACTACATCCTGGTACTTCCTTCATAAATGACGTCAGTAGAACAGTAGAACAGACTAACCTCCGCCCACAAGAATACGCGAAAAAAGGGGGTGTGGTCTTGTTGCTGTCCCACGTGGAGAAGAGGACGTGTCGCATGGAGAAAAGGAAGTGTTGCGTTTGAGTGTGTTTGTCGCCGTGCCGTCGAGACGCTGTTATTTTCATCCCGGAGTCAAATCACCTTTGTTTGGCTTTCCCAGGGACGCTGTAGAGATTATTAAGCGCATATATCTCCAGTTAAGAGGCATGACCTTTCCACGTGCGCTAAGCTGCTGTCGAATCACAACACAGGAACCGTGCCACGTTTGCTAAGATGCGGTCAAATCACAACACGGGAACCGCTGGCACAATCAGAACTCGTTACGTATTTCTGAAGTAGGGACTTCATAGAATAAAGGAAGTCATCAGCCGTTTTTAGGAGAGTGAAAACAGCGGTATACAGATAAGTAAATTGTGTTAAAAATACTGTTTTTTTTTACACGCGAAACATGAACACATGTTATATTGCACACTGTAAACACAATCAAGCTTCAAAAGAACACGAAGAACGGGACCTTTAAACGTTTCCCCACCTCAATCTGCAAAAAGCACTGCACGCTACAAAACACACTGTTAATAAGGCGCATGCGTCACACAAACAGAATTCTTAACGCGTTAGTGTATAGCACAGCCACTTTTACCGTTTTTAATGAAAGGACAAAACGTAATGCCACACTTAATGCTTTCAAAATACTTGAGAGAACTATAAAAGAATTCACTCAAAAAATCAAGCACAAACAACACAAAAAACACTGTACCCTGGATAGACTCAGACATGATAAAACTCATGAAAGAATGAGACCAAGCTCTAAAAATAACAAATAAAACTAAATCAACTCATGACAGAGGACGATTCACCATGTTGAGAATTAAAGTTGTAAGTTTGTTAAGAAAAGCAAAGGCAGATTTCTTTCTCACTATAATTGAAAAATCTAATGGAAATGCTAAAATAATATGGAACCAGCTTAGAAAAATGACAGGTAATCGCCCCAAAGAACAACACTTTTTAGAAATTAATATAAATGAACAATTAACAAGGAGTATTCCGGTTATAGCAGAGGCATTGAATTACTATTTTATTGATTCTGTTGCTAACATAGTGTAGTAATGTTCGTGTGTGTGTGAGAGGAAGAAGGCAAGGGGTCGGCTGGGTTGGACACATATCTCAATATTTATTCGTATATAACTTCAGTTCACTTAACATGCGTGCACCTCGCACGGCTTCAACTCAAAACTAGATTCTCTCTCTCAACGGTTTGTTTCCGGCAGTTCCTCTCTGCAGCTCGTCTCTCACTTCCGTGTCCTTCCAGCTCTCTCTCTCCCCTCTCTCTGTTTGGGGAGCGGCTTTATCCGGTCTCTTCGTGCCAATCACTGCAATCAGACACAGGTGTTCATTGTTATGCACTTGACCTACTTTCTCACCGCTCGTCTCCTCACTCTCTTCGTCTGTGCAGACTCCGCAAAACCACACCCTCCTCGCCACATACCCCCACCGCCCGCTCCAGGCCGGGGAGCCATCCGGCCTGCAGCCCCCCCCCCCCCCCCCCCCTCCTGGAGAGGAAGTCAGCCACAGCCATCTGTGCACCCGGCCTGTGGACCACCTTGAACTTAAAAGGCTGTAAAGCTAGATACCAACGGGTGATCCGGGCGTTGGTATCCTTCATGCGGTGGAGCCACTGCAAGGGGGCGTGGTCCGAGCAGAGGGTGAATTCCCGCCCCAGGAGATAATAACGGAGGGTGAGAACAGCCCATCGAATCGCAAGACACTCCTTTTCGATGGTGCTGTACTTGGTCTCCCTCTTTGAGAGCTTTCGACTCACGTACAGCACCGGCCGCTCCTCACCCTCCATCTCCTGAGACAGGACTGCACCCAGCCCCCTGTCCGTCTGCAACAGAAATGACAGAGAGAAATCAGGAGAATGCAAGAGCGGCCCGCCACACAGAGCAGCCTTAACTTGGGTAAAAGCCTGCTGGCACGGCTCCGACCACTGGACCGTATCTGGAGCCTCTTTTTTAGTGAGGTCAGTCAGCGGGCTGGTGAGGTCCGAATACTTAGGTACAAACCTTCTATAATATCCCGCCAGCCCCAGGAACTGCCTCACCTCCTTTTTGGTCTTTGGACGCGAGCAGGTTGCAATAGCTGCTGTCTTGTTAATTTGGGGACGCACCTGCTCGTGCCCTAAGTGGAAGCCCAGATACTTGACCTCCACCCGCCCAACCGCACACTTCTTTGGGTTGGCCGTCAGCCCCGCCCCTCTCAGCGAGTTCAGCACTGCACGCAGATGCTGCATATGCCGCTGCCAATCATTACTATAGATGATTATATCATCCAAGTAAGCAGCGGCATATGCAGTGTGCGGCCGAAGGATTTTGTCCATCAGTCGCTGAAAGGTGGCGGGTGCCCCGAACAACCCGAACGGAAGCGTGACGAATTGGTGTAATCCGAACGGCGTTGTGAAAGCGTTTTTTTCTTTGGATAATGGAGTTAAGGGGATCTGCCAATATCCTTTCGTTAAATCCAGTGTCGAATAAAAACGAGCCAAACCTAGCCGATCAAGCAACTCGTCAATCCTCGGCATTGGATAAGCGTCGAATTTCGACACGGAATTCACCTTTTGATAATCCACACAGAATCGAACGGAGCCGTCCGTTTTGGGAACCAAAACTATCGGGCTCGCCCAATCGCTGTGGGACTCTTCTATTATTCCCAAGTCCAGCATCGCCTCTAATTCCGTTTGGACCACTTTCTTTTTGTGCTCCGGTAACCTATATGGCCGGCTGCGAACTACCACGCCACGTCTCAATATGGTGCTGTATGAGATTGGTTCGACCGGGTAGGGACGAAAACACATCCGCAAAATCTGCTTGCAATTTAGCAACGTCAGTGAGCTGGGAGGGCGAGAGGTGATCTCCCCCCAGGGCCAGCGCGACTGAGCGGCCTTTGAGGCTCGCTTCTGGCCCGAGATCATCCTCGTTGGTTACCACCGTCGCCAGCAACACTGACTCCGCCTCATTCCATTTTTTTAAGAGATTGAGATGGTTCCGTTCGCACCACCTCATAATTGAGATCCCCCACTCGTCGTGTGACCTCAAACGGTCCTTGCCACTTGGCGAGTAACTTTGAACTGGACGTGGGTAATAACACAAGTACCTTCTCTCCCGGTGTAAATTCTCGCAGTCGTGTTCCTCTGTTGTACAGCCGGCTTTGTGTGTCCTGGGCCTGTAGCAAATTCTCCATTGACAGCCGCCCCAAGGTGTGGAGTTTTGCTCTCAGGTCCAGGACATACTGAATTTTGTTTTTGCTTTCCGACGGCCCCTTCTCCCAAGCTTCCCGCATGACGTCAAGGACCCCTCGGGGCTGACGCCCATACAGTAACTCGAAGAGGGAAAACCCCGTGGAGGCTTGGGGAACCTCTCTCACAGTGAACAACAGGGGTTCCAACCATTTGTCCCAATTTTTGGCGTCTTCGTGAACAAACTTACGAATCATGGTCTTTAACGTGCGATTAAATCGTTCTACCAGACCGTCTGTTTGTGGGTAATAAACGCTGGTACGAACAGATTTAATGCCCAATAACCCGTACAGCTCGCTTATGGTACGGGACATAAACGCCGTGCCTTGATCGGTGAGAATCTCTTTCGGGATTCCCACCCGGGAGACTAAACGAAACAGCGCATCCGCCACACTTTTTGCCGAAATGGTGCGGAGAGCTACTGCTTCGGGGTATCGCGTTGCATAGTCCACTATTACTAATGCAAAGCGATGCCCCCGTGCGGATCTTTCTAACGGCTCAATGAGGTCCATACCAATTCTCTCGAAGGGGACCTGCACAAGAGGTAGAGGGCGCAATGGCGCTTTTGGAGCGGCCGGTGGGTTTACCAACTGGCATTCACGACAGAGCACTTCCCGGCGGCTCTTCGGTACTAACAATTGGGTTGTATCTCGTTTTGTATCTTGGGTTACTCGATACAACCTATCTTTAATCACGGCAAAATAAGGATAGGAGAGTGGCCGCGCGGGTTGAAGAAGCCGGCCGTCGATCGAACGGACCTGTTCAAAGGCGTTTTTGAGCGACTCATCTCGGGACTGTTCCAGAGGAAAATCATCACGTTCCGACAGGATTAGCCTGTTTACCGCGCTCCGTTCCTCTGACCCAGTCCCCGATGGTCCCGGCTCAGCTTCCCCAAGCTGCGCGACCGCACTCTTCCCCCGCCCTCTTTTCTCCCAAGAGACATCCACACATATACACCCCAATAAAGCCCCAAAGGCTGGCCAATTCGTCCCCAAGATCAGCGGATGTCGGAGGTGGGGACTAACCGCGACCTCCACACTATGTTTTTCCCCTCGAAATTGTATTATGACTGGCACCAATGGGTACTGCACCTCATCCCCGTGCACACACCTTACCGTAACCAGACGGCCATTATCCAATGCGTCAGGTTGTATCAGGCTTTGATGAACTGCGGTTTGGTTACAGCCGGAATCCACCAAAGCCTGATATGTACCCCCCTTAATACTCACGGGTATCTGGTATAACCCGGCTTGATCGGGGGCAGCCTGTGGCGCGTCGGGGACCCGGACCAGCGTCCCCACCTCCATCACCGGACACCGGTCGATGAAGTTCCCCGGGTCCCCACAACGCCAACAGGCCGGCCCAGGCTTCCCCGCCGCTCTAGTGGCGGGAAGCGGGTCAAGAGATTGGCGCGGAGAGAGCGGTGGGAACTGGCCAGTCGCTCGGTCCGAAGACCAGGATCCCGGTCCTCTGGGCGGAGCCCCCTGACCGGTCGACGCCTCCCCCGATCGCCAACAGGCCACCGGTCTCGGTGGCAGGCCCCGGCATGACCTAGGCGCAGGGACAGGTCTCGCCGAAGAAGGCGAGGGAGAGGGGGAAAAAGGGGAAACAAAAGAAGAGGGGAGAGAGACAGCTGGGAGAGGTTCGCCGACCCCTTGGTACGCCACCATCTGATCCTCCGCCAGTTGGATGGCCGAGTCCAGCGACGCTGGCCGGTGGCAACCGCGCCACGAACTGCTCCAGCACCACCTGGTCGAGGATCTGGTCCACGTCGCTTCCCTCGACCACCAGCCATCGGCGACACGCGTCCCGGAGCTGTTGAGCCAACAGGAAGGCCAAAACAGAGAGGCCGACCCGCTGGAGGATGGAGGAGGTCGTCATACTGGAGGAGGTTCTGGACCGGGAGTTGCTGCGCCGCCCGCTGTGCTTCTCCGGACAGGAGGGGAATCAGCCTCACTGGCCACTGTTCCCTCGGCCACTCACAGGACTCGGCCGCCCGCTCAAAAAGGTCCAGGAATGCTTCAGGGTCGTCCTGGGGCCCCATCTTCAACAATGGCACCTGCGCGGGCGGCGTTGCAGCGGCGGCTGGTACCCCGGTCCAAACAGCTCGCAGTCCTCCTGCTGGGCGCTGAAGAGGGAATGGAAGCGCCGTTCCTTGTCCTCCCTCATGTCCAGCAGGGCCTTATGGTGTTCCTGGTGCAGGACCGCGAGCGACTGAACGAGGCTCGCCAATGGCGTGGCTGCCAGCGGAGTTTGCATGATGGCGGCGTCCCTCTTCTTCCTCCCGGGTTTCGGCACCAGTGTAGTAATGTTCGTGTGTGTGTGAGAGGAAGAAGGCAAGGGGTCGGCTGGGTTGGACACGGATCTCAATATTTATTCGTATATAACTTCAGTTCACTAAACATGCGTGCACCTTGCACGGTTTCAACTCAAAACTAGATTCTCTCTCTCAACAGTTTGTTTCCGGCAGTTCCTCTCTGCAGCTCGTCTCTCACTTCCGTGTCCTTCCAGCTCTCTCTCTCCCCTCTCTCTGTTTGGGGGAGCGGCTTTATCCGGTCTCTCCATGCCAATCACTGCAATCAGACACAGGTGTTCATTGTTATGCACTTGACCTACTTTCTCACCGCTCGTCTCCTCACTCTCTCCGTCTGTGCCGACTCCGCAAAACCACACCCTCCTCGCCACACATAGCTAGCTGTTTCACACCTGAGAACACATACACTCCTTCAATAGATACAAGTCAATTAGTTTACAGTTTAAAAAAAACATTACGGAATCAGAGATAGCACAGACTATCAAATCACTAAGATCATCTAGATGTAAAGATATTTTTGGTATGGATACGGTGATGCTCAAGGAGCTCAGTACAACAGTCACATGCCCCATTACCAAGATTATTAATCTAAAGGTACAGCTCCCTACGGTGAGCTCGTGTCTTTCCCTCGGCAGAGTTCCTCTGCCGTCTCAGTACGGTGTCGTTCCCCTGCCTGCAACAGGCCGGGGCCACCCCTGGGACTTCCGTATGTTGCACTGCCCAAGGCCAGTCCATACGTGTATTCTCCACGTGGTAACTCCCTCCGGGCATGATGTGGCTTCCGCAGCGTCCCTCCGGGCACGCTTTCCCAGCGTTATCCAATAGTCTGCTGAGTGGGTCTTGCGGAACAGCAGCAGTGACTCTCCCTGCGTGAGTTTTCCCCACCCGGAACAGACTGGGTCTGAGGGGCTCTTCGCTGGGCGCTGGAAGTGGTAGTAACTGTGGCGTTTTCCAAAGGGATCCCAATTTGTCGGTACAACCGACGTACGTTGAAGTGACCGACTGAAAGGGAACGTCTCGGTTACGTATGGTAACCCTCGTTCCCTGAAGGAGGGAACGGAAACGTACGTCCCCTCGCCACAGTTGCTGTACCATCACTGCATGGCCGAATCACTAGTTCGGCTCCTCAGTGAACAACAATAGTGCGCTGCTCTCGCTTCCTGTTTATACCTGCGGTGCGAGGCAGAGCACGAGATACAAATCTCGCACGCCAATGGCCCATTGGCCTGTTCTCTATATCTCGAAGGTGATAGGGGCTCCCTGAAGTGATCCCAATTCGTCTGTACAACCGACGTACGTCTCCATTCCCTCCTTCAGGGAATGAGGGTTACCATACGTAACCGAGATGATTCCTATTTTTAAAGCAGACAGATAAATATTTAGGATTCCCCCCCCCCAAAATAACCTGCAATATGAATTGATAAAGACTGATTTCAAGCTAAAGTACCTGTATGCTCTGCCAGTGGGTACACAAATACTTATTAACTTTAACTGAAATGGAAGACAGACAGATTAGCTTTAACTCACTTTAACGTTAGCGTGTTTGTGCCTTGACCCAGATATGACAGACATGATATTCAGTGCTAAGACCAAGCAACGTACAGATTATGTAATTCACACTAACATAGGGCGAATAAAAATTTTAAACGCTTCCCCACCTCAATCTGCAAAAACACTGCACGCTACAAAACACACTGTTAATAAGGCGCATGCGTCACACAAACGCGTTAGTGTATAGCACAGCCACTTTTACCATTTTCAATGAAAGGACAACACATAATGACACAGTTAATGGTTTCAAAACACTTGAGAGAACTATTAAAGAATTCAAGCACAAACAACACTAAAACACTGTACCCTGGATAAACTCAGACATGATAAAACTCATGAAAGAATGAGACCAAGCTCTAAAAATAACAAATAAAACTAAATCAACTCATGACAGAGGAAAATTCACCATGTTGAGAAATAAAGTTGTAAGTTTGTTAAGAAAAGCAAAGGCAGATTTCTTCTTCACTATAATTGAAAAATCAAATGGAAATGCTAAAATAATATGGAACCAGCTTAGAAAAATGACAGGTGATCGCCCCAAAGAACAAAACATTTTAGAAATTAATATAAATGAACAATTAACAAGGAGTATTCCGGTTATAGCAGAGGCATTGAATTACTATTTTATTGATTCTGTTGCTAACATAGCTAGCTATTTTACACCTGAGAACACATACACTCCTTCAATAGATACAAGTCAATTAGTTTACAGTTTAAAAAAACATTACGGAATCAGAGATAGCACAGACTATCAAATCACTAAGATCATCTAGATGTAAAGATATTTTTGGTATGGATACGGTGATGCTCAAGGAGCTCAGTACAACAGTCACATGCCCCATTACCAAGATTATTAATCTAAAGGTACAGCTCCCTACGGTGAGCTCGTGTCTTTCCCTCGGCAGAGTTCCTCTGCCGTCTCAGTACGGTGTCGTTCCCCTGCCTGCAACAGGCCGGGGCCACCCCTGGGACTTCCGTATGTTGCACTGCCCAAGGCCAGTCCATACGTGTATTCTCCACGTGGTAACTCCCTCCGGGCATGATGTGGCTTCCGCAGCGTCCCTCCGGGCACGCTTTCCCAGCGTTATCCAATAGTCTGCTGAGTGGGTCTTGCGGAACAGCAGCAGTGACTCTCCCTGCGTGAGTTTTCCCCACCCGGAACAGACTGGGTCTGAGGGGCTCTTCGCTGGGCGCTGGAAGTGGTAGTAACTGTGGCGTTTTCCAAAGGGATCCCAATTTGTCGGTACAACCGACGTACGTTGAAGTGACCGACTGAAAGGGAACGTCTCGGTTACGTATGGTAACCCTCGTTCCCTGAAGGAGGGAACGGAAACGTACGTCCCCTCGCCACAGTTGCTGTACCATCACTGCATGGCCGAATCACTAGTTCGGCTCCTCAGTGAACAACAATAGTGCGCTGCTCTCGCTTCCTGTTTATACCTGCGGTGCGAGGCGGAGCACGAGATACAAATCTCGCACGCCAATGGCCCATTGGCCTGTTCTCTATATCTCGAAGGTGATAGGGGCTCCCTGAAGTGATCCCAATTCGTCTGTACAACCGACGTACGTCTCCATTCCCTCCTTCAGGGAATGAGGGTTACCATACGTAACCGAGATGATTCCTATTTTTAAAGCAGACAGATAAATATTTAGGATTCCCCCCCCCCAAAATAACCTGCAATATGAATTGATAAAGACTGATTTCAAGCTAAAGTACCTGTATGCTCTGCCAGTGGGTACACAAATACTTATTAACTTTAACTGAAATGGAAGACAGACAGATTAGCTTTAACTCACTTTAACGTTAGCGTGTTTGTGCCTTGACCCAGATATGACAGACATGATATTCAGTGCTAAGACCAAGCAACGTACAGATTATGTAATTCACACTAACATAGGGCGAATAAAAATTTTAAACGCTTCCCCACCTCAATCTGCAAAAACACTGCACGCTACAAAACACACTGTTAATAAGGCGCATGCGTCACACAAACGCGTTAGTGTATAGCACAGCCACTTTTACCATTTTCAATGAAAGGACAACACATAATGACACAGTTAATGGTTTCAAAACACTTGAGAGAACTATTAAAGAATTCAAGCACAAACAACACTAAAACACTGTACCCTGGATAAACTCAGACATGATAAAACTCATGAAAGAATGAGACCAAGCTCTAAAAATAACAAATAAAACTAAATCAACTCATGACAGAGGAAAATTCACCATGTTGAGAAATAAAGTTGTAAGTTTGTTAAGAAAAGCAAAGGCAGATTTCTTCTTCACTATAATTGAAAAATCAAATGGAAATGCTAAAATAATATGGAACCAGCTTAGAAAAATGACAGGTGATCGCCCCAAAGAACAAAACATTTTAGAAATTAATATAAATGAACAATTAACAAGGAGTATTCCGGTTATAGCAGAGGCATTGAATTACTATTTTATTGATTCTGTTGCTAACATAGCTAGCTATTTTACACCTGAGAACACATACACTCCTTCAATAGATACAAGTCAATTAGTTTACAGTTTAAAAAAACATTACGGAATCAGAGATAGCACAGACTATCAAATCACTAAGATCATCTAGATGTAAAGATATTTTTGGTATGGATACGGTGATGCTCAAGGAGCTCAGTACAACAGTCACATGCCCCATTACCAAGATTATTAATCTAAAGGTACAGCTCCCTACGGTGAGCTCGTGTCTTTCCCTCGGCAGAGTTCCTCTGCCGTCTCAGTACGGTGTCGTTCCCCTGCCTGCAACAGGCCGGGGCCACCCCTGGGACTTCCGTATGTTGCACTGCCCAAGGCCAGTCCATACGTGTATTCTCCACGTGGTAACTCCCTCCGGGCATGATGTGGCTTCCGCAGCGTCCCTCCGGGCACGCTTTCCCAGCGTTATCCAATAGTCTGCTGAGTGGGTCTTGCGGAACAGCAGCAGTGACTCTCCCTGCGTGAGTTTTCCCCACCCGGAACAGACTGGGTCTGAGGGGCTCTTCGCTGGGCGCTGGAAGTGGTAGTAACTGTGGCGTTTTCCAAAGGGATCCCAATTTGTCGGTACAACCGACGTACGTTGAAGTGACCGACTGAAAGGGAACGTCTCGGTTACGTATGGTAACCCTCGTTCCCTGAAGGAGGGAACGGAAACGTACGTCCCCTCGCCACAGTTGCTGTACCATCACTGCATGGCCGAATCACTAGTTCGGCTCCTCAGTGAACAACAATAGTGCGCTGCTCTCGCTTCCTGTTTATACTTGCGGTGCGAGGCGGAGCACGAGATACAAATCTCGCACGCCAATGGCCCATTGGCCTGTTCTCTATATCTCGAAGGTGATAGGGGCTCCCTGAAGTGATCCCAATTCGTCTGTACAACCGACGTACGTCTCCATTCCCTCCTTCAGGGAATGAGGGTTACCATACGTAACTGAGATGATTCCTATTTTTAAAGCAGACAGATAAATATTTAGGATTTCCCCCCCCCAAAATAACCTGCAATATGAATTGATAAAGACTGATTTCAAGCTAAAGTACCTGTATGCTCTGCCAGTGGGTACACAAATACTTATTAACTTTAACTGAAATGGAAGACAGACAGATTAGCTTTAACTCACTTTAACGTTAGCGTGTTTGTGCCTTGACCCAGATATGACAGACATGATATTCAGTGCTAAGACCAAGCAACGTACAGATTATGTAATTCACACTAACATAGGGCGAATAAAAATTTTAAACGCTTCCCCACCTCAATCTGCAAAAACACTGCACGCTACAAAACACACTGTTAATAAGGCGCATGCGTCACACAAACGCGTTAGTGTATAGCACAGCCACTTTTACCATTTTCAATGAAAGGACAAAACATAATGACACACTTAATGGTTTCAAAACACTTGAGAGAACTATTAAAGAATTCAAGCACAAACAACACTAAAACACTGTACCCTGGATAAACTCAGACATGATAAAACTCATGAAAGAATGAGACCAAGCTCTAAAAATAACAAATAAAACTAAATCAACTCATGACAGAGGAAAATTCACCATGTTGAGAAATAAAGTTGTAAGTTTGTTAAGAAAAGCAAAGGCAGATTTCTTCTTCACTATAATTGAAAAATCAAATGGAAATGCTAAAATAATATGGAACCAGCTTAGAAAAATGACAGGTGATCGCCCCAAAGAACAAAACATTTTAGAAATTAATATAAATGAACAATTAACAAGGAGTATTCCGGTTATAGCAGAGGCATTGAATTACTATTTTATTGATTCTGTTGCTAACATAGCTAGCTATTTTACACCTGAGAACACATACACTCCTTCAATAGATACAAGTCAATCAGTTTACAGTTTAAAAAAACATTACGGAATCAGAGATAGCACAGACTATCAAATCACTAAGATCATCTAGATGTAAAGATATTTTTGGTATGGATACGGTGATGCTCAAGGAGCTCAGTACAACAGTCACATGAAGATTTGAAGATTTAGTTTTTATTTAAAGTTTGACAAGGCAGGATATTGAAGGACAAAACCCTGAAATGTATCAAACAGAACACATACTCAAAACAACCTTACCTAATTGAAATAAATTAAATAAATAAATAATAATAAATAAAACAACCAGGTAGAGTAAAAACAGATACACAAAAAAACCTGGAATACATCAGGCATCACGCAAAAAACAAACAAACTGTAAATTATTTATAAAACAGTTTAAGAGCACGTGGAATAAAAGAAAGTTTGTGTCTTTTTGATTTACTCCTGGGCACAGCAAACTCCCTATGCTGCCGTAGTAGGTAAGTAGGTCTTGAAGCCACAGACAAGAAACAATGCAATGGTGATGAACTGTCTTTGAGTAGTTTTGTAAAAGTACGTATAGTGGCCTCGTCGCGCCTCTCACTCAGTGATGGGACAGTAGAAGTTGGAACACCTATTATCCGACAGCAACGTTTTTGGACCCTTTCCAGCTCATCAGAGAGACCTTTAGGTAGTCCACCCCATTCTGGGCTAGCGTACTCAAGGACTGGCCGAATAAATGTTAGAAACACTTTCATTAAAACATCACAAGGGAGACCCGCATTTTTAGCAACACAGAGATAGTGTATTCTAGGACGAACCTTCGAAATCATGTACTTAATGTGGGCATCCCACGACAGATCAGAAGAAATTTGGACTCCAAGCAGTTTAAAAGTGGAAACTCTGCCAATTGCATGTCCTGATATTACGGGAGAGGAAGGGCAGGGAATGTTTTCATCTTTCCTGGCGCTTATGACCATGTCCACAGTCTTACCTCTATTCATTGCCAATGAAAATTCTTGTCCCCAATCCGCCACTGAATCCAAGGCTCTCTGAGTTAATCCTGGTAGGGATCCCATTAAAAATTCAGTAATTGTTAAATCATCAGCATATTTTACCGGAATTACTGACGGAGGCAGAAATGAATCCAAGCTGTTTATGGCGATGACAAAAAGCAGAGGGGATAGAAGACCCCCCTGAGGAACACCAGCTGCAATTGGATAAGAGTTAGACACACAGGAGCCCCACTTCACCTTTTGCTCTCTATTACTCAGGTAGCTCCTTACACCGAGCCAGAGCGGTCGTCTGACATTCATGTCAGCTAAAGCATAGAGCAGTTAACAATGATCAATTGTGTCAAAAGCTCGAGTAAAATCAACAAAAACAGCATCGATGTCCAATTTAGGATTGGTGTTAAGAGCATCATGCCAGGATTGCAAAATTTGAATCAGAGAAGTATCAGTTGATCTGTTCGCCATGAAGCCATGTTGTGATGGTTGAATTTTAGCAACTGTATCCTCCAGAATGGCATCTCTGAGGATTCCTTCATACACTTTTCCAACACAGCTGAGTAATGAAATCTGCCGATAGTCTACTGGAAAACTAGGCTTTGTTTTTTTTGGAACAGCCTTGACTACAGCCTCCTTCCATTGTTTTGGGAAAATATTATTTTGCATGCACGTGTTAAAAATATCACATAGCACCGGTGCCAGTTCCTCGTGAAAGGTCTTTAATATGCAAGGAGGAATGTCGTCAGGACCAGCAGCCTTTGCTGCCTTCACTTTGCGGAGTCTGACCTTAACTTGTCCAATACTCAAAAGAGGTATACTGCAACTGGATAACTTGCAGGCAACCTCTTCCTCAGACGGAGAAATATGACTTGCATAATTCCACACAGAAGCAAAGTGCTTTGCCAGGTGATCACATTCACATTGCATGATCTTATGATCCTGAGACACCACATCACTCTTATCTTCTTCCATCCCCATTAAAGCCTTTACAGACTTAAACCATTGTTTAGGCTTGGTGTTTTGCAGTTTCTCGACCTCATGTTTATAATATTGTTTCTTTGCATTCTTCATTTTTTTGGCAATAATTGTTTTTAGTTTACTGTAGGATGGTTTATTGCCAGAACAAAAGGCACGCTGTCTTTCTTTTATCAGATCTTTGATTTGTATGGTCATCCAAGGTTTGTCATTATTTGTAATAGAAACTTTCTTAAATGGAATTGTTTTGTCTAAGATAGACTTGATCATAGAAGTGAAGGCACTAACCTTAGCCTCGGGGTCCGTAACCTCATGAATGTGAGAAAAATCAGAAGTATTCACGAGAAGGCCCAATTGCCTATTTATTTCAGAAGTACGTTTTCTACAAAAAATGTGCTTGACAGGCTTGGTGGGCCAGTTTCCAGCATTTAGCAGGATAGTCTCATGGTCAGAGGAGCCAACAGGAGGCAAATGCTCTGGTGACTCATACATGGAGGAAATGTTAGTAAAGATTGAGTCTAATTGACTGGTCTTCCTTGTTGCTCCAGCCACTATTTGTTTCA
Source organism: Romanogobio albipinnatus (assembly GCA_023566225.1). Taxonomy (NCBI): domain Eukaryota; kingdom Metazoa; phylum Chordata; class Actinopteri; order Cypriniformes; family Gobionidae; genus Romanogobio; species Romanogobio albipinnatus. Next base: position 32,037,990 of record CM042257.1, read on the forward strand.
GACCATGTCTGCTACAGATGGTTTCAGACTTGTACTTATTTGTATCACCAAGTATGACAATTGCGGCCTGTTGGTAATTGCATTCAATATTCCTAAGGCAGCAATCCAGGTACTGAGTGATTATTGTGTCAGGTTGTGCTGTTGTTGAAGATTGCGGAGGAAAATACAGCACAGCTGCGATAATACAACCTAACCCTCGAGGGAGACGACTGGGACGTAACCAGACCCACAATGCTTCATATTTGTCGTCTTCTAGGTGAGTCAGTCGAATCTGAGTGATGTTTTCATCTACATACAAAGCGACTCCTCCTCCCCCACAGCCCTCACGATCCCGCCGTTGTATTGTATATCCAGGCAGAGTTACAGTTGAGTCTGGGATATCAGCATTTAGCCAGGTCTCGGACACAGCAATGGCTGCTGAGTTATTAGTCACAGCTATACTGTACAGCTCATCGCACTTGTAGCGTAAGGAGCACACATTGGAAAGTAGAAAACCAGGCATGATTGGCCTTGACTTATGTTGGTTTGTCTTAATGTAAATTAGGTTCTTAGGATGGTAGCAACAGTCAGAAGAAGTAACAGACTTAACTCAGTCAGCTTGCTCTTAACATCCACTGTAGTCCCACAGAAAGAAGGACGATTTCCAACAATTGTAGATATTGTGCGAATGTAATTTTATCCCGGATTTCTTACCCCTTGGGCGAGATCTAAGTCGTAGAATCCCAGTTTGCTGCAAGATGGTTTTAACTTCAGGAGCCAAAGGGGATAAATATCTTTTCAAACTTATTAGGGAATTTAAATTGTACTTAAAACCGAGTTGTGTCATTATTAACTTGGAGAAAGACAGAGACAGTTACTTGAAAGGTTGCAGTGGAGAATTTTCATCCATCCAGTTGTAGTCGAGTAGGCCACAATTTTCCTAGAAACCATCAAATATCTCCTCAGAGTAATTCCATCCAAATGTCCTGATGCCCAGTTTAGAAATAGAATCACACTATAAGGTGATCTGTTCGTGCATTTCTAGACTTTGTTGGACGTTGTGGTGCTTTGTGAGTTCACGGCACAGGAAGAAAAGAACTTGTGGAATAAAGTCGTTATTTTGATTTTTTTTTCGCTCAAAAACTATTTTCGTCGCTTCTTAAAATTATTGTAGAGCCACTGTAGTGAGATGGACTTTGTAACAACGTTTTTAGTGCCTTTTATGGGTCTTGTGAGTGTAAATGTACTGAGTGTCAATGGAGGCCTTTCTCAGCCATCAGCTTTCAACAAAAATATCTTCATTTGTGTTCCAAAGATGAACGAATGTCTTACGGGTGTCGAACGACATGAGGGTGAGTAATTAATGACATCATTTTCATTTTTGGGTGAACTAACCCTTTAAGTTAATATTGTTTAAAAAGCTAAAAAAAAAAAAAGGTATGTTCTGAGCAGCTCAAAATTCATGCGGCTGCCCTTAAAAACTCCACATGCCCAATTACCAAGATTATTAATCTGTCCATTTCACAAAATATGTTTCCAAGCGCTTGGAAATCAGCTGTTGTTGCTCCCATTTTCAAAAGCAGAGATCCTCATTCCATGTCAAACTACAGACCCATCAGCATATTGCCTACAGTGTCTAAGATTGCAGAGAAATTGATATCAAAAATAAAAAAACACAAACTTCAAAATACAATCAAAAATCAATAATAACAAGGCCAGTTCAATAATTAGAACAACAATAAATACATATCTTAAGTCAACAAAGAAACAAAGTAAGCAGACAAGACATTAGCATCAGAAACCCTGATCCAAACATTATATTCCTCGCCACAGTAAATCTGCTGATTGGTAGCAGCAGGCCGAACCAAAAACAGCAGTCCGTGCAGCCTGCCGGCCCTTAACACGGGCGCACTGCAAATTGTAAGTCGCTGATCATCAGTCAACAGTTCTGACCATCCACAGCACCCCAACGGTAAATTAAACTCAAAGAAATCAATATTAATATCAGTGTACCAAACAACATAAACTAGATTGTGTGCACTCCAACCAGCTAATGATGTACTGCCACCCAAAATAAATATATAAATGAGGAATAAAGTGTCTTATTACCAAATAAATATGCTATGAATACAAAAATCACTGTCCCTGTATATAAAAATAATTTAAAAAAATAAAAATAAAATAACCATTTGAAGAATTCTCTCATCTGCGCAGAAAAAAAGCATACATGTGGCTGCTTCAGACTCGTTGTATACGTGAAACAGGCCTCTGCGTGACTGGGGGTGGGAATGCATAATTTCATGAACCAAAATGAAACAAGCTAAAGGTATATATATAACAAATTGTCAACACATTCCAACAAAATTATTTTAATTGTAAAATCACCTTCATCCAGGAAATCTAATTGGCAAGAGAAACTTTCACATTCTTCTGTACATCTCAGCATCTCATGAACTTGACGAGCTTCCTTAGTCCTGGCAAAAATGCACAGTAATCATTTCTAAATGTGTTCACCACCATATTTGACTAAAAATGTTAAGAAATGTACTTAATATTTCATTTTAGAAAGAGAAAAGCAATCCAACCTACCGTCTCGGTCGAATGAAGATAAAATAGCGTCGTTGTCTGGCAGAGGCAGCAGTCATCGGAGCGGAGTCAATACTATTCGTTTACACGTCATCAAATTGTATTTTACATTAACAGAACTTGAAATAAAATTACTTTTCATTAACTGAAAATGTTAAACTATGACAAGTCATGATAGTATATTGAATCAATAGGCATTATTTGTGTGTCATCCGAGCTCAATAAGTGAAGTTTTAGTAACTAATTTCGGGAGGAGCACGTCCAGATAATTAAACCTTCTAAATAATGGAGCACGCCAGATAATGTAATCTAATCAAACCAAAGTGGAGCACGCCCAGATAATTAAAACCTAATTAAACACGAGTGGAGCATACTGAACTAATCAATTCAATCAACAACAGGAGTGTTTATATACAGCCGACTCACCTTCCTTTCGTTGACAGTTTCTTAGCATCCCTCCACCACCCCATCTCCTCACTTGATTGAATAAAAACCTCTTAGACGTCAACTCAATCCATAACGCAATACAGTCTAGTTCTAGACCAATCCTATCACGGGGGGGGGGGGGGGGGTAGGGGGGGTGGGGGTACTCTGGGTTCGGGCCAAAATTCCGAGCCCGGAGCCCTCCCCCGGACAGCACGCCAAATACGCATAATTTTTTACTCCATTTAATTTGATGTAAGTGTGAACTCGTGAAAATAACAATTACAAGTAAAAAGTCTAACAGTATCTCAGAACTTTATTTTTTATTTCACAACAATATATATATATATACAGGGAGTGCAGAATTATTAGGCAAGTAGTATTTTTGAGGATTAATTTTACAACATTAATAATTAAACAACAACCATGTTGTCAATGAACACAAAAAACTCATTAATATCGAAGCTGAATATTTTTGGAAGTGGTTTTTAGTTTTAGCTATTTTAGGGGGATATCTGTGTGTGCAGGTGACTATTACTGTGCATAATTATTAGGCAACTTAACAAAAAACAAATTTATACCCATTTCAATTATTTATTTTTACCAGTGAAACCAATATAACATCTCAACATTCACAAATATACATTTCTGACATTCAAAAACCAAACAAAAACAAATCAGTGACCAATATAGCCACCTTTCTTTGCAAGGACACTCAAAAGCCTGCCATCCATGGATTCTGTCAGTGTTTTGATCTGTTCACCATCAACATTGCGTGCAGCAGCAACCACAGCCTCCCAGACACTGTTCAGAGAGGTGTACTGTTTTCCCTCCTTGTAAATCGCACATTTGATGATGGACCACAGGTTCTCAATGGGGTTCAGATCAGGTGAACAAGGAGGCCATATCATTAGATTTTCTTCTTTTATACCCTTTCTTACCAGCCACGCTGTGGAGTACTTGGACGCGTGTGATGGAGCATTGTCCTGCATGAAAATCATGTTTTTCTTGAAGGATGCAGACTTCTTCCTGTACCACTGCTTGAAGAAGGTGTCTTCCAGAAACTGGCAGTAGGACTGGGAGTTGAGCTTGACTCCATCCTCAACCCGAAAAGGCCCCACAAGCTCATCTTTGATGATACCAGCCCAAACCAGTACTCCACCTCCACCTTGCTGGCGTCTGAGTCGGACTGGAGCTCTCTGCCCTTTACCAATCCAGCCACGGGCCCATCCATCTGGCCCATCAAGACTCACTCTCATTTCATCAGTCCATAAAACCTTAGAAAAATCAGTCTTGAGATATTTCTTGGCCCAGTCTTGATGTTTCAGCTTGTGTGTCTTGTTCAGTGGTGGTCGACTTTCTGCCTTTCTTACCTTGGCCATGTCTCTGAGTATTGCACACCTTGTGCTTTTGGGCACTCCAGTGATGTTGCAGCTCTGAAATATGGCCAAACTGGTGGCAAGTGGCATCTTGGCAGCTGCACGCTTGACTTTTCTCAGTTCACGGGCAGTTATTTTGCGCCTTGGTTTTTCCACACGCTTCTTGCGACCCTGTTGACTATTTTGAATGAAACGCTTGATTGTTCGATGATCACGCTTCAGAAGCTTGGCTATTTTAAGACTGCTGCATCCCTCTGCAATATATCTCACTATTTTTGACTTTTCTGAGCCTGTCAAGTCCTTCTTTTGACCCATTTTGCCAAAGGAAAGGAAGTTGCCTAATAATTATGCACACCTGATATAGGGTGTTGATGTCATTAGACCACACCCCTTCTCATTACAGAGATGCACATCACCTAATATGCTTAATTGGTAGTAGGCTTTCCAGCCTATACAGCTTGGAGTAAGACAACATGCATAACGAGGATGATGTGGTCAAAATACTCATTTGCCTAATAATTCTGCACTCCCTGTATATATATATATATATATATATATTGTGACAAGTCTCCCGAGCTCTCGTCAGCGTTGCCCTGCAAACAAAAACGGATCACCTGCAAGCACTCAGCACGGACCGGACCGTCACAGCTGCAGGCGATCAACACGCAGCATAAAGCACAGCACCTCGGGACTCCAGTTTGAGCACGACACTCCATGCAGCGAAATGCTAACACTTCTCTCTCTCACCCAGACAGCAGCCTGTGAAGCTCCGGCCACACCGCTTCACTGACGTCACCGCTAGTCACCCGGCACCACAGAGGAAGGAAGCACAGCGCACCAGCACCTCACTGTTTCAACGTTTGTTCACTTTGGCACAATAAAACCACCCTCCAGGGGTATTTCACCAATTTCTGTGTTGTGTGATTCTTCACCCTGCAACAGTGGTGGAGAATGCGGGCAAGAGTGTGAAGAATCACCAACCGACCCAGGACTTTTATGTTGTTTTTTTTCCTCTTTCCCCAGTCAACGAGAACCCGGATAAAGGGCGGCGCTCCTCCCCGTCATGGAAGACCTGCTCAAATGCCTGGCAGAAGTGAGTGTGCGGCAGCAACAAATCACGGAACATCTGGCGGCTCGTCAGGCAAAGGTGGAAGAAGAATTTGCCGCTCTCCGCCTCTCCGCTGCTCAGCACGTTCCGCTTCCTGAACCCCGCATCTGAGCAACCCAGCTGCTGCCAAAACTAACCTCTCAAGATGACGTTGAATTGTTTCTGCAAATGTTCGAGACCACGGCGGCTCGGGAGAACTGGGATCGTAGCAAGTGTCCGCCCAGTTGTTCTCGCCTGTCACTGGTTGCTCGAGGGAACACCCACCGCGGGTCAGGTTGCGGAACGGGGGACAGTTGACCGGATGCTCCAAGCTCTCCCACCGCACACCCGGCGGGTGGTGGGAATGACGAACCCGACCACCATCGCTGAGCTCGTCGAGGTCATCGAACTGGCGGAAGCGGCGATGCACTGCGAGCCCGGGGAGCGAGCGCCGTCTTTCCCTCGGAGGATGGTCCAGGAGCAACGCACGGCGGAAGGTACCCCGCACACAGTGCACAGGCCTGCGGCTCCCGGCCCAACCAACGCCCACGGACGAACCGGCCCTGCCGGTGCGCACATGGTTGGCTGGCTGCAGTGTACATCAAGAAACGCCCCACGGAGCTCCGCGAGCGGAGGTGAAAGTCAACGGACGATTGGCGACACTCGTCACATCCCGGCCCGCCGAGTGATGATATCTGCTGGCCCCGGCGCCTGGCCGGTAGAGGTTGGCATTGTAAAGGATCTTCCCCTTTCCGTGCTCCTTGGCCGGGTTTCGAAGAGCTACTTCGGGCCTCCACGCAGCCAGCCAGCCAGGCCGGGAGCCGCCGCCGCCACGACCGCCGCAGCCGAAGAAGAGCCACCTAAGCCGCCCTGCTGGCAAAGGACAGCGGGAGAGATGGTGAGTCCCCCTCCCAGGCTTCTAATGTTTTCTTTGATGTTTTACAACAGGTCCAGGGAGGGGGCTCGTTCGCGAGGGCTCAGCTGGAAGATGACGACTGAAACACTGTTGGTCCCAGGTCCGAACAGTGAATGGCCAAGAGCACCAGCCAGCACCCCATCCTCTCCCGCACTTCGTTGTGAGAAATGGCCTGTTGTACTGTGTCGCCCAGTGGAGGGGGGAGGTAAGAGCTGCTCGTGGTGCCAAAAACAAAAGTGGAGATGGTCATGGAGCTAGCCCACGGCCATCCGATGGCCGGCCACCTGGGGACCGCCAACACCATCCAGCTCATCCGGGACCATTTTCACTGGCCGGGATTAGATGGAGACCTGCCAGCGGACTGCACCACGAGCCCCTCCCCCCAGTCCACTCATTCCGCTCCCCATCATCGGGGTACCTTTCGAGCGAATTGGAATGGACCTGGTGGGGCCGTTGCCTAAGTCTGCCCGTGGACACGAACACATCCTCGTGATTGTCGACTACGCCACCCGGTATCCAGAGGCACTTCCCCTTCGAAAGGCAACAGCAAAGAACATCGCCAAGGAGCTCTTCCTTCTCTGCACCCGAGTCGGCATCCCAGCTGAGATACTGACGGACCAAGGGACCCCCTTCATGTCCCGGCTGATGGCTGACCTCTGCCGGCTGCTGCAGGTAAAACAGCTCTGAACCACTGTCTACCATCTGCAGACGGACGGCCTTGTAGAGCACTTTAACCAAACCCTAAAGCAGATGCTCCGGCGTGTGGCAGCCGAGGACGAGAGACTGGGATCTAATGCTCCCCTACGTCCTGTCTGGAGTCCGGGAAGTCCCCCAAGCCTCTACTGGTTTCACCCCTTTTGAGTTGCTCTTCAGCCGTCAGCCAAGGGGCCTCCTGGATGTGGCCCGGGAAGCTTGGGAACAGCAGCAGCCGGCACCTCTCCGCTCCGCCAGCTGTACAAACGGGCGGCTCAGCCATGGGAGTTCCAGCCAGGCGACAGAGTCATGGTGCTGGTCCCCACCTCAGCGTGTAAGTTTCTCGCAACCTGGCAAGGTCCGTTCACCGTCGTGTAGCAAGTGGGTCCTTTAAATTACCGGCCATCAAGTGGGCAGTCCTGGAGCTCCGCTACTATCTGCTGGGATGCTGCTTCACTCTGATGACGGATCACTCCCCGCTGCAGTGGATGGCCCGCGCTAAGGACACCTGAAGGCGGCAGCACAGCCAAATCATCATCCTCAGATGACTCCAGCCCACCTTGTGATGCGGCGATAGACATTTCTTCGTCTTCCGCCGCGCCAAACGCCACAGTCGGGACAGCAGGAGCCCCGATGTAGACGCCTGAACACAGACTGGGTTCGGTGCATGAGAGGGGGGTGTGGGCAGAGGCATGAGCGTCGGAGCTTTATTCCACACCATCACCCTCAGGTCACCCTGGCCACCAGCCAAAGTGTCGCCTCTCGTGGAGACGACAGATTGGGGTGTGGCAGAGGGGACTCTCACTCCGGCATCAGCACGGAGTTCACGGAGTCTCGACCGTAACACAGAGATGATCATGTTCCCGCAGTGAGAACATGAACCAGACTCAGTCGGGGTGTCAGTTCTCTTCTGGCCAATTAACAAACAGTGTATGATTATTATTCTGGCAACTTTACAGGTCAGGGGTCATATTAGATTGGAATATTAGAAAGATCGGAGTCATCATGCCGGAGATGGGTTTATTGAGGATGACGTATCGATTAAACAATTATTAAATTGCAATATTCGATAGATCGGAGTCATCACGCCGGAGAGGGGTTTATTGAGGATGACGTGTCGATTAAACAATTATTAAATTGCAATATTCGAGAGAACGGAGTCGTCACGCCGGAGGCGGGTTTATCGAGGATGACGTGTCGATTATATAAGCAAGATCTTAAAATGTATGCAATGTTTAATAGGCTGCCAGTGCAGTGTTGAGTTTGTTTATTAAGCGAGCAGGGCAACCACCCAGCAGAGCATTACAATAATCTAGCCTTGAGGTCATGAACGCATGAACTAACTGTTCAGCATTTTACATTGAGAGCATGTGCTGTAATTTAGATACATTTATAAGATGGTAGAATGCAGTTTTACAGATACTAGAAACTTGGCTTTCAAATCAGAGATTGGTATCAAAGAGCACACCCAGGTTCCTCACTGACGACGAGGACTTGACAGAGCAGCCATCAAGTGTTAGACAGTATTCTAGGTTACTACTTGTGAAGCTTTTTTGGCCAATAATTAAAAATTCTGTTTTTTCTGAGTTAAATTGTAGGAAATTACTGGTCATCCAATTTTTTAAATCAGCTATGCATTCCGTTAATCTTGTAAATTGGTAAGGTTCGTCAGGGCGTGAACAAATATAGAGCTGAGTATCGTCAGCATAACAATGAAAACTAACGCCATGCTTGCTAATAAAATCTCCCAGTGGTAGCATGTACAGGGTGAAAAGCAACGGTCCTAGCACTGAGCCTTGCGGTACTCCATACTGAACTTGTGATCGGTGTGACATCTCTTAATTTACTGCTACAAACTGATAACGGTCAGATAAGTATGATTTAAACCATGCTAATGCAATTCCACTAATGCCAACATCATTTTCGAGTCTATTCAAAAGAATGTTGTGGTCAATAGTATCAAATGCAGCGCTAAGATCGAGTAACACTAATAGAGAGATACAACCACGATCAGATGATAAGAGTAAATCATTTGTAACTCTGATGAGAGCAGTCTCAGTACTATGATACGGTCTAAATCCTAATGGGAAATCCTCACAGATACCATTTCTTTCTAAAAAGGAACATAATTGTGAAGACACTGCCTTTTCAAGTATTTTTGACAGAAAGGGTAGATTTTAGATTGGCCTGTAATTGACTAATTCTGTAGGATCAAGTTGCGTTTTTTTTAATAAGTGGTTTAATAATAGCCAACTTTAAAGTTTTCGGTACATACCCTAATGACAAAGATGAATAAATTATATTAATAAGAGGATCTATGACCTCTGGTAGCATCTCTTTTAATAGCCTAGTCGGTATAGGGTCGAGCATACATGTTGTTGATTTTGATGATTTAAGAAGTTTAGCCAATTCTTCTTCTCCTATAGCAGTGAATGAGTGTAATTTTTCCTCCGTGACACTACAATGCTCTGTCTGATGAGATACTGTTGTAGACGGCTACATGGTTATAATTTTCTTCCTAATATTATAAATAGAAGTTGAAGCTTTATTTTTGGTTAATTTAGCTACTGTATCGAATAAGCACCTTGGGTTGTGTTTTTTCTTCTTCTAAGAGAGTCGAGAAATAAGCAGATCTAGCAGTTTTTACGGCCTTTCTGTATGCGATCATGCTCTCGTTCCACGATTTACGAAAAATCTCTAGTTTTATTTTCTTCCAGCTGCCCTCCATTTTTCTGGCTGCTGATTTAATTTTGACATCTTTAATTTTGACTATTTTCTTTAATCTTCTTTAAGCGCAGGGGAGCAACTGTGTCCAAAGTACTAGAAAAGAGAGAGTCAGTAGTTTCTGTTGCAACATCAAGTTCTTCTAAGCTATCTCGGATGCTGAGGAGATGAAACTGATGAGGAAGATTATTTACAAAACAATCTTTAGTGGCAGCGGTGATAGTCCTGCCATATTTGAAGTGAGGGGACAGCTTTGCAGCCTTAGCTAAATTAAGTATACATGATACTAGGTAGAATTTCAAAGGTATCAACATTTATTCCATGTGACAGTATTATATCTAAAGTATGATTATGGCGACGAGTGGGTCCTGACACTTGTTGCCTAACTCCAATAGAGTTTAGAATGTCTCTAAATGCTAATCCCAATGCATCTTTTTCATTGCCTACATGGATATTAAAATCACCAACAATTAGTACTTTATCTGCAGCTAGTACTAACTCTGATAGAAAATCAGCAAATTCTTTGGTATAGTCTGTATGGTGCCCTGGTGGCCTGTATACAGTAGCCAACACAAATGTTAAACAGGATTTATCATTTACACTACATAACCTTACATAAAGCACCACTACTTCAAAGGAATTATATTTGAACCTAGTAATACTGAAGATATTATTATAAATTACAGCAACTCCTCCCCCTTTACCTTTCAGACACGACTCGTGTTTATAACAATAATCTTGGGGGGTGGACTCATTTAAAGTAATGTAGTCATCAGGTTTTAGCCAGGTTTCTGTCAAACACAGCACATCTAGATTATTATGTGTGATCATATCATTAACAATAAGCGCTTTTGGGGAGAGGGATTGAATATTCAGCAATCCAAACTTTATCATTTGTTCATCTGTATTAAATCTGTTGTTGTTTATTTGTTGGACATCAATTAAGTTGTTACTGTTGAATGGTTTTGATGTTTTTTTGTATTTGTTAATTTGGGGAACAGACACAGTTTCTATGTGATAATATCTAGGTGAAAGAGTCTCTATGTTCTGGGATTAATCTGACTTCAGTGACATGAGATAGCTAGCAGATGGTCGGTTTAGCCAGTTTGTCTGCTTCCTGACCTGGGCCCCAGTCAGTCAAGGTTTAGCTCTAAGACTATGTGCCAAATTACTATAGAGAAGAGCGGCACCGCCCCAAGAAGGATGGATCCCATCCTTCTTCAACAGGTCAGGTCTGCCCCAAAAGCTTTTCCAATTTTCTATGAACCATATGTTATTTTGCGGACACCACTTTCTCATTCTGTCTCTGTGAAGAACAAACCAATTCTACATATCTACATTTGAAATAAGAAGCTAATAAAAACACAATAACTATGGCATTAGGTTTTTGTGTGATTTTGGCTATTTTTATATCAATAATGGATGTTTACATTATAAATGCTAAGCAGGTGTAGCAATGGGCTTCATATAAAATGCTAAATATAACATGTTTTAACATCAATGAAATCCCCATTAGATCGCGACAGGAAGCTAATACAAACACTCAGTGGTGGTCTAAAGTGAAATTGAGTGAAAGTGTAATTTTAATCTTTTAAATTGTATTATGTAGCTTGATGCTAACTGTAGCTCTAATGCACCTGTTGCGCCAGGAGCTATATCCATTTCACAATCTATTTTGTTACAATAATTCACATAAAGGTCTCAAGAATATGCTTTTTAGTTTGTTTGTTTTCTAGAAAGACTTGAGATAATATGTGGATTACTGTATGTCTGTAACGTAACTCCCCCGAGACACAAAGGCTGAGAATCCAAACGCAGCTTTATTAAAGGATAATCCACAATCGTAGTCAAAAACAAGCAAAAGGTCATACACAGGCAAGCAGTAGTGATGTTACGTATGACACTGAAGCTTCGATGCGCGTATCGAGCATGCAAGACAATTTCTAGTGAAGCTCCGTTTCGGGGTGTGTATTGGTTTCCCAGAGTCACGTGATCGATAACAAATGAAGCTTCACTTTCCGTGCGCGTTTCGCTTTGCGTGTCAGAAGGTTCGAACCCCAGAGTCCTTGTTGGCTCAGTCAGTCTGGTTGATGGGTTTGTGAGGAGAGTGCTGTTGTAGCGTCTGGATCAATCAGACACACACATATTATTCATTTATATAATGAATAATCCAGCAAACTCACTCTCCCAAATAAGGCCTGTGAAAGGTTCCCCAAATGAAGCTACACACTGGCAGGACGCGGTGTCTTGTTACAGGACACACACTGAGACTGGGTTTTACGACGGAAAGGAATGTCCTGAGAGGTGTGAATCTCATTTAAACTCTTGCAGAGTTAGAGGAATAAAAACCTGTTAATCCTATATATATATTCTATATATAACCACTTGATAAATGTGCAAACATGTATCTAATTTTCCCATCTCATGATTTTCCCTTTTATGTGGCGTTTGTATTCTTGTAAACTCAATTGGGTTAATGTTTCAGACTTTGCATATTATGCTTAACCAACATTATATGTGCGGCATGTTTGGTCTCTAAAAAAGCCAATCTTCGTCACCGATTTGTTAATTTACATTACATGTTGCTAACTTTGTGATGCATTAGTATTATAAGAATCTTAAAGATTCTTTCCTTAAACACCCAATGAAAGTACATATTCAAATGCCCTGCTAGAACACAAAGGGTCGTAAAATTTCCCTCCAAAGGGAAATATTCTCATTGGCTCTTGCACCTCCAGGGGGGGTGCCATCTTCACGCTTTAAAGTCACTGATCAGCTTTTAGAGGGGGCTTTTTCTTTTTCTGAAATGCTGACGTGAAGATGATGCTAAACTAGAAGCCTCTAAGGACCCACCAAACCTTGTGCCAGGCTGCGGCCTTGTCTTTCCATTCACCAAAGATACACTGACTACCACTGGTTCTCTCTCATCAAGACCACATCAGCAAGGATCAACTGAAGCCTCAACAAATTGCATCAGGACAGTTTAATTCAAATGGGCGAGACATGCAAGTATCAAACTTAGTCTCATTATTTGATACATTAAGTATCCTTACCCCTTTTAAAGAAGGGCATTTTAGAACTAAACTGATGGTTTGCTCAAGGCTGTTGATGTGCTGAATTTCAGACAATGCTGTAACTTCTTGCTTTCCTGTATTCTGCTTCAGCTCTTTTTCCCTTGGTAAACTGTATGCATGTATGTGTGTGTATGTTAGAGTAGTTTAAGTGTTTAGACTAGTTAATACAATCTTGTTCATGTTACACATAAAGTTGTCCGTGTCTCAAGCTCATAACTGGAGTCACTAATCATTTAGATCTTGGTTACTGCTCTTAGTAGTATCGTAAATTAAGAAAGACATTTCCCATGCCCCAGAAATGTACATTTCTTAGAGTTAATAAACAATTGATCCTGAGTGTTCATGGGACAAATAGGTTCATTGATTGTAAAATTAATTTACGACAGTAAATTAATTATATTAACTAATCCAAATATTCATAATAAATTATAATATTATTTATTATTAATATTTCATATAGAGCTAATTTGCTACACTGTACTTTGAAAGTTAATCAATACATTACATTTAGATAACCAAAATGTATTGTTTTTGTTGTTGTGTCTTTTTTATTTTGGTAAAATCTTTGCACTTTTGTTGTTTTCTAGGTAATTTGGGGTTAGGGTGGGATTAGGGGATAGGGTGTTGGTGTTTGGTGAAGGGTTTGTATTTAGAGCAACGGCAACAGGCAAAAAGAAAAGAAAGACTTCCCCTATCTGGGAATTATTTTGAGTTTATAGCTTCCATTGTATGTATGCTTTTCTACTGTCTAAAATAAGAAATAGACTCAGCCCCAACACTGTGAAACTGTTTTTTTTTTCCTTAATAAAAATAATTAAAAACGTTATCACTTTTATGTTATTCCTACAATTGCACAAGCACTATCACTGCCAAGTGTCATTAGCACATTTAATGATCCTATCACACAATGTCCTTATTCACTATGTGTGTGTTGAGAGAGAGAGAGAGAGAGAGAGAGAGAGAGAGAGAGACTATATTAGATCTTATTGAATCATATAAGATCATATTATAGCCTATTTTATTGTCACAATTTAATGAGTAAATTAATTTATTTACTGGACAAATTAAACACAAACGTGTAAGGCTTTTATTTGTACACATAACATTGAAACGATGGAAGTGTGTTGTGGTTGCTTCATCTGACAGAGCTTCTTCCACAGGCTTCTGGCTGCTTTATTTTAAATAAGCACCAGATGGCACTGTTCTCGACACTCTTGAAGCTTCAAATCTTTTCCCGGAACAGTCAGGGGAAAGCCTCACTGCTTCATGAGGCTTCATTTCCCAATCCCTAGCAAGCAGTCCAAACAGGAAAACAAGGCAGGCGAGACAGGCAAAAGGGTAATCCACAGAACAGGCAAGTAATCCAAGACCTAGAGGCAAGAAACCAGGGAGAAGGCTCAGAAATGCAGTGTTACAACAAACAAGACTTTGCAATGAATGACAGAGTGAACATGGTTATATAGGCTGAGGTAATGAGGTAAATGAGACACAGGAGCAAACAATGAGTGCTGATGAGTCCAGGCAAAGGATTATGGGAGATGTAGTCCTTGATGGAGTGACTGGGGTGGAGTGCCCAAAGGTGGTAATCAGGGGCACTCTCACTGGTGAATCGTGATAATGTGGTTTTAACCCCTAGGAGTCTGAGCTCTTTTGGGACCTTTTAGAAGTTTTGACATGCTCTTACATTTGTGCTTTTTCAGTTGCTTATAAACACATTAATGGCAAAAGTGTAAGTTCAAAGAGTATTGACAGAAAAATGTGAAAACCCTTCAACAGAAACAAACATACATAAAAATATGTAAATCAATTTCTTTCTATCTCTTTTGAAATACAGTACTCAAATAATATTCAACAAGCTTAAACACTTTCTGAGTACAAACTTTAACATACACAATTTGGAAAATTAACCTGAAAACTACATTTCAATATGTGTATATGAAAGTCACATAAACTACGTTATTTTAACGGTCTGCTTAATCACATGTGAACCACTGTATCCCGCGATTAAATCAAACACAAACAAAGATACCCAAATCAATACACCAGTAATATAATAACATTAATATCTGCTACACAAACTACATTCTGCACGAAATGGCCATATATAAGCAGCTTAAAGAAAGTAGACACTGAATATCTCTGTGCCGAACACAGACTTGCTGCGCAACACTGATTAGGTACCTGCCGCTTCACCAGCACAACGTTCTTCCATTCACAGAAAACTAACGATTAAAGTTCTCTCTTTGTGATAGGAACAGGGTACCTAGGGAAAGTTTGAACATTGACGTCTCTCACAACACCCTTGCTGTCTTGATTGACACTGATAACTCTGCCAAGTTTAAATTGTCCTCTGAGTGCATTCTGATCAGCTATCCAAACAATGTCTCCAATTGCAACGTCCCTATGCATGGTATGCCACTTAGTTTGTAAGAGTTGAAACCTGAAAGTTGGCTCCAATGTCTCCAGAACTATCCACCACTGACTGCATTGCTTGAATTGTTTGCTGAGACATTTGAATGGTTAACTGGAAAAGTCAAATGTTTTGACATCACCACTTTGGGATGCTCATTCCAGCACCAATGAACTGGGTGTTACATACTGGATGCAGTCCTCCTGGGCTTGCGCTCAACGAAAGGCATCGATGGACCTTTCGTTAGCAAGATTACCTGCCATTTGAAGGGTTATCTGTAATTCGCTGTAAGTTAGAGTAGACTCGCCTCCACAGTTTTGGAGTGCCCCTTAACAATGCACACTGCAGCCTTCGCAGCTCCATTCCTATGTGGAGAATCACCTGGATGAATCCACATCCACTCCGTTCCTTTTTGTGCTGCCGATTCCTCTAGTGCAGACTTATCAATGCACTCCAGGAACTTGTACAGCTCCTGCAAAACTGGTCTTGCATCAAATGAAATTGGTGCCTGGATCTGAATAGATATTTTTTGGAAAGCCCCTAACTGCAGTGATTCTTTGGAAGGCCATTAAGAAACCTTCGGTCGATTGGGTGTTGGCCAGCTCTATGTGGATTGCTCTGCTTGACATACAGCAAAAGACAATACCCCAGACCTTCATCAAAGCTCATTTCTTAACATCATCCCTCATGAAAAGGGTCCAAGAAGATCCACAGTTGTAAACTCGAAGGGTGCATCAGGCTGCGATCTCTCTGGAGGTAAATCACCCATCACTTGTTGACATTTCTTTGATCCTCCTGCACTGAACACAGCTGTCAGCAACTGTTTGAGCTATTCTTCTGCCCCTGATGACCCAAGCCTTCCTCCTCATTCTCAAATAAGTTGTTCTGCTGAACACAAAAGAAGATAGAGTGAAGAATGTTTGTAACAAAGCAGATAGAGCAACTATTGACTACCATAGTAATTTTTTCTATGGTAGTCATTGGTTGCTCTATCTGCTTGGTTACAAACATTCTTCACTCTATCTTCTTTTGTGTTCAGCAGAACAAAGAAAGTCATACAGGTTTGGAACAACTTGAGGCTGAGTAACTGATGACAGAATTTTCATTTTTGGGTGAACTATCCCTTTAACGTCAAGAGTAATTCTTTCACCTCTTAGGTTCAGACGGCTTGCAGCATGGTGTGTTATGTAAATAATGTCTGATGCTAAATCAATTGATGTCCCAATTTTCTGTCCAGCATTAGCTGTCACATTGAGAAGCATCATGAATACGGGCAGCTCCAGCAACCCATCTTCTGCTAGTAGACTTGGCTGATCTTTCGTCACATTGAACGCTCTTGCTGCAGTGTTTGAGAACACACTTCAGCATTGCTGTGCCACGTCTGGTGGAAGTCTACTGAGGAAGCCCTCTTGATCTTTAGTGTAGCACTTCCTTCCTTTCTTTCAGCATTTGGGCATAAGTGATAATGATGCTTAGGAACACTGTCCTCCTCACAGCTTTGGTTTTTGCATAAAAAGTTGGATTTGCAGAATGAATGGTCCGCGTGGACTTAAAGACACCTTTTGGAAGCTCCTAGTTTTCCTACCGCAGCCTTCTCGTCTGTTAGCTTCAGTGACTGGAACTGTTTGCAGAAGTAGAGCTTCCTTTTGTGCTTAGCATCACCAAAGGCTACACACCCTGATTGGTCGTTGCTTAATTTTGTGGATTTTGTTCTTGCCCACCTTGGTTCAGCTCTTAGCTCTTTCCTGTTTGGTTCCTCCTCCCTTAGTTGTTCAAGCTGCTCATAAATGCTTTCTTGCTTTTTGAGGAATACTAAAAGATTTTCAAACCGGTTGTCTGGTGTGACAGAGCTCTGCTGGTCAGAGACATGGACAAGCCATTCCTTCTTGAGGGACTCAGGAAGTTTTCCTTCAATTGACTAAGTCACCAACAGATTTTTGATAGCACCAGTATTTCCGAGGTCACTCAAACCCCCAATTGCCTTTTCTACTGCTAGAATTAATCCAACTTTTTTCAGTGGCTGGTGACTTCTGATAGCAGGGATTATTTGCAAGTCCTCCATTATTTCAATTGCAATAGCTGTCACATTACCATAGCGATTTTCCAAGACACAGAAAATGTCCTCTGCTGTATTATAAGTGGTGAGCCGGAGATCTCTTACAATCCTCTCATCGAGACTGTCTAGCTCCTGAATCATCTTCTTTTTCTGATCACCTTCTGGGATCCACCGCTGCCACCTGCAGTGCAGATCTTTTGCAGTCTTTGCTAAACTTTGAAGGTGCTTGAGCATGAAGTCATATGCTTTGTGATTGCCATCTGGAACTACTGCTGCTACACGTTCACTCTCAGCTTCGGCAACATGCAGTGCTGTGGACAGTTCAATGTCTCCATACCTAGCCCAGAGAGACATTTAATTTAATTTAATTTAATTTAAACTCACACTCACCCGCAGTTTTCTCAAGATCGGCTTGTTGCTGTTCTTTTAACACAGTTAACTTTTCTGCGTCCAGCTCCGCCTCTATCTCTGCGATGATGCCTGCTTCAAGATCATCATTTGCGTCCATGGCTTTCTCTGCTTGCTTTGTGAGTTTACTTAAACTGTCCTGAAGACTCTCTTCAGTCATCTCTTTGTAGGCTCTGCTTATGGAGTTGACTAGAGTTTCACAGGTTTCCAGTTCCTACTTGTTTCTCCCACGTGATCTAACATTTTTTCCACTGTCAAGCTTATTCTTTTCCCCACTAATTCCCCACTTGAAAAGTCACACATCATCAAAAGAGGTCTTAACTGGATTCCATTCTTCTTTTTATTGAATGAATTAGGTTGGTAAGTTCAAAGAGTATTGACAGAAGAAAGGTATAAAGTACAAACTTTAACATACACAATTCAGAAAATTAACCTGAATACTAATATAGTATGTGTATATAAAAATCACATACGCTACGTTATTTTAACGGTCTGCTTAATTACAAGTGAACTTCAGAATTAATTAATCTTTTTATCACTCTATCCCGTGATTAAATCAAACCCAAACAAAGATACACAAATCAATACACAAGTAATATAATAAAATGAATATCGTCTACACAAACTACATTCTGCATGAAATGGTCATATATAAGCAGCTTAACCCCTTGCCTGTCAAGTCAAGTCAAGTCAAGTCAACTTTATTTATATAGCGCTTTTTACAGTGCAGATTGTTTCAAAATAGCTGCACAGTGATAAACAGGAAAATAATGCAACAGAATTTGATTCGGCCGTACAGCCAGAGAAAATGGTGATGTCATCTAGCTCATTTCAATTATCATACAGTGACAATGTGGGCATATCAGTAATTTAGTTAATGTATTTAATTTAGTTTAGTAATTAAATTTATTTGGATATTTAGTTGAAAATTTTGTGTCCCCAACTGAGCAAGCCAAGCCAAAGGCGACAGTGGCAAGGAACCAAAACTCCATCAGGTGGCATAATGGAGAAAAATAAACCTTAGGAGATACCAGGCTCAGTTGGGGTGCAAGTTCTCCTCTGGCCAATTAACAAACAGTGTATGATTATTATTCTGGCAACTTTACAGGTCAGAGATCATATTAGATCAAAATATTCGAAAGATCGGAGTCATCACGCCGGAGACGGGTTTATTGAGGATGACATGTCGATTAAACAATTATAAAATAGGACTATTCGAAAGGTCGGAGTCATCATGCCGGAGACAGGTTTATTGAGGATGTTGTGTCGATGAGGCATTTATTAGATAGGAATATTTGAAGGATCGAAGTCATAACACTGGAGACGGGTTTATTGAGGATGCCGTGTCGATGAGGCAATTATTAGATAGGAATATTCGAAAGATCGGAGTCATTGCGTCGGAGTCAGGTTTATTGATGATGTCGTGTTGATGAGACAATGTCAGGTGGGAGTCTAATTGACACAGTCTCTGCAGACACTTCAGGGATGCGTTGGTTATGTCTAGGCGCAGGTCCACCATCTGATCTGGATACGGCCCGGATCTGGCTGACTACAGTAAACCTCGGGATAAACAGAGAGACTAACATTTGCGTAGATGCCATTCTTTTTATGATCAGGTGTTATGGGAAGTGTTCCCGGTTCTGGCTGACCTAGTTAAGCCTAGTTGACCTAGTGACCTAGTTAATGCTGACCTAGTTAGGCAACATCACTGATTATAATGGGTTCAATTGTCTTTTGTTTTGTCACATCGCGCCATTTGTGTCTGGTGTAGACACGGCGTCAGTCCAGCGTCCCTAGGAAGGCAGAACAAAAAGGACCTGCAATCGGGGTGAAAATTACAGCGACAGCACGGCAACAACACTACTACTTAACTCTTCCTTTTCTCTAACGCAGCCCAACATGGCCTCACCCCCTTTGTTGTGTATTCCCAGGGGCAGGATTTATGTAAATTTTAGGGTTAGTGATGTCACTAACCCGGGAGGAAGGTTTGTTGTAGTCCTTTAAAAGCGATTTCTGTAAAAGAAAACATCTCTACTTATTAGCTGCTTGCTAGACAGAAATAAATGTGCTCACCCCAAATCTCTATGACATTCTGATCCAGAGACATTATCTCACAAAATTTTTGCCAATGTTAAGTCTATGGAACTTTTTTGCCCAGTTCACACGCCAGATCGTCATAGCAGTGTTTTCCTCAATAAGCTGCAAGATTTGACACCTGATTAATGGGTCTACGACAGATGGTGCGGGATGAGTTAGGTGCCTAAGTTTTGTACGGAAGACGCATGTGAGATGATAATAATTGTAATGCTTCACTTTGCAAGCACCACTAATAAGTATGAGTGATAATAATAGTGATACATTGCTTTGCAAATATCACTAACTAGACATGTACATTTTCTGAAGAAAATGTTAGTGGTGCTTGCCATGTCAAAGTGCTGAGATGGTTGCACTAGGCAGTTGCTAGGGTCTTTTGCATGTTTGCTAGAAAGCTAACTCCCATGTCTGTACAATGTTCTGGTGCTGAGATATGACTTTTTCATTTTGCTATACGAATGCTAGGGTGCTCTAAATGCGTGTTGATACTTACAGACTTATTTCTCGTCTGAATTTACCCCATTCATGGATCTACGACAAATGGTGCAGTCCAGAAAAAGATTTTGCCCAGAAAAATATGAAAAATATTAATAATAATAATAGACAAATTTATAACATGTTATACATTCATAAATAGACTAAATGGAACATAATGCACCCTTATGAAATGTTTTTATTGTATTTTAGTGGTGCTATTCATCCAGTGTGCGAAGTTCTACATACTTTATGTACGCCCTTCTATGCCCCCCACCCCCCAGAGAAAAATATTGATAAATTATTTGCAGTGCATTGTCCTTATCTGAATCTTTTGACTTGTTCTTCCTAATCCTGTTAATCCAATTAAATTATCATCCAATGATGAATGTTTTATGAACATACAGTATCATTCACATATTCTCTCTATTTGTCTCTCAGGGGGACTCTCAGAGGTACTACTCCTGGCACAGTTTTGGTCCTGGTGACAAACATACACAGGAACTGTGGGTGAATCTGGATTCAGTGCATCAAGGACCTGTAAGAGTGCACACTATCCTGTCCAACACACATCGACAGGCATCGGTGAGACAATCGCACACATATATTCCTGTATTTTTATGGAAATAAGCACTTGGCTTACATGGATGCCAATGAAACACATCTTATTCTAGCTTTTAATTATGTTGCTACTTGGCATTTTAACTCCCTGCCTACATTTTGTTTTGTTTTTTTTCTTTATCATACTCCTTTGCTAGCGGGTGGCACTAACCTTTAACTTCCCTTTCTATGGACACCAAGTGAGACAAATCACCATAGCAACTGGAGGTATTGTATATAGACTCTGTTCACCTATCTCCTATATAAGGTCATTAAAAGCACGTCAGACTGGTTTGTGTTTTCCTTAGCAATTGGGGGAAATTGGTTATTTGTGCGTTTTTTCTGAGCATTTTATTTCTTCTGGGTGAACATGACAGGATCTGATGTCTATGTCAGCCTGTTCTGAGCATATTTATTCATGAGAATTAACTCTTTTAACCCAATCACTGCACTGTATTAGCAATGAGATCGTATTACAGTAAGAAATCAAACATGTAACAACATGCGGAGTGCGCATGATATCGGTTTCTGCACCGAATGTTGTAATGAGTTTACAACACTCGCAATGCGGATCAAAGATCATATATATGGACAGGAGTAAGCGTGTTTTCACGTTTAATGGACATATTTAATTTACTCTAGTGCTCTAAACATGAACCAGCACTGTGTATGCCCATATATTTAATCTTGACTTCCTCAAATGAAATATGTGCAAATCACGACACTAATTCTGATCATGAATGCGATGACATGATGAATTATTCTGATACACTGAATAATTCGAAAATTCAAAGAAGAAATTACAAAAAAGTAACTATGCTTTTATTCTTTCTGTGTTAAACTGACGTTTCATTTGTTCAGAGACTGTAGTTCTTGTAAATGTACTAAAAACGTTATTAGACCTTTTAAATGTTCTTCCGCGTTTCACCCTCATTCTTGGGAGTATGCTGTCATGTAAATTTTTTAAAAATGCATCAAGGTGCCCTCAACTGTTTTTTGTTCTCCGCTGTCATATTTTAATATTCATGCGTCTGTATAATGAGTGTGTTGCAGGTCTGTGTTTTATTGGTTGTTGTCTCCCCTTTTCCCAACTTTTACTCTCCCACTTTCCACAGCTTTACAAGCCCATTTATTGAGACTTTTCAACTCAGAAGTGTGAAAGGCCATTTGTTCATGACATTTTAACACTGGCAAAGCAAAGGTGGTCACCCAACAGACACACGTTGTCACTAATAGTTTCACTAATTGTTGTGTAGAATTAGTCTTTTGTACATTTTTAAAAAAGCTCTTTACTGTTTAGAATTCACTGCAGTTTATTTTGTTACAGTAAAGAATGATTCCTAAATTGTTCCCTTTTGTATGGATAGTATTGAAATCGATAAATTATCCAATTTAGCCCACATACTGATGTTGTGCTCAATGAATAAGTGACCTAGTATTGAGCAATTGGTGACAACTATTGTAAATAAAAATTAAAAATAAATTTTAAAAAACGTTTAAAAAAATTATATTACAATGTTCTCTATACAGACCCCTTCTCAGATAAATTGAGCACTAATGAGGAAGTATGTTTATACTACACTACAAAATTATTTATGAGTTGTCCACTTTTGGATTGATTGTAATGAAATTGAAAGACTAACACCTGTGTATGTGTTCAGCTACATCAAATTGTTTTGATATTATTTCATTTTATATATATATATATATATATATATATATATATATATATATATATCGTAATACTGAAGAAATGTAGCAAATTGCTGTCTTATTCATTTTTGTGTTATGTTAGTGTGGCAACCACAGGGGCAAAGGACGCTATATATGTTATATGTTCTAGTTTAGACTACGCCACCCTGGGAATTTCGCCCAGAGAATACTATCCGCGCACAGGTTCCCCACTAAAGACAAAAGCATGGAGACACAGGTATGTATACAAAATTGCAAAAAAGTTTATAATAATCTATAATAAAACCCATACACAAAAATAAGACAAGCATCAAGCAGTCAATTACAATGTTCACAGAAAGGAAGATGCGGCCTTGCAGATATGCATGTTCCCCTCATACACACTACGCACTCACAGCACAAAGAGCCCCAGTGAAATGATCAGTCACGGCAAACGTTGTAGACACCACCACCAAAGATAGGAGGGAAACGATCAACTTCCTGAGCCAAAGGCCGCAGCTCCTAAAAAAAACAAACACTCTCCACATCACACACAGACCACACAGAAGAAAATACTTTAGAAAAGGGTTATACAAGCTAAACAGGGGGATGACAAAGATGCACCCACCTACAGGCCTTGACATTCAACCTTAATAGGCCCAATCAAATAAGGAAAATAAACAAATTCACCAGTCTTTCCCAAAATCAACAAACAACAAAAATATTATTTATGTTTTACACATAAATCAACCACTTCAAATGAATAAACAATATACAAAATAAATAAATTCACAAATATTATATTTACCAAAAAAAAACAATTTAATACATGAAAATGTACACAAAAGAAAGAAAACCCACACTTATGAAAGCATAAATTACTCATACAAAACAAAATATTAACACAAAGGAAAAAAACAATAATTTGAGATCTTAATATGGGCAAAATATCCACTAAGGAAGTGTGTGAGCAGAAAATAGAAAGATGTAGTAAAGCACAGCAGGATCAGAACATTGTATCACAGCAGTCTCAAAATGGCCTATGACAAAACAGCGATGACACTGCACAAACTGCAGTTCTCCTGGAATTCGCACAAATGATTACGAAAATATATATATAAAATTTAAAAGGAGAAATTAGATGGTGACCTACCGTAGCTGCGAAGCCAGGCACCCAAAAGGACATCCCCTCAATAGTTTAATACAGTCGTCATTCACACCAAATCACGAACTAACAAAGCAAAAATGCAGGAAAGTTGCCCTCTAACCAGTTGCTACATTTTTAACCAGGCATCGACAATCAGTTAAAACATATCATACCCGCACCTGAAGTCCACAGACGCCCGCACAACAGCCATCCGAGTGAAGCCAAAACCACGTTTATAATGAAATGAAATGAGAGATTGTTGTCCGCCCAGAACGGTCACAGCCGCGTACAGCGAGAAGCAAACAGACGAGGGTCCACAAACGGCATGCTAGTAGCAGTCACAGCAGCGTACAGCAAACAGGCGAGGGTTCCCAAATAACGCACTGGGAGCGATCACAGCAGCGCACAGCGTGCAGCATGAATCAAACAGGCGAGAATTCACAGAAGACACGCAAGGAGCCTAAATACACGCGCAGATTAATGACGTCACATAACTTAGAATGCGGACAAATGGGCTTTCAGCTCATTATGCCACATTAGGTTTTAAAATCACTAGAAAACATTTCTCAAAACTCTTCACACAGTTCTCCTTACTTACTGCCTGCTTGGCTCAGTAAATGCCACATCCAAAACCCTTCGGTAATGCTTTATAATAACTGCATGCTATGAATAATTTGTTAAGCATTAGCAAATAGTTAATGTAACATTTTTAAAACATTAATACAATTATTAAACACATTATAGATATGCCTATAAATCAAGAATAAAGCATTTATAGCTGTATTTATAAACTGCTTATTAATGTATATTAATGCTTTATAAATTATGAAGTAACTATTTACTAATGCTTAATTAATGATTCAATTCAATTCAATTCAATTCTTTATTTAATGACCACACAGCCAGGCTGGTGGAATTTGTTTTCAGTACAGCTCTATGTACAGGTTCCAACATTACATTAAACAGTAAACAAATAGGGTGGTCATGCCTACTCCACAGTCCTGTGTTCAGAGTTCAGTATGCTTATTGCTCTGGGGATGAAACTGTTTTTAAAGCGAGTTGTTCTGGCGGCGATTGTCCTGTAACGCCTTCTAGAGGGCAGTAACTGGAAGGCGTAGTGTGCTGGGTGGGTGATGTCTGAAATTATCTTGTGGGCTCTGCGTAGTGTCCGTTTGTGGTAGAGTGATTCAAGGGATGGTAGAGGTGAACCAATAACTTTGGATGCTCTGTTGATGATGCGCTGTAATTCTTTCTGGGAAAGTGTATCTAGACTGCCAAACCAAACTGTGATGGATGTGGTGAGGATGCTCTCAACGATGGCCGTGTAGAAGCGGAGCAGGAGATGAAACCTTACTCTAAACCTCTTAAGCTGTCGGAGATGAAAAAGTCTTTGCTGGGCTTTTTTGTAGATATAATCTGAATTGATTTTCCATTTGAGGTTATTGCTGATATGGATTCCAAGGAATTTGAATGTATCAGTGATGGAGATAGGTTCACCGTCAATGAGCACAGGAGTTTTGGGGGATGGCCGATGTCTTAGGTCGATGATGAGTTCTTTTGTTTTTGATGTGTTGAGTAAGAGATCATGGTCTGTGCACCAGGTCACTGTTTGATTGATCTGTGCACGGTATTCGGTTTCTTGGTTGTTGGTAATGAATCCTACAATAGTTGTATCGTCCGCATATTTGTAAAGGCTGACAGAATTGTGGTGTGATGTAAGGTGGTTTGTGTAGAGAGAGAATAGCCAGGGTGAGAGAACACAGCCTTGTGGTGCGCCTGTGCTGAGGAACAGAGGGGAGGATGTATTATTGCTAATCTTTACCTTCTGTTGCCTATTACAGAGAAAAACTGTGAATCCAGTGACAGATGCATGGGTCGATATTCATGTCCAGTAATATATTAAACAGTTTGGCAGGGTTTATTGTATTGAATGCAGAACTGAAATCCATAAACAGGATGCGGGCATATGTGTTTGCGGACTCAAGGTGGTTCAGTATGTGATGTATTGCCAAGTTGACCGTATCCTCAGCTGACCTGTTGGCTCTGTATGCAAATTGGAAGGGGTCCATTAGGGGGGTGGTGACGCTTTTTAGGTGTTTGAGTATGATGCGCTCAAATGATTTCATGACTGCTGATGTCAAGGCAATAGGTCTGTAATCATTGAGGCAAAAGATGGTCTTGGTCTTGGGAACCGGGATGATAATGGATTCTTTAAAGCACTTGGGTACTGAGTTTCCACAGAGGGAGTTATTGAAAATGCTGGCGAAGACTCCAGCCAGTTCTGCAGCACAGTGGTAAAGAACGGTGGGGCTGATGTTGTCTGGGCCGGGGGCTTTATTCCTCTTAAGTCCCCTAAAGGTGCTCCTCACCTCCTCCTCATAAATGATATAAGGGGGGTGGTGGAGGGGGTCGGTGGTTGATGGTGGTGTAGCCGGTGCCTGCTCAAACCTCCCATAAAATAAATTAAGTGTTTCAGAAAGCTGATTATCGTCATCAGGTATGGGAGCTGGGGTTTTTTTTTGTAATTAGTCATATTTTGGAGTTTTTTCCAGATGAGATGTGTATAATTAGTTTTGATTTTTTCTTCTAGTTTAGTTGCATAGTTGGATTTGGCTCTTCTTATTGCAGATCTCAGTTTGTATTTGGCAGCCATATATTGTTATTTGTTTCCTGATAGATGAGCTGCATTTTTCACCTTTCTTAGCTGTTTAATGTCCTTGTTGAACCACGGTTTGTTGTTTTTGTAGTGTTTGATTTTCTTGAGTGGTATGCACAGGTCCATGCAGTAGTTGACGTATGACGTTGTTACTTCGGTGACGTCATGGAGATCACCTGCAGCATGGAAAACTTCCCAGTCTGTGCACGCGAAACAGCCACAAAGTTTCTCAATGGCCTCAGGGGACCAGCACCGGACAAATTTCGTTGGTGACTTGGAGGATTTAACTTTTTGTCTGTATTGTGGAATTAGCAGCAGCATTGCGTGATCGGACTTGCCCAGCGGAGCCCTCAGGAAAGCACTGTAAGCCTCTTTGATGGTAATGTAGCAGTGGTCCAGCGTGTTGGTCCCTCTGCTAGGGCAAGTTGCCTGCTGATGGTAGTCGGGGAGCTCAGATGACAGATTAGTCTGGTTAAAGTCCCAGAGGACAATGACTGCCGCGTCCGAGTGTACATTTTCCACTGAGGAGACGTAATTGGCTAACTCGGCTATGGTGCTAATAGCGTTAGCCTCAGGTGGAATATACACACAGATCAAGATTACTGACGTGAATTCCCGTGGGAGAAATGATGGTCTGCATTTGACAGTGAGGTATTCTAGGTGAGGTGAGCATACATGGGTGAGTTCTGTAGAATTTGTACACCAGCGTTCATTGATCATAAGGCAAATACCACCACCTTTAGACTTGCGCGATAATTTGGGTGATCTATCGGCATGGAATAATGTGAAACCTGGAAGTGTTACCGCTTGGTCCGGTACAGATTGATCCAGCCAGGTCTCTGTCAGGCAGATGGCAGAGCAGTCACTGTAGTCTTTGTTGTTTTGTAACATAAGTTGGAGTTCGTCCATTTTATGCCGTAAGGATCTGACGTTTGACAGCAAAAGGGCTGGGAGTGATGCCCGATAAGGGCGTCTCCTGAACCTGGCAAAGGTTCCTGAGCGGCGTCCTTTTTTGATCGGCAGCCATGATGTTGAATGGCTTGATATGTTTAATTCCCGTAATTTCTCCAGCAAGGACGTAGATAAACCCAGATCACTGTGAGAAGTGTATCTGAGGTTTAAGAGCTCTGATCGAGTATACTGTATTAAGCACGACACTTCACAAACAAATAACGCAGATATTAAAAAGACCGACAGGAACACTGCATGTACTGTGGCAAGCCTCACGGCCGCCATCTTCATTCATAGCATGCAGTTATTATAAAGTGTTACCAACACTTCATACATGTCTGTTATATCTAGTGTCTTGGTTTAGTTTCATGTTCATGTTTCATGTCTTCTGTTTGAGTTTAATCACAGTCATGTTTCCTGTTTGCCTTGTGCTTCCCTTGTTTGTGTCATGATCCTGCCATGTGCTCCCTTTTCATGTGTTCTGACATGTTCTGATTGTTTCATTGTTCACAGGTGTCCCTTGTCTTGTCATTAGTAGTCTGTGTATTTTAGGCCTCATGTTTGCCTTGTTCCCTTGTCTAGCTTTGTTTGTGTAACACGTTGGTGAATTCTATGTTCAAGTTTAGTCAAGTCAAGTCATTGTTTGTTGTGTTTGTTTAATGGATTGTTTAGGCATCTTGTTTAAAATAAACTGCACTTGGGTTCTGCAACTTGCCTCCAGTGGAATCAATCGTTACAAAAAGCTAGACCTCCAAAATGAACCCAGCAATTTTTCATCTTCTGCGCCTCTGTCAAGGCCAATGTTCTATTGAGGACTACGTGGAGGAATTTTGCGGACTATGCCATGTGGTGGTTTTTAATGACATTGCCTTAAAGGATATTTTTGCAATGGACTTAATGAACCTATTCGTTCTGGGATGCCTGGAGGGAAAACAATTTTTTCCCCAACCCAATTCATTGGTTATGCCTTGCTGTTGAGTGGCTCCTCATTTACTGTGGGAGAAGTTGATGATGAACATCCCACAGTACCCGCCACTCCATTGTCTTGTCTCAAGATGGCCGCCACTCCATTGCCTTGTCCCAAGATGGCCACCCGCTCCAGAGTCTTAAGCTAAGATGGCCACCGCTCCTGAGTCATCTGCTATGATGGCTGCCATGCCCAAGGCAGAATTTTCAGAGTGTGCAGCGCTAACCATTGTGACCACAGCGATGTGGTGTGTGTGGGCAGGACACACATTGGCGCATTCTCACATTCAGAGTCCAGAGGGGAATTCTTCTCACAACCACAGTCTGGAGGGGACTTTGTCTCACATCCAGAGTCCAGAGGGGACTTTGTCTCACGTCCAGAGTCCAGCGACGTCTCCTGTCCATGTCCAGAGTCCAGCGACGTCTCCTGTCCACATCTCCTGTCCATGACTAGAGTCCAGAGAGTGCTCCAGCCCATGACTAGTGTCCAGAGAGGCCTCCAGCCCCTGACCAGCATTCAGAGATGATTCCTGCCCCTGACCAGCATCCAGAGATGGCTCCAGGCCATGACCCCATAGCCCATGACCCCAAATAATTTTTTGGAGGGGGGGGCAATAGGTACCTGGCTAAGGCCACGGAGGCCGTGCCTCTCTGGTCCCTTGTACTTTCTGCACCGCCACGGTCCCTTGAACTTCCTGCACCTCCATGGCTTCCTGAACTTCCTGCATCGCCATGGTCACCTGAGCTTCCTGCAACACCATGGATTCCCAAACTTCCTGCATTGCCATGGTCCCCTGAACTTCCTACAACGCCATGGTCCCTTGAACTGCCTGTGCCTCCATGGCTTCTTGAACTGCCTACGCTGCCATGGCTTCCTGAACTACCAGATCCGCCTATACTCCACGGCCCAGGTCCGCCCATGCGCCACGGCCCAGATCCGCCCATGCTCCACGCCCCCAAGACCGCCCTCCTACATTTATTTTAGTTTTTTTTGTTGGGCATCTGGAGGAATGGAGGGATTCTGTAATGTCTAGTGTCTTGGTTTTGTTTCATATTCATCTTTCATGTCTTCAGTTTGAGTTTAATCACACTCATGTTTCCTGTTTTCCTTGCGCTTCCCTTGTTTCTTCCTGCATCGCCATGGTTACCTGAGCTTCCTGCAACACCATGGCTTCCCAAACTTCCTGCATTGCCATGGTCCCCTGAACTTCCTGCACCACCATGGCTTCCTGAACTTCCTACAACGCCATGGTCCCTTGAACTGCCTGTGCCTCCATGGCTTCTTGAACTGCCTACGCTGCTATGGCTTCCTGAACTACCAGATCCGCCTATACTCCACGGCCCAGATCTGCCCATGCTCCACGCCCCCAAGACCGCCCTCCTACATTTATTTTATGTTTTTTTTGTTGGGCATCTGGAGGAATGGAGGGAATCTGTAATGTCTAGTGTCTTGGTTTTGTTTCATATTCATATTCATTCAGTTTGAGTTTAATCACACTCATGTTTCCTGTTTGCCTTGCGCTTCCCTTGTTTGTGTCATGTGATCCTTGTCATGTGCTCCTTTTTCATGTGTTCTGTTGTCATGTTCTGATTGGTTCATTGTTCACAGGTGTCCCTTGTCTTGTCATTAGTTCTACAGTATGTCTATGTCTAGAGTTCTACAGTATGTTCAAGTTTAGTCAAGTCTAGTCAAGTCATTGTTTATGTTGTGTTTGTTTAATAGATTGTTCACGCATCTTGTTTAAAATAAACTGCACTTGGGTTCTGCAAATTGCCTCCAGTGGACTCAATCGTTACAATGTCTCATATCAAATTATTCTTCCATAACGCTAGCAAATGTTTTCACCCAACAAACACACTTTGTCACTCATAAAACAATGACCTAAAAAAACTGATTGGAGAGGAGACAGAGTGATGAAGCCAATCGTATATATATATATATATATATATATATATATATATATATATATACACACTCACCTAAAGGATTATTAGGAACACCATACTAATACTGTGTTTGGCCCCCTTTCGCTGTGGCTTTGATTAAACAAGCTGCTGAAAGCATTCTTTAGAAATGTTGGCCCATATTGATAGGATAACATCTTGCAGTTGATGGAGATTTGTGGGATGCACATCCAGGGCATGGAGCTCCCGTTCCACCACATCCCAAAGATGCTCTATTGGGTTGAGATCTGGTGACTGTGGGGGCCATTTTAGTACAGTGAACTCGTTGTCATGTTCAAGAAACCAATTTGAAATTATTCAAGCTTTGTGACATGGTGCATTATCCTGCTGGAAGTAGCCATCAGAGGATGGGTACATGGTGGTCATAAAGGGATGGACATGGTCAGAAACAATGCTCAGGTAGGCCATGGCATTTAAACAATGCCCAATTGGCACTAAGGGGCCTAAAGAGTGCCAAGAAACATCCCCCACACCATTACACCACCACTACCAGCCTGCACAGTGGTAACAAGGCATGATGGATCCATGTTCTCATTCTGTTTATGCCAAATTCTGACTCTACCATCTGAATGTCTCAACAGAAATCGAGACTCATCAGACCAGGCAACATTTTTCCAGTCTTCAACTGTCCAATTTTGGTGAGCTCGTGCAAATTGTAGCCTCTTTTTCCTATCTGTAGTGGAGATGAGTGGTACCCGGTGGGGTCTTCTGCTGTTGTAGCCCATCCGCCTCAAGGTTGTGTGTGCTGTGGCTTCACAAATGCTTTGCTGCATACCTCGGTTGTAACAAGTGGTTATTTCAGTCAAAGTTGCTCTTCTATCAGCTTGAATCAGTCGGCCCATTCTCCTCTGACCTCTAGCATCAACAAGGCATTTTCGCCCACAGGACTGCCGCATACTGGATGTTTTTCCCTTTTCACACCATTCTTTGTAAACCCTAAAAATGGTTGTGTGTGAAAATCCCAGTAACTGAGCAGATTGTGAAATACTCAGACCGGCCCGTCTGGCACCAACAACCATGCCACGCTCAAAATTGCTTAAATCACCTTTCTTTCCCATTCTGACATTCAGTTTGGAGTTCAGGAGATTGTCTTGACCAGGACCACACCCCTAAATGCATTGAAGCAACTGCCATGTGATTGGTTGATTAGATAATTGCATTAATGAGAAATTGAACAGGTGTTCCTAATAATCCTTTAGGTGAGTGTATATATACAGTGAGGAAAATAAGTATTTGAACACCCTGCTATTTTGCATGTTCTCCCACTTAGAAGTCATGGAGGGGTCTGAAATTGTCATCGTAGGTGCATGTCCACTGTGAGAGACATAATCTATAAAAAAAAAATCCAGAAATCACAATGTATGATTTTTTAACTATTTATTTGTATGATACAGCTGCAAATAAGTATTTGAACACCTGAGTAAATCAATGTTAATATTTGGTACAGTAGCCTTTGTTTGCAATTACAGAGTTCAAACATTTCCTGTAGTTTTTCACCAGGTTTGCACACAGGAGGAGGGATTTTGGCCCACTCCTCCACACAGATCTTCTCTAGATCAGTCAGGTTTCTGGCCTGTCGCTGAGAAACACAGAGTTTGAACTCCCTTCAAAGATTCTCTATTGGGTTTAGATCTGGAGACTGGCTAGGCCACGCCAGAACCTTGATATGCTTCTTACAGAGCCACTCCTTGGTTATCCTGGCTGTGTGCTTCAGGTCATTGTCATGTTGGAAGACCCAGCCTCGACCCATCTTCAATGCTCTAACTGAGGGAAGGAGGTTGTTCCCCAAAATCTTGCAATACATGGCCCCGGTCATCCTTTCCTTAATACAGTGCAGTCGCCCTGTCCCATGTGCAGAAAAACACCCCAAAGCATGATGCTACCACCCCCATGCTTCACAGTAGCGACGGTGTTCTTGGAATGGTACTCATCATTCTTCTTCCTCCAAACACGTTTAGTGGAATTATGACCAAAAAGTTCTATTTTGGTCTCATCTGACCACATGACTTTCTCCCATGACTCCTCTGGATCATTCAAATGGTCATTGGCAAACTTAAGACGGACCTTGACATGTGCTGGTTTAAGCAGGGGAACCTTCCATGCCATGCATGATTTCAAACCATGACGTCTTAGTGTATTACCAACAGTAACCTTGGAAACGGTGGTCCCAGCTCTTTTCAGGTCATTGACCAGCTCCTCCCGTGTAGTTCTGGGCTGATTTCTCACCTTTCTTAGGATCATTGAGAGCCCACGAGGTGAGATCTTGCATGGAGCCCCAGTCCGAGGGAGATTAACAGTCATGTTTAGCTTCTTCCATTTTCTAATGATTGCTCCAACAGTGGACCTTTTTTCACCAAGCTGCTTGGCAATTTCCCCGTAGCCCTTTCCAGCCTTGTGGAGGTGTACAATTTTGTCTCTAGTGTCTTTGGACAGCTCTTTGGTCTTGGCCATGTTAGTAGTTGGATTCTTACTGATTGTATGGGGTGGACAGGTGTCTTTATGCAGCTAACGACCTCAAACAGGTGCATCTAATTTAGGATAATAAATGGAGTGGAGGTGGACATTTTAAAGGCAGACTAACAGGTCTTTGAGGGTCAGAATTCTAGCTGATAGACAGGTGTTCAAATACTTATTTGCAGCTGTATCATACAAATAAATAGTTAAAAAATCATATATTGTGATTTCTGGATTTTTTTTATTTAGATTATGTCTCTCACGGTGGACATGCACCTACGATGACAATTTCAGACCCCTCCATGATTTCCAAGTGGGAGAACTTGCAAAATAGCAGGGTGTTCAAATACTTATCTTCCTCACTGTATATGTGGATGATTAGCAGGCCATGATGGACAGCGGCCAATGGGTAAATTTGGCCAGGATGCCGGGGTTACACCCCTACTCTTTATCGAAGGACATGGGATTTTTAAGGACCACAGAGAGTCAGGACCTCGGTTTAACGTCTCACCCGAAGGACGGATCCATATTTTCAAAAAAAATCATTCTGAAGCCATCCTGATTTACTAAAAGATGTCAGGGGAAAAAAATTATAAGATAGACTAAAAATAGGACACCTGGGTAAGCTTTCAGCTGAAATTGCAATTACTTGTGTTGGAATAATTGTTATTCAATTTCATTGTAAATATTGTTTTATAAGGGAAACAAGTCAATTTAGCTCAAAGGGAATTATTAATTAATTTTTATAGGGAATTTTGAAAGAGCTACTCATTTTATGGCCAGACAAATAAATCATCCAGCACTCAACTGAAAGGTTCGCAAATGTCAACTCTGCAGCCGATATTAATATCCAAAATATGGTGAAAATACTATTATTAGCAAGGCAACAAGATCAGCAGTTTAAGACATTAAATTCGTAATCATATAACACAAGACCCTTTGCTTT
The DNA here is from genome assembly GCA_023566225.1 of Romanogobio albipinnatus. Lineage (NCBI taxonomy): Eukaryota > Metazoa > Chordata > Actinopteri > Cypriniformes > Gobionidae > Romanogobio > Romanogobio albipinnatus. The sequence goes on from CM042257.1 coordinate 32,071,649, forward strand.
AAATACAACCAATATTTATTGACTATTCTAACACATAAAACGAATATCTAACACATAAACACATTCACACGAGTTGCAGAAAGGAAGAAAGTGAGGAAATAATGTTTTTAGAGCGTATAATGATGAAATCCCAAGTTTCTAGCAATGCAATTTATAATACCTAGTCTGAATGAAATATCACTCATTAATTTAACCCTTCTTAGGCAGGGTTATTACATTGTATATTAATGCACCACTTCATAGGTGTTATTTGCTTTTGTTGTTTGTGTCTTTGATGGGAATTTCCTTCTGTGGCATCTTTGCTGAAAGGGGTTTCCCAGGTTTGTTGATTCGCCAGAGGTCTTTATCGCCACGTTCTGGTGTTTCTGTATGAATGGAAATAGAGTCTTGTGACTGAGTTTGAGGCAAGCAAAACCTATAGAGTCATTAATTGAAGCTTGCGGAAAAAACTTAGTTCCTTTTCCATTGAGAGTCTTGCTTTCAAAGTAAAGAAAGAGAAGAAAAATAAGTGAGGTCAGCCAAATCAGTTGGCTTGTTTCTTCATGATGGTGTTTCAGGGTCAACCTTAGTCTTAGCCCATCTTAACCATAACCTTATGCCCCCTTAAAACCAACCTTAACCTAGTGCTTTGTTCAGGTCCTGAGTTCTTACACTCAGCTGTTTGTCCAACCCACTGATCTATATAGAACACGTCTTGGGTTATGTCTGTAACCCTTGTTCCCTGAGAAACGAGCGAGACAATGCTTCGGTAACAACACGTTGACGATGCTCCCTTGCTGTAGCGCATCTGAAGCATGAACGAAACTATTCCAATTCTGATTGGCACTACGTCATGACGTACCTTGTGACAGCATCCGCGGAAGCTACAAAGGGAAGTCGGCACACAACAGAGTTAGCTTGTTAGGGAAACTCGTGTCGGAAACTACACTTTGGGGAACGAATACCCACTATGCCACAACGAAACGTGACTGTCCTAGTGTGAAGCTGTTCCAGGCACAACTTAGGACAAGAGCACTCGTGCACCCGGCATGGAAGGAAGATGCAGACTGTAAAACGAAAGTGTGCGGAGTGTCCCAGCCAGCCGCATTACAGATCTCCTGAAAAAGAAAACCCCTGAGAGGAGAGCTCTATAAGATGCCATGCTTCTAGAATGTGCCCTCAAGGCCAAAGGTGAAGGCAAACCGCACACCTGATAGGCCAAGGCAATCTCCTGAATGATCCAGTTACTGCTCATCTGCTTAGAAGCAGGAAGCCCCTATTTGGGTGACCAAAAGCACACCCACAATTGGTCTGACTTCCTCCGCTGAGAAGACTTCTGCATATACAAACTCCATGCCCTGACGGGGAGAGCAGATAAAGCCTCTCTGCTTCCGCCGACACATGTGGTGGAGGATGGAAGGCCTGAAGAACCATGGACCGTGCCACGTTGGACAGCACCTTAGGCACATAGCCAGGTCTAGGGTGTAAGATGGCTTTCACTCCCCCAGGGGCAAACTCCAGGCAAGTTGGCGAGATAGCCAAGGACTGAAGGTCCCCCACACTTTTAAGAGAAGTAATTGCCAGGAAAAAAGACCATCTTAAATGTCAGGTTCTTGAGGTTCGAAGGGAGCCAGAGACAGCCCTTTGAGAACCACCGCCAGATCCCAGGTAGGGACTTTGGTACGCGTCGCAGGCCTCTGCTGCAATGGCTGCCATGTACACTTCAATGGGGTAAGACCAGCAGAGAAACGATCTAGGAGGAACTAAAGCACTGAAGCCACTGGCAGTTAACTGGGTCCAGACCTTGCACTCTAAACCAAGTAGAAAACATGTTCCACTTTAGGCCATACAATCTCTTCGTGGAAGGAGCCCTGGAACTGGAAATATTGTGCCCCCTGCCTGAGACAGAAGGTTCCTCTTTAGAGGGATCTGACATGGAGGGCCTGCTTGGAGTGATATGTTGTCTGAGAACCATACTTGGACCGGCCAGTACGGGGCTACTAGAAGTAGGCTGACTCTATCTCGACGGACCCTCTCCAGGTCTCCAGGGAGCAGAGTGATCGGGGGAAATGCATACAGATGTAGCCTCTGCAATGTCTGCACCATGGCATCCAACCCCAATGGGGCTGGATGCGTGAGAGAAAACCACAGTGGCCAGTGGTTCTTCTCTTGAGACGTGAACAAATCCACTTCCACTGGGCCAAACATATCCGAAGTCGCATATTCACCTCGGGATGAAGTCTCCATTATACCGGGCCTCAACCCCTACCTCGACAGGAGACAGGATGTCTGCTCCCTGATTATGGTCCCCTGGGACATACATCGCTCTGAGAGACAAAAGTTCCAAATGTTTCTGAGCCAAAATGAGCCAGTCATCGATATTATTGAGCACCCAAATGCCTTCAGGGGGGCCAGAGTTGCATCCATGTATTTGGTGAATATGCGAGGGGAGAGAGCTAGGCTGAATGGAAGAACCTGGATATTGGAAATATCGCCCCCGAAAGCGAACCTCGGGAACTTCCTGTGAGAAGGAATAATGGACACGTGGAAGTATGCGTACTTTAGATCTATCATGACAAACCAGTCCTTGGACCTGATTTGATTCACAATGATGGGAATGAAGATTTCCAAGGATTTTGCTCCCCTAATGTCAGCTGGGAGAGAATTCCACAGTTTTGGAGCATATGCTATGAAAAAAGGAGGTCTTAACCGTATTCTGTATAAAAGGCTCAAATGACAGAGTGGGATCGAAGATGACTCAGAGATTTTTAAATTTATTTTGTAACTCCAAGGCTATACCATCAACCGACAAATCTATGGATACAGTATTACGTAGTTGATTGGGAGAGCCAAGGAGCATAACTTCAGTTTTGGAGCCATTTAGACAGAGAAAATTGTTAGACATCCACAACTTAATCCTAGAGATGCAATTTGAAAGATGAGAAATGTCTACGAATTGACCAGATTTAGAATGTATGCAAATCTGCGTGTCATCAGCATATAAATGATAACTGAGGTCAAGAGATCTTAAAAGCTGACCAAAAGGGTATGAATAAATGCTAAAAAAGCAAAGGACCAAGAACTGAGCCCTGTGGGATACCAGTACGAATAAGACCCACCTCAGATCTAAACCGACTCATGAAAACAAATTGACTGCGATCCCTAAGATATGACCTAAACCATTCCAAGACAGTCTCAGATACACCAAAGACAGCCTCTAATCGGCTAAGCAAAAGCATATGGTCAACGGTGTCAAAAGTGGAACTGAGATCTAATAAAATAAGGATCGACAAAGAGCCAGAATCGGAAGCTAGTAACAAGTCGTTAACGACTTTCACCAGGGCTGTTTCAGTGCTATGCATTTTCCTAAACCCAGATTGAAAGGGCTCGTACAAATTGTTAACCATTAAATGATTGTGTAATTGAAAAGTAACAACTCGCTCTAAAATTTTTGACATAAAGGAAAGATGTGAAATTGGACGAAAGTTTCATGAATGATGAGCATCTTGAACCTGAATCTCCTCAGAGAATGATTCAAGTGTCTTAGATCTAAAATGGGACCCAACCCCCATCCTTCTTGGGAACTATAAAGTACCTGCTGTGAAGGAACAACTGTGAAGGCCTCCTTTACCAACAGAGAGTGAGCTTCCTGTTCCATTACCCAACCCTGCTCTGGAACCACTGCCCGAACCAGACCACCCCGTTGAACTTTGGGGGCCAACATCTGAACTGCAGTCTGTACCCTTTTTCTACAGTACGCAGGACCCATGGAGATATATTCGGAAGGCATTGAAATGCCTGGAAAAAATCTACTAAGGGAATCAGCCTCTCGAGGCTGACCTCGTGTTTTTAGAGTAGCTAGTTCTACCTGTAGCGTCTGACCGGCAGGGTGAAGTCAAAATGATTTTTGGTGTGCGTCAGCACAGCGTCTCCGATCATGGGGTTCACAGAGAGAGTTGGTGGATGAGATAAAGACTGCTCGAGAGGCTGATTCCCTTAGTAGATTTTTTCCAGGCATTTCAATGCCTTCCGAATATATCTCCATGGGTCCTGCGTACTGTAGAAAAAGGGTACAGAACCATGGGGAACACAAGCCTGGCTGGTCTCATCAAACATGGCCAGACATGAGCGCAGAACTCTCAACAGCAGTTTCTCACATTCATCACAGGCATCCTCCTCAAGAGCTGCCCGTGTGTGCTGCACTCCCAAAAAGTGAACACATAACAACAGTCATTGTCCTGTTGGAAGATGAACCTTTACCCCAGTCCGAGGTCCATAGTGCTCTGGAGCAGGTTTTCATCAAAGATGTCTCTGTACATTGCTGCATTCATCTTTCCCTCGATCCTAACTAGTCTCCCAGTTCCTGCTGCTGAAAAACATCCCCACAGCATGATGCTGCCACCACCATGCTTCACTGTAGGGATGGTACTGGCCAGGTGGTGAGCGGTGCCTAGTTTCCTCCAGACATGATGCTTGCCATTCAGACCAAAGAGTTCAATCTTTTTTTCATCAGACCAGAGAATTTTGTTTCTCATGATCTGAAAGTCCTTCAGGTGACTTTTGGCAAACTCCTGGCGGGCTGTCATGTGCCTTTTACAGAAAGGGTAGATTTGAAATTGGCCTGTAATTGACTAATTCTGTAGGATCAAGTTGTGTTTTTTAATAAGTGGTTTAACAATAGCTAGCTTAAAAGTTTTCGGTACATATACTAATTAAAAAGATGAATTAATGATATTAAGTAGAGGATCTATGACCTCTGAAAGCATCTCTTTTAGTAGCTTAGACGGTATAGGGTCGAGCATACATGTTGTTGATTTAGATGATTTAAAGAGTTAAGCCAGTCTGTCTGCTTCCTGACCTGGGCCCCAGTTAGTCAAGGTTCAACTCTAAGACTATGTGCCAGATTACTAGATAGAAGAGCGGCACCTTCCCAGGAAGGATGCATACAATCTCTTTTTAACAGGTCAGGTCTGGTCAGGTCTGCCCCAAAAGCTTTTCCAATTGTCTATGAACCCTATGTTATTTTGCGGACACCACTTAGACAGCCAGCCATTGAGTGATGTTAGTCTGCTAAGTATCTCATCACTCCTTCTAACTGGGAAGGGACCAGAGCAAAAAACTTTAGCTGCCATCGTACTTGCAAGTTCACACACCTCTTTAATGTTAATTTTGGTGATCTCCGACTGGCGAAGTCGAACATCATTAGTGCCGACGTGAATAATAATCTTAGAGAATTTACGATTAGCATTAGCCAGCACTTTTAAATTTGCTTTGGTGTTAGGCGCTCTGGCTCCCGGTAAACATGTGACTATGGTGGCTGGTGTCTCTATTTTCACGGTCCATGTAATAGAATCTGCAATATCTAGGGCACTTTCAACAGGATTCTCAGTCCCTGAGCGGGGAGAACCTGTTTGATGTTCTAATCGGAACGGAAGAGAGTTTTTTTTTAATCTGCGACTATGCAGTCTCACAGTTACCCAGTTGCCCTGCTCCACGGGCTCTACAGCTGGAACCGAATAATGTACAGAGTTCACTAAGCTAGTCACATCCAAAGCGGAGTCTAAAGATCTTACATTCTCACTATTCTCAATAAAATTTTGGATGCGTTTCTCTAATTCTGAAATCTTCTCTGTCAGCCTGAATATCTCCCTGCATTTATCACATATGAATCCCTGTTCACTGACAGAGAAGGTAATGCTAATCATGTAACAGGCAGTGCAAGTGACAATAACAGGTGAAGATTATGTAAGATTGTTTCGGATCAAATAACTCAACAGGGAATTGAATTACAGTGAAAAGAACCAAATTACATATAAATAATTCAGAATTAATATTTAACACTTTATCAACTATTCGTCCACTATACATTAACATTAGAGTATTTTAACAATTCTGATCAGGATATTACTTTGTGGCCAATGATAATAATATCATTAATTCATGTTCACTGATATGAGCCAGGAAACAAAATCGAACAGATTAAGGCAATAACTCATAAACACAAAGCACAAGACACTTGTATAGACTGTCACGGGGTGAGGAATCACACGACAAGGCAGGCTGAGTGAAAAAGGCCCCGGAGGGTGGATTTTATTTACAGTGCACGTGAAAAGGTGCGTGTTGGCTGGTGATTCTTGTGCTCGGTGGTGCTCAATCCTCGTGAAAGTGGGTGTGCAAACGTGCTCCAGTGAAGTGGGCTGTCGGTCACTCGCTGCTTTCTGGGGGAGAACAACAAAGAGAGGTTAATCCAGCAGTTCATTCAGCTCGAGACCAGAGTCTGTCTGTCTGCTCAACCGTTGCTGCTTATAAGTCTCTGGGCTGATGAGGTGCAGCTGTGACCGATCAGCCCACGGTGAGGGCGTGCAGGTGTGTTGTTGCCAGGGCGACGCTGATTCCTCTGGGTGGACTCGTCACAAGACATACAAACTAATCTAACGAAACACACACACACATGTACCCATTCATACAGTTTGCAGGAAAATGTGATATTGTTAAAGGAATGGAGTCCCAATTGTATAGCGTTAGAATCTATTCATCCAGAGACAGTTACCAGGTACGCACGTCAGATGTCGCGTACGCATCTTGAATTACGAGAAGGCACTTTCAACACTTTTCCACGGAAGGCGATCAGCTTGAGCTTTACTTTATTTATTATATACATTTTTAAATATGGATGTTTTTCTTACACAAACGCATCGTGTTTCTGTGAGGTCTTTGTGTTATATTCAAAGTGTCTCTGGTATGTTCAGATCGAGGGAGTGGGGGGAACGAAGTGTCACTGTTTGATGTCTATACTGATTTTGGGGCCGTCAGAAAGCTTTTAGTGGCTCTTTGTGTCCTGATAAGGATGTGAATTTATGCATGGGTTTACGTTTGTGGAACAAAGGAAAAGTCTTCCAACCTTATAAAGTTCAAGTGTTGGCCGATCGCCTTCCGTATTCAATTTATGGAAAAAGTGTTGAAAGTGCCTCTGCCGATCAAAGGCTTACGTTACCAGGTACGCTCGTCAGATGTCACGTATGCATCTTGAATTACGAGAAGGCCTTTTCAACACTTTTCCACGGAAGGCGATCAGCTTGAGCTTTACTTTATAAAGTTTTAAATATGGATGTTTTTCTTACACAAACGCATCGATTCACTTCAGAAGGCCTTTATTAACCCCCTAAAGCTGTGAGGAGCACGTTATATTAGATGGACAGATGCATTTTTTATGGACTTTCAAAAACAGGGCAACAGTCACTGCCATTATAAAGCTTGGAAGAGCCAGGACTTAATATACTTAATATAACTGATTTTATTAGTCTGAAAGAAGAAAGACATATACACTTAGGATGACTTAAGGGTGAGTAAATCATGGGATAATTTTCATTTTTGGGTGAACTATCCCTTTAGTTACTTTTTTTTAACAGCGGGGGTGGGGGACAGGGTTGTGATAGAATGAGATTTTCATGATATGATAACCATCTCAGAAAACATCAGAGTTTCACAGCATTACGGTATTAAACAATTATTTAATAAATAAACTATTATTAAATTATTGTTATTATTATCATGAGTTAAAATGGCCGCTGAATGAAAACAACAATGAACAAATGCTTTATTATAACAAACTTGAAACCATTTGTTTGTTTTGTTTATTAAAATTTAAATAAAACATGTCTAATCAACTAGTTCAATAAATGATTATGAATTAGATTAAAAACTTATTTTTATAATTCATTTATTAAAATGTTTAAGAATAAGAGTCCTATGATTGTTTTTCTTTTTATGATTTAAATATATTATCAATAAACAGTGGTAATCAAATAAAATGTAACATTTTTATCCTTTTATTTTATGCTGCAAATCAGATTTATGAAATTAAAGCATGGATTAAAAAATATATTCCTAAATAACGTTTAAATTATGCATTATTATTATTATTGTTGTTATTATTATTAGCCTATTAGTCAAGTCAAGTCAACTTTATTTATATAGCGCTTTTAACAATGTAGATTGTTTCAAAGCAGCTTTACAGTGTTAAACAGCAAAATAATGCAGCCTAATTTTATTCAGCTGTATAGCCATTTGATGTCATCAGTTCATTTCAATTTCCATACGGTGACAGTGTGGGCTTTAGATCAATAATTAGATCAGTAATTTAGTTTACATGGTTAAATTAGTTTATTAATTAGATTTATTTTGATGTTTAGTTGAAAAATATAGTGTCCCCAACTGAGCACGCCAAGCCAGAGGCAACAGTGGCAAGGAAACCAAAACCCCATCAGGTGACCTAATGGAGAAAAATAAACCTTGGGAGAAACCAGGCTCAGTCGGGGTGCCAGTTCTCCTCTGGCCAATTTACAAACAACGTATTATTATTATTATTCTGGCTGCTTTACAGGTCAGAGGTCATAATAGATCGGAATATTCAAAGGACCGGAGGCAACACGCTGGAGACGGGTTTATTGAGGATGATGTTGATTAAATAATTATTAAAGTGCAATATTCGAATGATCGGAGGCAACACGCTGGAGACGGGTTTATTGCGGATGACATATCGATATAAGTATTATTTAATGATAATATTCGAACAATCGGAGTCATCACGCTGGTGACGGGTTTATTTAGATGCCGTGTCGATGAGGCAGTTGCAGGGGGAGGATAATTGACACGGTCTCTGCAGACACTTCGGGGTCCTGTGTTGGTCTTCTCTGGTCCACCATCTGATTAGGATACGGCCCAGATCTGGCTGACTGCAGTAAACCTCGGGATAAAACAGAGAGAATATCATTAGCGTAGATGCCATTCTTCTGATGATGTAACGAGTACATCAGGTGTTATGGGAAGTGTTCCCGGTTCCGGCTGACCTAGTTAATGCAGCCTAACAATCAATTAATTGATAAAGTGTTTTATGTGTATGCCACAGTAAAGAGATGTGTTTTTAGTCTAGATTTAAACTGACAGAGTGTGTCTGCTTCCCGAACAGTGCTAGGAAGACTGTTCCAGAGTTTAGGAGCTAAATAGGAAAAGGATCGACCGCCTGCAGTTGATTTGGATATTCTCGGTATTAACAACTGGCCAGAATTTAGAGATCGCAGTAGACGTGATGGAGTATAATATGTTAAGAGCTCGCTCAAGTATTGGGGAGCTAAACCATTTAGTGCTTTGTAAGTAATAAGCAAGATTTTAAAATGTATGCGATGTTTAATAGGTAGCCAGTGCAATGTTGACAGAACTGGGCTAATATGGTCATACTTCCTGGTTCTAGTAAGTACTCGAGCTGCTGCGTTTTGGACCAGCTGGAGTTTATTTATTAAGCGAGCAGGGCAACCACCCAATAGAGCATTACAATAATCTAGCCTTGAGGTCATGAACGCATGAACTAACTGTTCAGCATTTTGCATTGAGAGCATGTGCCGTAATTTTGATATATTTTTAAGATGGTAGAAAGCAGTTTTACAGATGCTAGAAACGTGGCTTTCAAACGAAAGATTGGTATCAAAGAGCACACCCAGGTTCCTCACTGACGACGAAGACTTGACAGAGCAGCCATCAAGTCTTAGACAGTATTCTAGGTTACTACTTGTGGAGCTTTTTTGTCCAATAATTAAAAATTCAGTTTTTTCTGAATTGAGTTGCAGGAAATTACCAGTCATCCAATGTTTTATGGCGGCTATGCATTCCGTTAATCTTGTGAATTGGTAAATTTCTTCAGGGCGTGAAGAAATATAGAGCTGAGTATCGTCAGCATAACAATGAAAACTAATGCCATGCTTCCTAATAATATCTCCCAGTGGTAGCATGTACAGGGTGAAGAGTAGCGGTCCTAGCACTGAGCCTTGTGGTACTCCATACTGAACTTGCGATCGGTGTGACATCTCTTCATTTACTGCTACAAACTGATAACGGTCGCATAGGTATGATTTAAACCATGATAAAGCAATTCCACTAATACCTACATAATTTTCGAGTCTATTCAAAAGAATGAATATTATTATTATTATTATTATTTTGACAAGTACATTCTATTGTAGGCCTACAATAGTAATATATTTCTGTTATAATTTCTTCTATATAAACCAAACGTTTATTTTGACGGGTTTTAGTGAAGACCTCTTTTATTTGATAATGGTTTTTATTTAAATAAAATGATGAAATGCTCATTAGGGGTTCTCTCAGATCAGCTCTGGAAATGTTCATGTGTTCATGTCCAAATATGGTTTGTGAGACGTTAAGAACACCTTGGCTGAATCCAAAATCGCCCCCCAATACCGTCAAATAGGGCATGAGGGGACAACCATTTGTAGTGGTGTCCGAAACCACGTTATTGAGTGCACTCATTCAATTCCACATTGCACTTGAATAACAAGTGTACAGCCGATGTAGCTACAAACAATGGCTGTCCGAATTCACTCACTTGTTTTCATTCGCTCCTTCAAGTGAACTATATTAGAAGACTAACGTAGGGAATAGTGAATGAGGGTTTAGGGGGCGATTTCGGATTCAGCCCTTGAGCATTACGCGCATCATAGCCTACTTGAGTAACCTATGTAACATAGTAAACGAAACGGCGCTGCTAATTCACAGAGACAGAATATGCAGATCATATATTTATATAGCAGTGTTTTGCACTTCACAGACCATGTTGCGATTTGATATTGTAGCTAACGTTACAGCTCTTTCGATTTATTCATTCATCCATCAGTTTGTATGTTTTACATGACATCTGCATTATACTGTAAGTTCAATGCTAATTCTGGGATTCCCTCTGCATCATAGAAATCATTCGGCCTTAAATTAAATAGTTATAAGGAAAAGGTATGTACCTTTATCTGTACAGAGGGATGTGTTCTCAAACATATTCTATGTGTTTCCTCCTTTTGCAGCCACTTTACATCCACATTTTGTGCAAATTGGATATCCATGACAACCACACGTTGTTATTTTTTTTTATATATATCCAAAGACATTATTTCCATACTAGCCAGGGATTTGCGACAGCGTTCCGTTTTCAGCTGGGTCTGCATCACTGACGTCTGTCTTGTCCATCTCCATTTTTTGTGATTTTTACGTGTTTGTTCTCCCGCCCTTCAATACAATGCAGTCGTTTCTGGAGCATGCGATTTTCCCCCTTTGTTTTATTTATTTATTTTTACTCGGTAACGGATGTGGTTTAAAATGTAGCTAAGTACAATACTTCAAACAAAACATACTTAATTAAAAGTAAAATTACAGATTTTTAAAACTACTTAAAAAAGTAGAAGTACACAGAAAACTACTCAATTACAGTAACTGTAAAATGTATACGAGTAAATGTAATTCGTTACTTTCCACTTCTGCCTAATGATGACATTTAGATGAAGAAGAGAAGTGGTCCAAGCACTGAGTCCTGTGGAACTCCAGTAGCTAGATGATGTGACTTAGACACTTCACCTACCTGAGAGGTAAGACTTGAACCACTGGAGGGCAGTTCCTGAGACAAGTAAACAGTCTGGATGAAAGCGAAAGCGTGCCGACAGTGAAGGAGCGCATTGAAGCCATGTGTAAGTGTTTTTTTCTACTCAGTTTGCTGGATTTGCTCAGCGTATTACACGCTAACAAGTGGATACATTTCAATTCTGTAGTTATTTTTCTATTTATAATTTCACTGGTTAAGATAATTGTATTTGAATTATTACAAGGGCTGTTTTTGCTGCCCGCCCACATTCAATTGTTATTGCTATTGCTGGATATTTGCACTGCTAGTGAGTCATAGTTTCGCTTTTGACCTGAGCCATTGACAGGCTGTTCCTTTGATTGTTTGGGCGAATTACAAAAGTGTCCTCACCTGTTCTGACTGTAGTGATTAGCATCTATTTAATATGCGTTCAGCCTCCTCGTGTGAAGACAGAGTCGGGTAAAGACATCGACTCTCCCTGCGACTCCCCCGAAGAGGCCATCAGTAAGGCACCCTAATTTTCCCTTTCTCTTTCCTCTCTCTTATCATGTGCTTTCAGTAAATTCCCGTTGTCTCTCGACCACGTTCCTCTACTACACGCTGAAGGCAGCGCAACACTGCCAATATGCGTCCTATTCCCTCCTCTGTTAATGCTCCTTCCTCTTTTTCTGTGGGTTTATGGAATTGTCAGTCAGCTGTCAACAAAGCTGACTTCATTCCAGCCTTTGCCACTCAATCCGCTCTTAATATCTTGGCCTTAACTGAGACTTGGATCCGTCCAGAAGACTCAGCAACCCCTGCTGCTCTCTCTAACAACTTATTTTTCTCTCACACCCCTCGCCACACTGGGAGGGAGGCACACTGGAGGCACAGATCTTCTCATTTCTAACAACTGGAAATACTCAACACATACCTCTCTATGCAACAACAACTTATTTGAATACCATGCGATTACAGTTTCATCTCCCATTACAACCCATATTATAGTCATTTACCACCCTCCTGGCCAATTAGGCACCTTTGTTGACGAGTTGGATGCGCTGCTGTCCTCATTCCCAGAGGATGGCAGTCCTCCTCGGTGACTTTAACATTCACATCAAGAAACCGTATGCTGCAGACTTCCACTCACTCCTAGCCTCATTTGATCTCACCCACCTCAACACCACACATACCCACAAATCTGGCAACCAACTTGACCTCATCTACACATGCAACTGCACTACAGATAACATTGTAGTCAAACCACTTCACATCTCAGATCACTACTTCATCACATGTAATCTATAATTTACTACTCAGGCACCACCAGCCCCTCTACCAGTTACTTTCAGGTGAAACCTGTGCTCACTTTCTCCTTCTCATCTCTCCTCTGCTGTGTCATCTTCTCTTCCTTCGTCCACACAATTCTCCACTATGGATATTAACACCGCTACAGACACTTTATGCTCCACTTTAACTTCTTGTCTAGATAGTATCTGTCCTCTGTCTTCTAGGCCAGCATGTGCTACTCCCTCTAACCCTTGGCTATCTGATGTCCTTTGTGAACACTGGATCAAACTCATCCTTTTCAGGCGAAGTCCATGCGGCTAAATCTTCATACTTCCACAACAAAATCAACAGCACCTCAAACTCACGCACAGTCTTCATAACTTTCAACTCCCTGCTCTGTCCTCCTCCACCTCCTTATCTGCCGATGACTTTGCCCATTTCTTCACAAACAAAACAACATCCATCAGCAGTCAGTTCTCATCCCCCCACACACAGGATTTTACATCAGCCAAACCCACAGCCAATCATCATCTCTTCTCATTCACTACACTCACTGAGGCAGAAGTATCTAAACTTGTCCTCTCCAGCCATTCTACCACCTGTTCTCTAGATCCCATCCCTTCACATCTCCTTCAAACCATCTCTCCTACACTCCTACCAGCACTCACACACATCATCATCAATTTCTCAGCACCGACATCTTCCCTACCACATTCAAGCAGGCTCGGATAACTCCACTGCTTAAGAAACCCACATTAAACTCTTCACTTATAGATAACTACAGACCTGTCTCTCTGCTACCATTCATAGCGAAAACACTTCAACGAGTGGTTTTCAATCAGGTTTCATCCTTCCTCTCACAGAATAATCAGTTGGACATCAACCAATCAGGTTTCAAAAGTGGCCACTCCACAGAGACTGCATTACTGTCGGTCACTGAAGCCCTGTGGATAGTTAAAGCTGACTCCAAATCATCAGTCCTTGTCCTCCTCGATCTATCTGCTGCCTTTGACAAGGTCAATCATCAGATTCTTCTGTCCACCCTTTCATCACTGGGCATCACAGGGATTCCACTCCACTGGTTTGAGTCCTACATCATAGGTAGGTCCTTCAAGGTTGTCTGGAGAGGGGAGGTATCCAAAGCACATCAGCTGCCACATGGGTTCCTCAGGATTTAGTGCTTGGACCTCTCCTCTTCTCCATTTAGGCAAGGCAAGGCAAGGCAAGTTTATTTGTATAACACATTTCATACACAGTGGCAATTCAAAGTGCTTTACAAATAAATTAAGTTAAAATATTCGCAGTATAACAGTTATAATAGGAATTAAAATAAATAAAAAATAAAGAAATAAAATAAAAAGTATAATTAAAACTAAAATTAAAAACAGGGTTAAATTGAAACATAATTAAAGTGCACTAAAAATAGAAACCGGGTTAAATTGAAACATAATTAAAGTGCAAGTAGTTCGGACAAAGCATAGAGCTCATTTAGTAAAAGCATAAGATAAGGTGCAATCAGTCGGATGTACAGTAGCACAGCTCATTCAGTAAATGCACAGCTGAACAGATGTGTTTTGAGTCTGGATTTGAAAGTGGCTACTGTTGGAGCACATCTGGTCTGTTCAGGAAGCTGGTTCCAGCTGCAGCTGGCATAATAGCTAAAAGCAGACTCTCCTTGCTTTGAGTGAACCCTTGGTTTCCCTTTCGAAAGGGAACTCGCGCTGCGTCAGCTTGACGCTACGGGGAACGCCCTCGGCGTGACAGGTGTCTGAGCTACAATCGAATCACATCAGTCCTACTGACCGGCGACAGCCGATGACGTCATCCAGATGCGACCAGGAAGTATAAAAGGGCGCCTCTGCCAACATGACACCGCTTCTTCGTCTTCAGTGACTGTTCTGTCTGGTGTTACAAGAGAGAATTACATTGGTAAAGGATGAAGTGTTCACAGAAGACCCGACACTTTAGAAAGTGTGCGGATCCGTGTCCCAGGTATTTGACGCCTGAGGACACGCACAATCTCTGTGTCTACTGCCTGGGGGAAGAGCACGCGCGGGAGGTTCTTGAGGGAGCCTCTTGCGCGAACTGCGAGCGTTTCCCCATCCGAACGCTCCGCTCTCGCCTGGCCCTCTTCTCGAGGGAAGAGGGGCCAGCGTCTGGGGACGGTCCTGCTCACGCCGAGGCTGAGCGACGACGGAAGTCCTGGGGTTCTCAGACGGACTTGGCTCGTCGTCTGGAGGAGGGTGTAATCCTCACAGACGACCAGCCAGGTCGCGAGGGGCGGCTGACGGGGGAGGAGCCGGATCTTTCCTCTTCGTCAGCCGATGCTCTTCCATTTGAGCAGAGGATGGCTGGGCAGGGTGGTAATGAATCGGTTGGAACCGAACCCTCTCAGCCACCTTCCCCCGTGTACACAGAGCTGATCGAGGTTATGGAGCGCGCCACCAGCAGGCTGGAGTTACGCTGGCAGCGCGCTAGGAGAGAACCCGAGCGTCCTGGTCGCCTGGATGATCGCTTTCTCTCCGGCCATAACCCTTCACCTCTGGGGAGCCTTCCATTCCTTCCCGATCTGCATGACCAGATCTCGGGGGCATGGAGGAACCCATACTCGGCCCGGATATTTCGGCATCAGCGTGGGAACTTCGCTGATGTTGAAGGATCGGCTGAGCATGGGTACGTGTCGATGCCTCCGATTGACGAGACGTTTGCGAACTATCTCGCGTCGGGGAGGCCGTCGACACTGAGAACTCCCACCCTGCCGTCTAAAGCGCTGAAAAATACCTCGCGCTTAAACGGTAGGGCGTACACGTCAGCGGGTCAGGCCGCTGCAGCATCTGGCTCTCCGTGCTTCCAAGCAAACAGCAGTCGCCATCGGGCGTGCGATGGCGGCTATGGTAGCCACGGAGAGACATCTGTGGCTGAACCTCGCGGACATCGGGGCGAAAGAGAAAGCTTTTCTCCTCGATGCCCCGGTCTCGCCCTCTGAGCTTTTCGGCACTTCCGTCGAGGCGGTGGTGGAAAGGTTCAGAGAGGCGAGGGCGCGCTCAGCAGCATTCAGATCATGCATTCCGCGGAGATCCGGGGCCGCGCCCAGGCAGGCGGGAGGCCCTGGTCCATCGCGGCCCGAGGGTCAGCGACAGGACCAGCGAGCCAGTGTCGCCTCTCGTGCGCCCCCTCAGTGGCGGAGTAGGGCGCAGAAGAGGCGGGACTCCCGCACTAGGAATAGGAAGGACGCCGGGCAAAGTCGGTTCCAGCGAAGAAGACCACGCTGGGACAAGTCTCCTCCCCCAAGAGCGCGTTGAGTGAGGAGGGCGTCCTTCTCCTAGGTTTTTTCTCCCCAGGCGCTTTAACACCAGGCTGGGCGGGCCCATGATGAGCGGAGAAAGAGCAACGTCAGACTCTGACGGCCTGCCTGGCCTGGTTGGTGAGTGCGCCCCCTCAGCCCCGTGGTAGTAGTACACCTAAGCATTCATGTGAAAATAAAGCTTGTGGGTGGATATCATGGCGTGCCGCAGGCGAGCGGGTAAGTCCCCTATAAGGGAAATTATTACATATTTTCTGTAAGCTTACGCTCCCTGTTGTGGGCTTCGGGGATCACGGGATGCAAAGAAAATTTAAAGGGCCTGTAGTTCCCCTGCTGGGTCGGCTAGAACGATAAAATGTCATTTTAAACAAAAACCAGTTGCTTAAGCCCTGTACAAATATGCAGTACCGCTAGCGGAAGCCAGCTAAATATTTGGTATGGTATATCTCGCGTTGGAAGCTGTACAGCCCCCTTTTATTTTCAGGCCTAGAAGGCAATATAGATGCGTTAAGAATTAACGCTGGGAATACCGTTCACTTCCTGAGGGTGTGTATCGGTTATATATATATAGATACATATATAAAAAAAATAAAAAAAGGGGGTTTTCTGTGCTAAAGGAAGGCTAGGCATTTTTCCTCCTAGTATTAAGCTGTTAACTGGTAGCCGCCTCAGGGTAAGGCGGTCTGTATCTTCTCTCAGTGTAAATTTCTGGAGAATAAAGGATCAGACCATGCTAGAACTACAGTTAGATCTAGAGCCAGATCTATTTAACGACTGGCACTCCTACCCGAGTGCCCCTTTTTGCATGGTGCAATAGTAGCGGCCCTTTTATGGACCTCGGGTACAGATCTAGATTGGCCTAGGCTTTTTAGGGATTATGGAGATGCACGCCAAGAAAGCGTCTGCACTCCGGGTAGCTGTTCCTTTTCTGAATCCAGCTTTATTACTGTCCCTAATGTAGCCTCCTCTTGTGTAGAGTAGTCCGGCCAAGGCCCGCCCCCTTACCTGCGTTCTGGGGCTTTTTCTAGTAATGCAGGTTGGTGCTGTGCAGAATTGATAGCGACTTAGCCAGTAGTCGTGGGGCAGGGTTGAGGCGTTTTTCATGCAGATACGAAAATTCCGTATGCATAGCTCAGCCCGGCTTTCCAGAGCTAGTTTCTAGAGGCCGCCATTTTTTTGGCAGGCGCTGGCCCTTCCTGTATATGCCCTGGCCAGTTGATAGTACTCCCCTGACAAGGCAGGGTAGATTTGAGTACCTCCACTCCTAGCTCTGTATCATTCTGCCTCACCCATGGCTCGGGTCGAGCAGCACTTTTCAACCCCTTGTTTATGTTGGTTTGGTCGTGAGCTCCCTTGTAGGCAGAGCATTGCCATGGCTGACGCCCTTGCACGGTATGGTAGGCCGCTATTAAAGCTAGGACCTCCATGAGGTGGGTGGCGTATGTGGTACTCCCCCCGCTTAGGGGGTACAGGGCGTTTGGTTTGCAGAGTACCCTGCTATGGACAATGTGATTAGGTGCCAGTGCTTGTAGGCGCTGCCGATAAGACTGCACCATTATACAGTTGGCTCCAGAAGGAATTGGAGGCCTCCAGGATGGGTCACCCAGCTAGGCTGGGATGGATTGTAGGACCAGCTGGCTGTGAGTAGCCAGCTGGGGCAGTCTTGGCAGTAGACTCCAGTTCAGGTAGTAGGCCTCAGACAGGCCTCCTTGCGAGTGAGTCCCGACGGTTGGGGAGGTTGGCAATTTATTAGCTGCAACCTGGAAAATAGGTAGTCAGCCTTGGTAGGCCTCTGCAAAGTTCGGCCCCATGTGTATTGCGGTATATATTGCTCCCCAACGATGTCGGCTTCAAGTAGCAGAATTTCCCAACTAATAACCCTATTTAGCAGTTGGATGTTAATTTTTGTCAGCCAGCAGAGAAGCTACTGTCAGCCCAAAGTTATGACAGCATAACAGTTTTTCACTCTTGCCACCAGGAAGCCGTCCCTGCAGGCCTGCTGTGAGGTGGTAGGCCCCATCGGGCCTCCCTGAAGGCAGGCTCCCATTCGCCAGTCACTGTGTCAGCTAGCATGGGCTGCTAAGCTGTTGATGGGTGGTAGGCCGCGCCAGGCCTCCCTGAAGACTCGGCATGAGGTAGCAGGCCTCACCAGACCTCCCTTGAGGGCGCAGGCTTGGGCTCAGTCACTTGGTGGGTTGTGATGAACCGTTGGCAGGTAGTAGGCCTCACCAGGCCTCCCTGAAGGAGCACTCCTGTTTGCCAGTCGCCGTGTCAGCTAGCATAGGATCTGCTAGGCTGCTGCTGGGTGGTAGGCCGTACTAGGCCTCCCCGAAGACTGGTCGCAAGGTAGTAGGCCTCGCCAGGCCTCCCTGAAGGAGGACTCCTGTTTGCCAGTCGCCGTGCCAGCTAGCACACAAACTGCTAGGCTGCTGCTGGGTAGTAGGCCGCACTAGGCCTCCCTGTAGACTGATTGTAAGGCTTTGCTGGGCCTCTCTAAGGGCCCATTATCGAGTTGTAGGCCTTACTAGGCCTATTCAACTCCTAGTATAAGGTAATAGGCCTCACCAGGCCTCCCTGAGGGCATGTTCTGGGCTCCTGGATCATCAAAATGAGAAACAGTTAGCACGAGTCGCCTGCAGGTAGCAGGCTGGACCTCCCTGCAGGCCCGCTATCAGGTAGTAGGCCTCACTAGGCCTCCCTTGAGGGCGAGTTCCTGAGTTAGGATGCTCGGGTAACTAGCAATGCTTGCTGTCAGGTAGTAGGCCTCTACAGGCCTCCCTAAAAAGCCTGTTATCGGGTGGTAGGCCTCAACAGGCCTCCCCAAGGGTGAGTTCCCGAGTCAGAGGTGCTCGGGCAGCTGGCTTAGTTTGCTACCAGACGGTAGGCCTAAGCACTAAACCTCCCCTAAGGCTCGCTAAACAGGCCCTAAGGGCTTGCTATCAGGTAGTAGGCCTCACAAGGCCTCCCTGAGGATGAGTTCCTGAGTCAGACGCTCAGGCAGTTAGCAAAGCTTGCTATCAGGTAGTAGGCCTCACAAAGCCTCCCTGAGGGTTACTTCCCGAGTCAGGATGCTCGGTTAACTGTTGTAGCTTGACTATCAGGTAGTAGGCCTCCATTAGGCCTCCCTGAGAAAATGAGTTTCTGTTTTTCAGCTACCTTGACAGTCGGCTTCAACTGCGATCAGGTAGTAGGCCTCACCAGGCCTCCCTCTAAGCGAGTTCCTGAGCCTGATTTCTCAGGCTTCTCTGGCATATATTCCTATTATACAATGGGCCTCACTAGGCCTCCCTAAACGGGTCTTTGGTTCTCAGTGTGAATACTGCTAACTGGCGTAACGCTGACAGCCAGTGGTGACTTGCTATCAGTGATCTGGCCCTTAGCCGGCAGCATCTGGTAAAGTCTTACCCTGGTGCGACTGGTGTCGCTTCTGCTACTTGGTCCCCAAGGAGGGGATTTCAGCCTGCAACCTGGTTTACCTACCGGGCAGCCCCCTTTAAGCTCCCCTCCTTTCGGAGGGTCGTATGTGAGCCGAAGCTGCCTGGGCCTGATCGGGTGGTCGTAGGCCCCTAGGGTGGCCTCCCAATTAGATCAGCTTTTAGGCCAGTCTGGCCTCCTGAGTGTTTCTATCTGATAATAGCTCAGTAGATCCTAGGATCGAGCAGATTAACTCCCCTCGCTGGCAAGGGTAGAATGAGCTATGCTGAGTACTGCACTCCAGGATTCCCGTCTCTGAGATCCGGTCTGAGGAGGACATTGCCATTCTGCAGTCCCTTGGACTGGATGCCTCTCCAAGAGGCAAGGACCCAGAGGCTCTGTTATCGAACAGACAGGGATGGCCCGGCTGAAGCGCCCGTTAAAAAAGGCACCAAGCTAGGCCTCCTTGGTAGCAGTAGTGACTGGCTGGGGCGCCCTGGGGCCCCCTAGCCACATTCCCTTAAAGGAGCCCCCTTCTTTCGAATGGGTTGGATCCAGGCCTTTGAGCGGCCTGGGTAGAACTTCTCTAAGTGTTCGAAGATTCCTACTCAGGCTTATAGCTTGGGCTATGACCGTAGGGAATGCTGTCACTGACAGCCTTATGTGACCAGAGGGGGAGTGGTTCAGGCATTTCTTTTGAATTTGCTTGTCCTGACAGTTGTCACTGCTAGTGGGCATGCACTCCCCTCGGCATGGCGGTGTTGGTATTTAGTTCCCCGTAGCGTCAAGCTGACGCAGCGCGAGTTCCCTTTCGAAAGGGAACGTCTCCGGTTACGTATGTAACCTAGGTTCCCTGAGAACAGGGAACGAGACGCTGCGTCGCTTTGCCATGCCTCAGGGTTTGCCTGCCAAACAGTCCCTGAAGACGAAGGGCGGTGTCATGTTGGCAGAGGCGCCCTTTTATACTTCCTGGTCGCATCTGGATGACGTCATCGGCTGTCGCCGGTCAGTAGGACTGATGTGATTCGATTGTAGCTCAGACACCTGTCACGCCGAGGGCGTTCCCCGTAGCGTCAAGCTGACGCAGCGTCTTGTTCCCTGTTCTCAGGGAACCTAGGTTACATACGTAACCGGAGACGATTTCTAACTGACTTGATCCTGATGATCTTAGTGATCTGTTAGGTTTGTATTTAATCAGCATATCTGCAATGTATTGAGGTCCTAGGTCATTGAGTGACTTATATACAAGAAATAGTACTTTAAAATCGATCCTAAATGTAACTGGAAGCCAGTGTAAAGACCTGAGAACTGGTGTGATATGGTCATATTTTCTGGTTCTGCTCAGGATCCTGGCAGCAGCGTTCTGTATGAGCTGCAGCTGTCTAATGGTCTTTTTGGGAAGGCCGGTGAGAAGACCATTACAATAGTCCACCCTGCTGGTGATAAAAGCATGAACGAGTTTCTCTAAGTCTTGCCTGGAAACAAAGCATCTAATTCTTGCAATATTTTTGAGATGATAGTAGGCTGATTTAGTTATTGCTTTGACATGACGACTGAAACTCAGGTCTGACTCCAAAATCACACCAAGATTCCTGACTTGATTTTTTGTTATTAGACCTTTAGCCTCAAGATATGCGTTCACCTTGAGAATTTCATCTTTGTTTCCAAATGTAGTGATTTCAGTTTTGTCTTTGTTTAACTGAAGAAAGTTTTGGCACATCCAACTGTTAACTTCTTCAATGCATTTACATAGAGAGTCAATGGGGCTGTAGTCATTAGGTGATAGGGCTAAGTAGATCTGGGTGTCGTCAGCATAGCTGTGGTAAGCCATTTTGTTATTTTTCATTATTTGGCTCAGCGGGAGCATGTACAGGTTGAATAGGAGTGGTGCAAGAATTGACCCTTGTGGGACTCCGCATGTCATGGATGTCCACTCAGACTTATGGTCACCTATACTCACATAATAACCTCTCCCTTCTAAGTATGACCTGAACCATTTGAGGACCATTCCGGAAAGCCCAACCCAATTTTCTAGCCTGTCAAGAAGTATGTTGTGGTCAACAGTGTCAATGCAGCACTGAGGTCGAGTAGTACCAGAATTGATGTTTTGCCTGTATCTGTATTGAGACGAATATCATTTATTATCTTTATGAGTGCTGTCTCTGTGCTGTGATGCGGTCGGAAACCAGATTGAAAATTGTCAAAGTATCCGTTTGAGTTCAAGAATTTGTTCAGCTGACTGAAAACAACTTTTTCAATGATCTTGCCTATGAAGGGGAGATTTGAGATTGGTCTGTAGTTGCTCAGTATGGAGTTATCCAGATTTCTCTTTTTCAGGAGAGCCTTAACTACTGAGGTTTTAAGGGAGTTTGGAAAAGTCCCAGAAAGAAGTGAGGCGTTTACCACTTCTAGGAGATCTGCTTCTAAACAGTTAAACACACTTTTGGAAAAAGAAGTGGGGAGTGTGTCAAGGGCACAGGTTGATGTTTTTAGGTGCTGTACCATTTCTTCAAAAATTTTACCATCAATTGCTTGGAAATCAGTCATAGTAACTATCTGAGGTTGTGGTCTAATCTGACTCACCCCAGAGCAACTCAAGGATGTGCTGATCGCATTTCTGATATTATTGATTTTCTCGGAGAAGAAGAAAGCAAACTCACTACATTTGCTGTCTGAGAGCATTTCATTGGGAATGTGACTCGGAGGGTTTGTTAGTCTCTCTATAGTAGCAAAAAGAGTGCGTGTGTTGTTTATGTTTCTGTTTATAATATTTGAAAAGAAGGTCTGTCTAGCTTTGCCTAGTTCCACATTGAAAGCACGAAGACTGTCTTTATAGATGTTGTAATGGACTACAAGTTTTGTCTTTCGCCACATGCGCTCATCTTTCCTGCATTGTCTTTTCATTAATTGCACTGCTGTTGAGTTTCTCCAAGGTGCTTTTTGTTTGCCACTCTTTTTTTCTGACTTTCACAGGAGCAATATCATCAATTACACTCTTAACTTTTGAGTTAAAAGAGTCAAGGAGAAAATCAACAGAGTCTGCAGATATGCTTGGTGTTAGAGATATAGCCTTCATAAACAGCACACTAGTGTTCTCATTTAAGCATCTCTTTTTGACAGAGACCGATCTAGTTTCAATGGCAGGAGAGATTGATATATCAAAGAAAATACAGAAATGATCAGACAGTGCCACATCCTTAATAACTATCGATGAAATGTTTAGACCCTTACTGATAAGTAAATCTAGAGTGTGTCCACGATCATGTTTGGGTCCATGTACGTGTTGTGTCAAATCAAAAGTGTTAAGAACAGTCATGAGCTCTTTTGTTGTAGTGTACTCATCATTGTCAATGTGAATGTTAAAATCCCCAGCAATAGCAAAAGTGTCATACTGAGATGAAATTGCTGATAACAGCTCTGTAAAGTCATCAATAAAAGCTGGGCAATATTTTGGAGGCCTGTAAATAATGATAAGCAGGATGCGTGGAGCACCTTTTAGCACAATGCCCAGATATTCTAGAGACAAATAGTCACCAAATGATACTTGCTTACATTGATAGACATCTTTAAAAAGAGCAGCGACCCCCCCCCCCCCTCCTGACTGCCCTGCAGACACTCATAAAAGTAAAGTTAGTAGGGGCTGTTTCATTGAGGACTGTTGCACTGCAGCTGTCTTCTAGCCACGTTTCATTTAGAAGTAAAAAATCTAGGTTGTTTGTGGTTATTAAGTCATTGACTAGAAATGATTTGTTTTTGAGTGAACGGATGTTTAAAAGTGCTAACTTAACAGTATTCATTTTAATTTTTTCCCCCCACAGTAATCTTAGGTAAGTAACAGGCCGCAGATTAGATGGGTTTGCCATACGGCCTGAGAAGGCCTTAGACTTTCTATCACGTAACAGAACAGAAATAGGGAAAGAGACAGGCACAATGGGTTCCCGCTTGTTTTGTAAACATTTGATAAGGTTGCTGTTTACGTTGCGAGGACCCATAATACATCACTGGGAGCTGGTATCAGTTGTTTTTGGTGCAGATGGAGGAGGGTGTGGGCCCTGGCATTGTGACCGGAGAAATCTCACAGGAGGAGGGGCAGAGCGAGCTGGGCCCACAGTCTTTAGTGGTTGTGGGGCTCGGTTTGACTCGCTCCTACAAGTCTACACCCCCAGCAGAAGCCTTCGCTTAGCTAAGGAGCAACGGCTTGTGGTACCATCACAGAGAGGCAGAAAATCCCTCTTCAGAACATTCACATTCACCGTTCCCCGCTGGTGGAACGATCTTCCCACCTCCATCCGAATTGCAGAATCACTGACACCATTCAAACGACAGCTGAAAACTCACCTCTTCCGTGAGCACTTAACCTTATCTTAAAAAAAAAAAACAACAACAAAAGAAAACACTTTTCTTTTCCTTATTTTCCTTCTATTTTCCTCTACTTCTTCCCTGCCCTAGTGTGTGATGCTGATTATCAGTATATGATTTTCTAATTTACATTAGAAGTAACATAACTGATGCTAGTTAATAACAAATAATCTTTCATTTATTTGTTTGATGTATAATAAGGTTCTTCACCGTAGTTTCAGAGAAAAGACAGTTTATCTTTCCATAAGATAACGCAACTTTTCCATAGCCAGACTCGACTTAATCACATGTATTTTATGTATCTTATGCACTTTATTCCTTTATCATGCATTGTATTAATTTAGTGGTTGTGTTAGTTATTCTTGTTTATCTTTTGTTAATAAAATTTATTTTATTACAATTGTGTCTTGTGCTGATAATACAGAAAAGGCTCTACAAGTTAGAAATCTCAGCAATCTTTCAGATAAATCAGCTGACCAACTCTCCCCACTTTACATTCAATCTAAAACGATTGAACAGCCTCCTGTTTGGAGCGTTCTCATACAGCCAAGATAAAATACCTTGACTAGTGTTCCAAACTAAGAGAGGGGGAAGGTGGTCATCTGATGTACTCATAACCACACCTTAAGTGACGTGTGATCCAAAATTCACAACGTCAGTGGTGACGTGAGTACCAATCACTACCTTACTTAGCATCCTTGGATGGACAACTTAATTAAAAATTAAGCTTTTGCCCCGTGGTTTAATTCACAGGACCGGACACCAGTTATTTTGCCAAGAGGAATGGTCTTCATTCCAGCTTTCTCTGTCTTCCTGGACACCCAGTTGGATTTTATAGGTTGCTTAAACCGTTAAATAATTGTTTACCGGTAAAGCAGGTTGTTTACGCTATACCTTGTGCTTTCACGTGGCACAATATACCCTTGGACATATGCATAGAGAAACTTGTTGTTCATTGTTCAAAATATGTCTTATAGAGAACTTGTGATTTGTGTCATATGCATTGGTAGGAAAACAATAACAATACTTCCTTACAGAAAACGTCTCGGTTACGTATGGTAACCCTCGTTCCCTGAAGGAGGGAACGGAGATATACGTTGTATGTCACCGACGAATTGGGATCACTTCAGAGAGCCCCTATCAGCTTCGAGATATGGAGAACAGGCCAATGGCCATTGCCGTGCGAGATTTGCATCTCGCGCTCCACCCCACGCTGCGGGTATAAAGCGGAAGCGAGAGCCACACACAGTTGTTTATCACTGAGGAGCCGAACTAGTGACTCTGCCATGCAGTGATGGTACAGTTTAATACAGACTTTATCAAAGAATTTGCTGATTTTCTATCAGAGTTAGTACTGGCCGTAGATAAAGTACTAATTGTTGGTGATTTTAATATCCATGTAGACAACGAAAAAGATGCATTGGGATTAGCATTTAAAGACATACTAAACTCTATTGGAGTTAGGCAACACGTGTCAGGACCCACTCATCGCCATAATCATACTTTAGACCTAATATTGTCACATGGCACCGCATCCAAAAACAACCCGTGTACTCTTTTGTGAGGAAACGCTCTTAGTGCTGAAGCTTCCAGGGACAATCGCGGCAGAACACAGGTAAAAGTGCAGCCTGTGTCTGCACTCACTGTTTAGGAACGCCCTCACCGAACCAACACAGAAATTTGGTGCAGTTTTTGCTGCATGCACACATGTATTGTGTGTCTTGCTCTTCGTATAAACGTATAAACGCCAGTTCGGCTCCAAAGTGAACTGTGTGCGGCTCTCGCTACCGCTTTATACCCACAGCGCGGGGCGGAGCGCAAGATGCAAATCTCGCACGCCAATGGCCATTGGCCTGTTCTCAATATCTCGAAGCTGACAGGGGTTTTCTGAAGTGATCCCAATTCGTCTGTGACGTCCGACGTACATTGAACGTGACCGACTGAAAGGGAACTTCAGTCATGTGCATAATTGGAAAACTTATACTACATATTCCTGTGTACAAAATGATCCCTTCTCCATGTCTCTCAGACTTACTCTGATTAAATAATAATGCAATACAAATAATAATAATTATGAATGATACAACACAAATTATAATGAATATTAGTAAATAATAATAATACAAATGCACACTAAATAATAATGATTAAAACAAATGATAGTGAGTATTAATAAAGAATAATAATACAAATTCATAATATTAACTGATTATGAATACTAATAATAATAAAAAAAAACATTTAATAGTAAAATTTAATCTACAATCTCCTTCCTTCTGGAACTACGGCCATCTATTCCACACCATCACCTGCAGGTGGCCAACCTATTGAAGTGATAGTGAGAAAGAAGAATAGCAGACGAAGAAACAGACACAAGGACAGAAGAATAGAAACAGAAAGGAATAAAACAAAACAAAGAAACAAAACAAAGAACCCAAACCCATGTTATGTCCCCGCTATATGTTGCTTAACTATGTATATGCATTTAATATGAACCCCAATCTTCTAAGAAAGTAAAAACTAATAAATTTTTCACCAGTGCCTGGACTCGTTCGGTACCTGAACTCATCCAGTTCCTGGCCAAAATAACAAACTAACAAACATTGATGTTAAATAATTCCTATCCCTTGGGGTGGTGAATCAATAAGCAGGTGTTGATTGTTTGTGAGGTTGTGTTCTGTAAGTAGTGTAATGTATAAAATCTCCTATTTTACTCTGTATTTCCTATTCTCGGTTTTATCCATATGGTTAGAAATAACCAATCTGACAGGTTTGGTACTTTTCCTTCTAGTAACACATTACAGTTGTATTACTAACAGGAACAAAAAAACTCCAACCATAATAAAAACTATCCATTCTGACCATGATAAATTCCCTGGAATTTGTGCTAATTTCCTCTCAGACATCAATTTAGCCACTCCATTTGCTACGATAACATGACCCATTGCTCGAATTCCCTCCTCTTGAGCTGCTTTAACACTTTCCTTAACTCTTTTAACCATTTCAAAGAGTTCACAATTCCTTTCCTCTACTAAATCATTATTCCACCACTGTGGTTCTACTTGCAGCAATTGCACATGTGGAACATGAATTCCTCCCAATTGAAGAGGATAGAGAATCTCTACGCAAAATGGATCAGGAGGAATTGGACACAACTTTCCTCCGTATATCATATTCTCACTTATTCCATCATGTAATAAACGCCACTGTGCATCCGACACCTGCCATGCACCTGTAGCTTGAGCTAAAGGAACTACCTCCCAAACTGCAGATCCATTAAGGGATAGACTTAACATTGTAGAACACGAGCAAATTACCCACTCATATTCCTCGACACAACAGTCTGTAGTAGAAATAATTGGTGTTTCATCTTCAGCCCAATATCCATTTCTCCCTAATCTAATCACCGAATCACCTTGTCTAACACCCATTGATTGGAATTGTCTAACTGTCATTATATTATACCATAAATAAAGGTAATGTTCCAGAACCTGACAAAGAATCTTCATCGATAGCAATTTTGACTACATTTTTGAATATTTGTTACAGAGCAGGCTTCCACTTCACCTCCTCTTCACTACTGTAGTACACTTTCACCAGCATATTAACTATTACGAACTCCATTTCCCATCATGCCGCTGACCTGCTACTGATTACACAGACACCTGCAGCTCATCTACACAAACACCTGCACATCATCCACACTCACCTATATATAATCCGTTCATTCTCAAGTTCATTGCAAAGTATTGCCTTGCCACGGCGTACAATTTCTGAGCGGTTTCCCTGTGTTTGCTGAACTGTTACTGACCTTGGATTGTTTATATCGACTACTGATTCTTCTTCTGCTGCCTGTCTCGACCTGGATTGTCCATTGAACTGTGATTCCTGCCGCCTGCCTCGACCCTTGCCTGTTATCTACTTCTGCCCTAAGATCATCTCCGTTGTTCTGTCTGCCCCTGTTTTACCCTGCTTGTTGATTATTCTAATAAAGCTGCAAATGGATTCCTCCGCGTCCTCCACATTACAATATTGTCTTCATTTATCAAGACTTTGGTTTCTTTTTCTAACAAGATACCATGAGCTGGTGCAATAGTTGTAGTTGGGCATGTTTTAGCTTTGTTTGTCTTTTCAGCAGAAAGATAAAAACACTGTCCAATTTCTCCAGTTTCTAGTTCAGTCTCACAATATTCATTCTCATCTTCTGAATGCCATACTCTTACATTATTTCCCTTAAATCTTGACGTTTTCAAGGCAGTATCCCTTAGGAATCCCTCACATGGCAACACTATGGGATAAATATACCCTAGAGCCAACAAGTCCCATATTGTAAGCATGTGAGTACGATTCAAAATTAAGTTAATTTCCACATTAGTAGAAGTTATGAGATCTAACCCTACAATTTCACATTGTTCTCGTCTTTGACCACTACTAGAATATACTCCGTCTTTCACTGGCCAGATTACTCTACTTTTGTAACATTGATGATGATAGTTACATCCACCATAGTTGTCCTTACGATATTTAGCAAGATCTTTATCATTGCTTGGCACCCAATCCCATAATCCCCATTTGGAAATAAAGGGTAGAGTAAAATGTTGGCCAGATTTCAGAGTTGCATTTCGAGTGATTCCTTGAACTCAAATTCAAAAAACAATAAAAAAAATTTAAAAAAAATAAAAACCATACCATCGTTGTTGTGTATGGAGAATAACTTGCAACCATCTCTAAGCAATGTCAATGGGAATGATCCCTGAAATGGAAGCAGAAAAATAATTAAACATCACTCCTTTGTTCCCAATCTTTAAAGCGAATGGATGAACATTGCTCAATTTCAGGCCATAAGCCGTCATTATCATTTTATTCATTCACTAGACAAGGTTTAACTTGTGACCAATGATACCATTAATCTGTCCCTACACCCTTCCCTTTAAGGCAAACACTTGTATCAGTTGTTAAGAGTATCTCATATGGACCCTCCCACCTAGGCTCTAAACCTTTCCTAGCAATACGTTTGACCATAACAAAACTGCCTAACTCGGCAATGTGTGGAATTTCAGTAGTGCTGTGTTTTTCATCCCATTGCTGCTGAGCCTCTCGCACGTTTTTGTTATTGTCTTTGGTAGCTTTGTCCAGCATTGTGAGATAGCGTCATAACTTCTCTTGGAACAAAGTGGAATCTCCTCCTGTTCCTGCAGGAGGCGGAGCATCAGGAGGTAGTACCATTGCTCTTACAGTCATCAGTTCAAAAGGGGTCAGTCCTGTTACTCTGTTTGGAGTCGCTCTTAAGTTCCACAAGATGGCAGGCAATAACTTGTGCCAACCTTGGCCAGTCTGCAGAATAGCCTTGGTAAGAGCCGTTTTTAACGAGCGGTTCTGCAGTCTACCAAACCCGAGCTCTGTGGACGGTATGGTATGTGGAACTTCTGTTTAATCCCCAACAATTTCATTGCTTCCTTCATCAGTTTTCCAGTGAAGTGAGTTCTGTTGTCTGAATCAAGTTCATATGGAAAACCCCAGCAAAGAAAAACTTATTCCACCATTACTCATGTTGCCGCATCAGCAGTGCAAGTTTTCGTTTTTACCTAGTAAATCGATCCATGATTACTAGAATGTATTGGTACCCTCCACTGGGTGACAAAGGTCCTGTAAAATCAATTTGGAGATTTGTCCATGGCCCTGTGGGTCTGGGTGCATGTGACATTCGCACCTTTACAGATTTTTCCCACATTTGCTTTTATGCAGATCAAGCATCTCCTGCAGTTATCATCAATGTATCTCATCATTCGCGGCCACACCACGTCTCGCTGATTTGAGCTTTCATTGCTTTTGCTCCAGCATGCACTTTTCCATGATACAGCTGCATTAGTTCTCTTCTTGTTCCGACAGGCATCACCACTTGTCCTGTTGGAATTCCTGAGATACCCTGATCATCTTCTTTCGCACCTGCTTTTATCCATTGTTCTTTCTCTTCATCTGTCTCTGTTTGATATGACAAAAGATGGAGCTCAGGATTGTCTTTCCTGTTTTCTTGAACCACGATGACAGGAATAGGAGGGAGTAAAACCGCTTCTCTGGTTGCTGCATCAGCTGCAGAATTTCCTTGGCTTTCCTTGGACTTGTCAGATTGATGTGCTTTTACTTTGACCACAGCTGCTTCTCTTGGTAAGTGACATGCTGCAATCAAACGATGAATTATGGAAGCATGTTGTATTTCGCTCCCACTGCTAGTCCATGTCTTTTCCATAGGGCAAGGTAGTCATGAACCACACCGAAAGCATAACGACTATCTGTATAGAGGTTGACTCGATCTCCTTCCAATAGTTCAAGAGCTTCTGTAAGTGCTGTGAATTCAGCTGCTTGCGCTGAAAACTGCCCAGAAAGAGCTCCTTTCTTCATAACAGTTCCATCAGCCTCCACAACAGCCCATCCAGTATTTCGCTTTCCATCAACGTAGTAACTGGATCCATCGACCCATAACTCATTATCTGGATTTTCAATAGGAATTGGATTAACTGGACCAAGGGGTTCTTCTTCTACTTGTTTTTCACACTTGTGTGGTATTCCCTCATGCGGTTCCAGCATCATTGTTGCAGGGTTAAGGGAGGTGTCTCTGATGATTTCCACTCTCAAATCTTTGTTCAGCAAAGTCGCTTTCCATTTTGTTCTCCTTGCATCAGTGATAGTCTTGATGTTTGTGTTGTTCAACAGTGTCACTATACTGTGCGGTGTATGCAATATGATAGTTTGTGCTCCTATCAGATTTTCCACAGCATCCACTGCCCATGTGGCACCATCGAGGGCTTGTATACATCGTGGTTGACCTATCATGGTGACAGGAATCTTTGTGGAAAAGTATCCGACTGGCTTGTACCGATCACCTGGTTTTTGACACAGTACTGCTGAGTAGGTCTCATCTCCCACCCTGGTCCACAAATGAAATGGCAACCGACCATCAGGAAGTCCCAAGGCTGGAGCTGAAATCAGTTTCTCTTTCATAGAAGTAAATGCTTCCTCAGCTTCTGGTGTCCAGGTTATCTGTTCCACTCTAGGCTTTCCTCCTTTATACAGGTCAATGAGAGGGCTAGTGATGCTGGCAAAATCAGGTATATACTGACGACAGTAGTTAAAAGGTCCCATTACTTTCCGCATTCCTGTAACTGTTAGAGGTTTTGGAAGTTGCCGTAATGCCTCTACTCGCTCCGTTGTCATTCTTCTTCCATCGACAGATAGTTCTTGGCCTAGGTAGATCACATTGGTTTTGGCCAGCTGTGCTTTGTCTGGGTTGACTTTGAATTCTCCTTTCCTAAGAGCTTGTAGAACAATGTTCAGAGCTGATACATGACTATTTTCATCTGGGCTTGCAATCAACAAGTCATCAACATATTGGAGGCAAACACTTCCTGAGCTCTCAATTTCAGTTTATCGCTCAGTTAAGAATTGGTCCAGAGCTCTATGAAATACAACTGGAGAAAGATTAAGACCTTGTGGGAGTCTTTTCCAAACATACTGTTTTGCGCCCACGGTGAAGGCCAATTTCTCTT
Organism: Romanogobio albipinnatus; assembly: GCA_023566225.1. Lineage (NCBI taxonomy): Eukaryota > Metazoa > Chordata > Actinopteri > Cypriniformes > Gobionidae > Romanogobio > Romanogobio albipinnatus. Next base: position 32,102,937 of record CM042257.1, read on the forward strand.
GAGATCTTTCGTCGATAGGTATGGACCAGAAAGCTGACAGCACATCTAGTACTGTGAAAATTCTTGCGTTTCCAGGAATATCATTCAGAATGGTGGCAGGATTAGCCACAATAGGGTGTGGTTTTGGTGTTACACTGTTAAGTTTTGTGTAATCAATGGTTAACTGCCATGAGTTATCCGATTTCTTGACCGGCCAGACAGGAGTGGGTAGTAGATGAAGTTTGTCTGACGAGCTTCCAAGTCTGCCACTATCTCTTCCATGGCTTGTCTTGCTTTTCAGGTCAGATGGGGTAATGTTTGTGAGGGGCATGTATTGGTCCCTCAATCACAATGGGATCAATGTTGGCTTTTCCACAGTCCAATTTGTGTTTAGCCCAAACATCTGGATATAAGCTACACAGAAGACCCCACACACCTTCTTTTCCCCAGTCTCTGATGATTGGTTTTTCCACACCAACATAACTTATATTACATGTGCGATCTTCATGTGGTTTTGTTCCAGCTGTTGTAGAGACTTGACGACTGTCAGTGAATATGATCATGTTCAACAATGGAAGAATATCCATGCCAATGAGGCTTCCTTGTGAATTCGGCCCCACCCAGAAAGATGTCCATAAGACTTCATCTTCATGTATCTGCAGAGGAACTGGTATACTTTTGCGAAATGTTGTGATTTCTCCTCCAACTCTTTCAACTTCCATTGTTTCATGTGTTGTAGGTAAGTTCAGGTCAGTTATCAAAATCGAAGCCCCTGTGTCTAAGAGGCAGCCACATGGGTGGCCCCCTATTAGTGCAGGAATGAAAAGTCAATTGTCACTCTTCTTACTCATACAAGGGGCCGCTGATTCCTATTGCGGACGCATAATTCCCTCAATAAGCTGACGGATTGCTCTTCAGTCCACATCTTCCCTTGAGGGGTTTCATCCTTGTTTTTCACACTGACCTGTCTAAATGAGGGACCTTTCCCTTCTGCTCCTCCTCCTTTAGCCCAACAGTCTCTTTTGAAGTGGCCAGGCTTTCCACAATTGCGGCAACCGTTAAGTTGAACTGACGCCACTCCTCTTCGATTTTACTTGTTTCCTTCATCCTTGTTTGATCTCATAGCCATCTCTAGGCGACCAGCCCATTGCATAATTTGGTCAAATGTTTCTCCTGGGTTGACTCCAAGTGATAAAGCTTGTTGGTACTTTGAGCTAAAGCCTTCCACGAGTGTGTCAGTAAACTGTACATCATCTCTGTCTGGATCTTTCTTAGCACAGAGGGCCCATCTTTCATAAGCATTCCATTTGCGCAAGGCATATTCATCTGGAGATTCATCGTCGGATTTTACCGCTGCCCAAGATCTCTTGGATTTCTTTTTGGAATCTATCTAATGCTTGCCAAAGACCCAGGGGTCGCCCCTGGCCATCTACCCACAAGTTCATCCATTGGGCTGTTGTTATCAAATCAAATCAAAATCAAATCAAATCAAATCAAATCACTTTATTTGTCACTCTACATATACACAAGTGCAACAGCAGGTGAAATTCTTAGGTGCAGTTCCGAGCAACATAGTAGTCATGACATGACATGTACAACATTTAAAGCAGCATCAGATTACACATCTGATGCGCACACAATTACTCACAGCACAGTATACACTACAATAAACAATAAATAATTTACACAATGTGAGTGTAGTTCTCACAGCTCTAAACAATATACACATACTTACAATATACATATACTTTAAACAATATACACTAAACATACACTAAACAATATACATTACGCTATAATAGTAATAATAATATACAATGTACAGTATACATTATTATTCACAGATTGAAAAATTGAAATCCAAAGTGCAATAGATGCTGTATGATAAATAAATGTGTATATAATGTGTGTGTATCTACAGTGGGTTGTGCTGAGTGATATTCTGTCCAGTGTGTGTTATGATCCTGATGGATCAAGAGTTAAGTAGTCTGATTGCTTGTCGGAAGAAGCTGTTCTGGAGTCGGCTGGTGCGTGTTCTGATGCTGCGGTACCGTCTGCCTGATGGCAGCAGTGAGAGCAGCCCATGGTTCGGGCGGCTAGAGTCTCTGATGATCCTCTGAGCTCTCTTCACACACCGCCTGGCGTAAATGTCCTGGAGGGAGGAAAGCTCACCTCCGATGATGCAGCTGGCCGTGCGCACTACCCTTTGCAGGGCTTTGCGGCTGCGGGCGGTACTGTTGCCGTACCAGGTGGTGATGCAGCCAGTCAGCAGGCTCTCGATGGTGCAGGTGTAGAAACGTGTGAGGATGTGGCGGTTCATTCCAAACCTCCTCAGCCGTCGCAGGAAGAAAAGGCGCTGATGAGCCTTCTTCACAACGGCCTCAGAGTGGACGGACCATGAGAGTTCCTCTGTGATGTGGACACCGAGGAACTTGAAGCTGCTGACTCTCTCCACCGGTGCTCCATCGATGGTGATGGGGCGGTGTTCTCTCTCATTCCTCCTGAAGTCGACCACCAGCTCCTTGGTCTTGCTGACGTTGAGGGAGAGGTTGTGCTCCTGACACCACCGTGTCAGAGTGTGCACCTCCTCTCTGTAGGCCGTTTCATCATTGTCGGTGATAAGACCTACCACCGTCGTATCGTCAGCAAACTTGATGATGGTGTTGGAGCTGTGGGTTGCCACACAGTCATGTGTGTACAGGGAGTACAGGAGTGGGCTGAGAACGCAGCCCTGAGGGGCTCCAGTGTTGAGAGTCAGTGATGAGGAGATGTTACTGCCCATTCTGACCACCTGGCGTCTGTTTGACAGGAAGTCCAGGATCCAGCTGCATAACAGGCTGTTTAAGCCTAGAGCCCGGAGTTTCCCGTCAAGTATGGAGGGCACAATGGTGTTGAATGCTGAGCTGTAGTCCACAAACAGCATTCTCACATACGTGTTCCTCTTTTCCAGGTGGGAGAGAGCAGTGTGTATGGTGGATGAAATGGCATCATCAGTGGAGCGGTTTGTGCGGTATGCAAACTGCAGTGGGTCCAGTGAGGGGGGGAGAACAGAGCAGATGTGGTTTCTGATTATTCTTTCAAAGCATTTGCTGATGATGGGGGTCAGAGCAACAGGATGCCAGTCGTTTAAGCAGGTGGTTTTTGATTGCTTAGGTACAGGAACAATAGTGGACGTTTTAAAGCATGTGGGGACCACAGACAGGGAGAGGGACAGGTTAAAAATGTCTGTGAAGACTCCAGCCAGTTGGTGCGCGCACGCTCTGATCACACGGCCGGGAATGTCGTCTGGACCCGCAGCTTTACGGACGTTCACCCGCTGGAAGGATCGGGTTACATCCGCGACAGATACGGAGAGTGCACTAACCTCTGTATCTTCAGCCGCGAGCTCTCTCTCCGCGAGGGCGGTGTTAGTTCCCTCAAAGCGAGCATAGAAGGTGTTTAGCTCGTCCGGGAGAGAGGCAGCGGTGTTCACGGTGGAGTTTGTGTTCCCTTTATAGTCCGTGATGGTGTTAATTCCCCTCCACATGCTTCTGGAGTCGGTGGTGTTGAACTGTCCTTCAATCTTGTCCCTGTACTGCCGTTTTGCTGCTCTGATGGTTTTCCGGAGGGCATAACTTGCTTGTTTATGCTCCTCCGCGTTACCGGAGTTAAAAGTGAAGGTCCGCGCATTGAGTGCCGCGCGAACATCCCCATTTAGCCACGGCTTCTGGTTAGGGTACAGCCAAATTGTTTTGGTCGGAACAACGTCATCTACGCACTTCCTGATGAAACACGTTACGCTATCAGCGTAAACCTCGATGTCGTCATCAGAGGCCGACCGGAACATCTCCCAGTCCGCGTGATCAAAACAGTCCTGTAGCATAGAATCTGATTGGTCCGACCAGCACTGGATGGTTCTGAGGGCGGGTGCTTCCTGTTTGAGTCTTTGCCTATAAGCGGGCAAAAGTAGGATGGAAGCGTGATCCGATTTGCCAAATGGTGGGCGCGGGAGGGACTTGTAACAATCCTTGAAGGGGGAGTAGCAGTGATCTAAGACGCGGTTCCCTCGCGTGTTGAAGCTAACATGTTGGTGGTATTTGGGTGCGATGCGCTTGAAGTTGGCTTTGTTAAAGTCTCCGGTCACAATAAACGCAGCCTCAGGATGCGCGGTTTCCTGCTCACTCACTGTCCTATACAGTTCCTTTAGTGCCCGGTCTGTGTCGGCTTGCGGGGGAATATACACAGCTGTGATGATGACCGCGGTGAATTCCCTCGGTAGCCAGAATGGTCGGCACAGAAGCATGAGAAATTCCAGATCAGGAGAACAGAAAGACTTGATAGAATGTACGTTCCTCTGATCACACCAGGATCGGTTAATCATAAAACATACACCCCCGCCTTTGCTTTTCCCGGAGAGATCTTTTTCTCTGTCCATTCGATGCACGGAGAACCCCGTGGTTTCGATGGCCGAATCTGGAATCTCAGCGGACATCCAAGTTTCTGTGAGGCAGATAATGCAGCAGTCCCTCGTGTCTCGCTGGAAAGAGATCCGCTCTCTCAGCTCGCAGAGTTTATTGTCCAGAGACTGAACATTTGCCAGTAAAATACTGGGAAGTGGGGGTCGGTTTGCACGGCATCTTACTCTGATGAGTACGCCAGCTCTCTTCCCTCTTCTCCGGCTGCGTTTGCGCGGTCGGGCCGTCCAGACAAAGAGCTCCGCTGCTGTGTTTGTAAACGGCGGTTCGTCACTGAAGAATTTAAAGTCCGGTTTTCGGAGTGCGATTGCCGAACCAATGTCCAAAAGTGTCTGTCTGTCGTACGTAGTAAGGCAGACAACATCCAAGACAAAAAACACAAAAACTATAAACAGAACAAACAAAAAACTACAATGTTTCAGCAGAGCTTGCGACGTTGCGGCCATCCTCGGCGCCATCTTGACTTCCAAATAAGTTATCGACGCTGGCAAGCGCTCCCATCGGTCTCTTGGGATTTTAGGTCTCTTAGTGTCATTTGATGTGCTTCAATCAAGGAATCTAATTCTCACCAAAACTCTGTGTTTGGATCTTGTCTCTTCAGAGGAGGCAAGGCTGTGAGAATGGCTTGACGTTCTCCTGGTGTGAATGGTCTCTCTTCTGTCATCATTTCAGATTGTTCCTTTTTGATAGCAAGTGGAGCAAATTCAGGACTGACTTTATCAATTGTGATCATGTCGTCATCTCTTGTCTCATCCCCCCATTCTGATCCACAAGTACGAGCAGGAGTACATCACAGCATGTCTCTGTTGGGCTGGGTTGATTTAGGTCTGGTAATTATTAGAGCTGCTTGTGCAGAAGCAATATACATTTTGTCAACCAGAACTCTATTCGATCTTGAAGCTTGAGGCTGCATCAGAGGTTTAGAATAACTTATACATTGTTCAGGCAAAGTTGGATAAATTGGCTTGTAAACAGGTGGTGTTACAGTTGTTGCTAATTTTGCTGGTGTTTGTGAATATTTCCTTTCAGCTTCAGCTATTATATCTGTCCAATCTGGATCAAATGAATCATCACTGGTGATGTTTTCCTTTTCTGTACATGTGATAGACATGATTTTACTTGTTATATGCTTCAACTTGTGGCTTCATTGCTTTAGCAAGTGGAACTGGACAACCATCAATACCACAACAAACTCCTTGTTTCTTGATCCAATTAGCTGCCATTATTGGAAATACTTTTAACTTGATAGAGTCTTTTTGGGTCTTGAACCAGTTTAACTGCTCATCCATGGATGCATTAATGTCAAGTCCTTTTTTCAAAAACTTAGTTTGCTTCTTTTTCTTCTTTTCCAGATACCATGAAGAAATTGTTCTGCTATTATAGCTACTCTCTGTCATTTTGCAAATACTGGTCACTTCTGTGTCTGTGCTCTTAAAACAGCAGGGCTTTGGTATGTCTGTGTGTGTGAGAGGATCTCCAAAGGAGGGGCTACCTTGCTCCTCTCTCTCCTTCTCTAAGCTATATGTATACTGTGTGTGAGTGTGTGTGAGAGGATCTCCAAGGGAGGGGCTACCTTGCTCCTCTCTCTCCTTCTCTAAGCTGTATGTATACTGTGTGTGTGTGTATGTGTGTGTGGATCTGCAAAGCAGGGACGTGCACAGGGGGCTTGATCAGGTTGCCCGGGCAACTGCCCATATGCCCTTCTCGACTCACATTGCCCTTCCGAGGTGGAAACAAATAAAAATAAAAATCGTACAATTTCTGCATAGGCCTAGATAAAAAAATAAAAACGCAAAGCCTCATTCACTTCCATATTTGGGCACACGAAAGTGAAAGTCAGTAGGGGGGGAAGGGCAAACTCTGTTTACGTGGCTGCAGCGCTGCACGCGACCGGCACCTGAGCTGAGCCTGCATGAGCGGCACTAGAAGGAGATTGTCGCAGTTGTCGGAAAGGTATAACAAACGGACGATCATCATCATCAAGTTTTATGAAATGAATTAAAATCTTCATAATCCAGGATGAGTTTGCCACGTTTAGCCTAAATAATCAGACAGATAGCTTGCAGACAAGCAGCCTAGGCTACTATTTTAGGCATTAGGCAAACTAAACTACATGTCTGCTGATAGTTAGTTTCTAACATTTTGTTTTAGCAAGAAGAATGAATGATGGAAGTAATGCATCACATTAATTATTTTATTCAAAATGGTTAAATGCCTAAATCCTATCACTATTTTGGGTATTGTTTGAAGATGCCCACTGAAAAGAGGCGGATTCAGGAGAGGGAGAGACGATTCAGGGAGGCAGCAAAGGGCAGCACATCACTGCAGGGTTGGCTGCGAAAAAGCCAACCAGCAGGTGAGACAGAGACTTTGCACTGTGATAAAGATGACGTGACACTGTGTAGGTGAATTGATTAATTAATCAGACTCATATTTTAGCCTACTAATGGCAATGTTTCATAATTATATTCCATTTAAGATGAGGAGGAGCAGTCACATGTAGGGATGTTTGGGTTGCCCTTTTTTTAGGTCAGAGCAACTGCCCCTCAAAGTTCCTGTGCACGTCCCTGCTGCAAAGGACTGTATAAGTGTGTGTATGTGTGTGTGTGTGTGTGTGTGTGTGTGTGTGAAGAAGATATGTGTGCCTATAGGGTGAATTCTGAAGGGACGGGCTGCCCTGTTTGTCTTCCTGTCCCTCCTAATCACTGAAGGAACAAAAAAGAGGTGAAAAATCAAAAGAAAAGTTTTTTTTTGTTTAACTCAGATAAATTTCTTATGTTTTTTTCTTTATTAAGTTGAACTCAATCAATTTCTCTCTCCTCAAATACTGAACAGCTTAACTGTCAAAATCAGAATGCCGCCCGCGATTTCAGCTACTTCAGCATGTTTAAACGTTTTAGGATTCTTTATACACAGAACTCCCCTTTCGAATACAGATCCGCCACTTTAAACTGCTTTTAATCCAAACACCACTTGACACCTTCCCCGTCTGTCTGTAACAGCACGGATCTTTGGTGTGTGAAATATTTTAGGATAAATTCTGCCTCTATTATTGCAGATCTGCCATATTCACCACCTCGCAGCCATGTCAAGTTAATTGCTGAATCGCCTTATGGCTTATTCTACCGGAAATTTGACTAAATGGTCTTCTACCAAAATCCACTTTTACCCCAGCTTCATTCAAATATTTTTTTGAAGGTCCACTGATCTGAGCAACTTAAATAATCCAAATAAAATGTAATTATTTAAATTACTTTTACTATGTCTGACATATTCATTGGCAATACAACTGGCATTTTAAATAACAAAGTTCTTTTCAGCAGTTTCAGTCAATGTCTCTAATCATCAGGCAGACTTAGAACTATTTAGAAAGCAAAAAGTCTTTCCTGATTAGCTGAGACAAATGGCTGAAGATGCAATCATGTTCCGTGACACCAAATTGTAGACTTAAAAATTAAGCTTTCCCCCCGTGGTTTAATTCACAGGACCGGACACCAGTTATTTTGCCAAGAAATTTCTTTGTTATTATTTTAAGTCAGACATAGGAGAGAAGGACAATTTTCTGAGAGATAGTCTTCATTCCAGTTTTTCTCTGTCTTCCTGGACACCCAGTTGGATTTTATAGGTTGCTTAAACAGTGAAATAATTGTTTACCAGAAAAACAGGTTGTTTACGCTATACCTCGTGCTTTCACGTGGCACAATATACCCTTGAACATATGCATAGAGAAACTTGTTGTTCATTGTTCAAAATATGTCTTATAGAGAACTTGTGACTTGTGTCATATGCATTGGTAGGAAAGCAACAACAATACTTCCTTACAAAAAACAGTCACATGTGCATAATTGGAAAACTTATGCTACATATTCCTGTGTACACTTCATGTGCTCAGACTTACTCTGACTAAATAATAATGCAATACAAATAATAATAATTATGAATGATACAACACAAATGATAATGAATATTAGTAAATAATAATAATACAAATGCACACTAAATAATAATGATTAAAACAAATGATTGTGAGTATTAATAAAGAATAATAATACAAATGCATAATATTAACTGACTGTGTAACTAATAATAATAAAAAAAAATTTAATAGTAAAATGTAATCTACAGACAAAAGTAAATTCACTACAGCACATATCAAACCGTACCGAAACCGTAACCTTAACCCTAAAACTGATAAAAACCGAACCATGGGTAATTTGAAATAGTCATCCAGTTTGAAAGTTTTTTTTTTCTTCTTTTTTTTTCTGATTTTATCTAACAGTGTTTTCTCCATATTTACTATTGTTTGCTGCGTCTAACAATTGGTTTCAACGCAAGAAAAGTTCCCTTGTATGAACACTTCAGAATCTCGCTGGAAATAGTAGGTCATCTAGGTACTTTTTGCCTACTCGTCTATGAGCACTGTGAATTCGGACAAACTATTTTTGCCACACACTGTTTTTCGCCTATATTATATAGTAGGGACGCATGTCATTATTGGCTGCAGCCTTTGACATGTTTTGCTAAGAAGAGTTTTCTACTCAAGCAAGGTGAAATTTGACTCTGGTCAAGCCTACCCAATAGGAGCAAACTGGGAGAGGCTTCAGACTGCAAAATGCCCATTGCATTATGGGTGTTGAATTTTTCCTACCTATTTGGCAAAAGGGAAGACAACGGCCACTCTGTTTTCCCTAGTTAGGTAACATAGATTTCAAAATTGATTACGCCTTTCTATCGCACAGACAGCTTTTTATTGTTTTTGAAAGTTTTATTGAAAACCCATTTTGCCAGTGGTGAATTATCCTTTCAATGAAAATGATTTTTTGCAGTATTAATATACCTGTTTTCACATTAACACCAGACTCACTAGCACCATTCTGCATGAATTAATTTCCATATGTTTTGTCATATTATTAAACTGAAAGGGTTATGTTCCATCTTTTAATGCACAAATATGTATTATAATTAACATAGCCCTTTTGTGTAACAACTAAAACAAATGTCTTTTTTTAATATATAATTTTTTAAAAAACATATTTTCTTTTTCTTTCTGGAAATTCTGTATCTTATGCTTGAACTCTTAATATTTTTATAGGGTTTATTTTCACTGGAGAGATAACACACCGTATGCTGACAGCGACGCAGTATATTGCTCCACTCATGGCAAACTTCGACCCGAGTTTTTCTAAAAACTCCACTGTACGGTATCTGGACAATGGTGAGTTCAGTATAATGGAAGGAATATGTGAGATTAAGATTAGTGCATAACAAATCAAAGTATGATTGTGAATCATTTTGTTAATATTACCCACAAACCCTTAAACTACATGAAAAATTGAGATTAGGGCATGTTTATAACTTTACAGATGTTGGAAAATCAATATTGAGTAAAATGAATTTTAAGGCTACACATTTAGCTAGATTCGTGGGATTTGTGGTTGTCAAAGTGAAATTACTGAATTAATTGCCACAATGTAATTTTGTGACGTTGTCAATTAGTAATTGCGATGTTGTGGTAACATTGTGGATGAATACTTTTATGTTGGCAATCGGTTGGTAAATATTTTATTATTATTATTATTATTTTATATGCCCAAACTCATTTAATGGCTATTTCAACAGAAGTAAATGAGGAATGCAGACGTCTTGGTTACATATGTCACCCTCGTTCCCTGAAGGAGGGAACGGAGACGTATGTCGGAACTGACCGACGAATTGGGATCTGTCTTCAGAGACCAATCTACTTAGAGTGTATTAGAAACGAGCCAATTGTATTGGCATGCGGTCCACGCACCGCCCCTTACCGCGGGTATAAATATGGAAGTGGAGTACCACATATTGCTTTTCCAACTGAGGACCCGAAGAAGTGACTCGGCCCTTCAGTGGAAGCACAGCACCTGGCGATGGGACATACGTCTCCGTTCCCTCCTTCAGGGGAAGGAGTGTAACCCTCGTTTTACATACGTAACGAGACGTTACCTTTCAGTCGGTCACGTTTGACGTACGTCGGAACTGAATGACGAATTGGGATCCCTACCAACGCGCCAGGGAAGCTGGCCCTTCCAGCGCCCTGCCTGAGCTCGCTGGACCACTCCTATGTTGGAGTGGGAGTCAGGGCTCCCGGCAGGGAAGGTCAGTCACTGCTGTTCCTGCAAAACCCACTCAGCATGACTACTGGATAACGCTGGGAATCAAGGATAACGCTGGGAACCAAGATGATGCCCGTCTCAGGGAGATGGAACACTGCAGAGCCACGAGAGGTGGCGAATAGTCATAAGGACTAACCTAGCAGGGTAGTGCAACATATGGCAGTCTCTGGGGTGGATCCAACCTGATCCCAGGGGGGAAAGAACACACCCAGAGACGACAGAGCGGGCTCTGTCAAGGGAAAGACACGCGGCTAGCCGAGTAGGGTAGCTGGTACCGTGGAGAAACACATATGGGGTCGCCGTGAGGGAACCAACACATATAGAACCCAGCATACACACACGTTCCACAAGCATACGGGTGCAGGCCTGGCATCAGAAGCCCGCAACGTCTGACACCGAAGGGGTGAGGGAGGAGCTCGACAGGGTTCACCATTTCTGGGGAACACAACTGGAGAAGATAAACGCATGTATCTGGCCAGAGGTGGGAGTGGCGTTGCAAGCCGGCAAAGGAACGGGTACTTTGCGTCTACCGGCCGTTGGAGGCGAGTATACGTGAAGAAACCGGCTCCACACGGAAGCTATAGAACCTAGCGAATAAGTTAGGTGTCGCCCAGCCCACAGCTCTACAAATGTCTGTCAGCGAGGCGACTTGAGCCAGCGCCTAGGAGGAAGCTACACTCCTTGTGGCTTGCAACCCGAACGGGCAAGGCACGTCTTGCGATTGGTACACTAAGATGATAGCATCCACTATCTTGGGCACATATCTCAGGATCACATGAGAATCAGCCGGTCCGAATTCTAGGCACGATTCGTTGACCGAAAGTGCATGCAGGTCCCCTACCCTCTTGATTGAGGCCAATGCAATCAGGAGCACTGTCTTCATGGACAGGACGTTTAGCTCTACAGACTGCAAAGGCTTGATTGGAGGACCCTGGAGTGCTCTGAGCACCAGGGCTAAATCCCAAGAGGGTACCGAGGATGAATGAGGAGGATTTAGTCTCCTCGCATCTCTAAGGAACCTGACGATTAAGTCGTGCTTCCCAAAGAACTTACCAGCTACTGCATCGTGATATGCCGCTATTGCTGCGACGTACACTTTGAGGGTGGAGGGAGACAGCCTTCGCTCCAGCCCACCCTGCAGGAAGGAAAGCACAACGTTAATTGAACACGAGACGGCCTGGGGAGCACTAGCCAGGCCCTCAGAGACCTTGCAAGCGGGACCAATGGCACCACAGACGTACCCGGGGTGGGGGAGCAAGGTGGAATGTTCAGACCCGACCCGGACAGCCCGGAGGCAACCCACGGTCAGAGTGTTGTCTGACCGTTCCAGGGTGGGGCAGTGTGGAAGAGAAGGCCCTGGGGCGTCCTCTAGCCTCACACCGCCCCCTGGTGAAGAAGAGAGGGGAAGCCAGGAGTGGCAAGGCCCGGGGGCATCACACACAGCCGGCTTGAGCCTCTCTGGGCCCAGGGAGGAAGAAAACTGCTCTGAGAATGTGGGTACCGCTGGACTCCGGAAAGCCAGCGGCAGGACCGAAACTGAAAAATATTCTCCCCCCGGCCCACCTCCGGAGGAGGGAGGGGTGCGGACACGTCTCCCTGGGCAGTTCCGCTCTTGCTGGGCTGCCCGTTTCAGGGGCGCTTGCCCTTGTGCTTGCCAGCGGACTTCGCAGGACCCTGGACGGGTTGGGCGTCTCTCTTGCACCCGGCCACCTGCTGCCTGGGTGGAGGCTGCTGCTTGGCTTAGCAGGGGCTGAGACGGATGCAGGGAGACACCTTCGGCGACAAGCAGATAGAGGCACTGCAGCCGACGACTGGGTGGAGGCAGCAGCTGGTCGTCGGGGCAAGATTTTTTTTTTTTTTACTACCTCCATCTGCTTCTGGGCCACCAAGAACTGCTGCGCGAAGTTATTGATGGAGTCGCTGAAGAGGCCAGCCTGACAGACAGGGGCGTTGAGGAACCGAACTTTGTCGGGCTCACGCATATCTGCCAGGTTTAGCCCCAGCTTCCTGGACCACTAGTGTGGACATCGCCTGACCCAGGGAGCGTGCAGTGACTTCCGTCACCCGGAGAGCGAGGTCCATCACCGCACGCAGTTCATTCATAACCCCTGGGTCGGGACTACCCTTGTGCATGCAGGACAGAGGGCAGTGAGAGAGGGAAAAAACTTACAGATTATGGCCCTTTTGGTGTTCCATATTTTGGCACCAAAAAGTTCCACACTGCTAAGTTTTTCCAATGCACATCCGGGCAGCCACCCCAGAAAGCATGGCTGTCAACTCTGAATCTGATTCAGCATGAGTACACACTATTATAGTGGGAAACTCAGCATTTTCATTTCCAGCCCATAACAGCCCTCTCTCCGATGCAGCAATTGACATCTGTACTCCGCCAGAGCCCCAAATGAAACGCTAGGTCCCCCCTTTTTTTCAAAAAAGGACCAGCAATCCCATCTGTAAGCCAGGCATGTGGGACAATGAGCGTGGCCGTCCGACTTGACGGCACATGGCTCGCTGAACACTCAAGCCCCTAAGAAAGAGGCACGGTGAACAACGCGCTGATGTGGTCATGTTCTCATAAGGGAATATTAACCACCCACGAACAAAGTCTCAGCATGCTTGTGATGCGATAGTGGAGTGGGGGCCCACGGGGGATGTACCCGGCGGGGAAGCCCCACTGTAATCCTCAGGTCACCTAGGCTTATTAGCTAAAGTAGCCCTTTTCTGGTGCACCAGAAAAGGAACTAGATCGGGGAATAAGCAAAGGGACTCAACCCCGTTTGAGGTTTCACAGTCTCGACCGCGCACCAGAGAGCAAGTGATGTGCTGGGTTGCCTTGGCAACCCCCGCTGTCAGCCGGCACCAGACAAGGTGAGATGAACAACGCACTGACGTGACCACATTCTCCTGAGAGAACACGGATCACCCACGAACGCAATTTCACATGTTTATATGCGAGAGAGATCGTGGCCGTCAAATGAGGGCAGGAAACAACCGCATCCAGAAACACACGGTTTGAATGACATCTTGAAAAAGACGCAGGGTCAAACCGTGTTGCTCTTTTTAGTTGCTCTTTTTAGAAGGAAATGCTCTTTTAGAAGTGCTGAAGCACTCAGGGAGATGACCACGGCTCACAGCAGTCCGATTGCGAGCCTGCGTGTGAGCACTCAAGAACGGAAACGCCCAGCCAACCAACACAGGAACAAGTGTATGTTGCAGCGGCCACTCGCTGACTCACGCCGTCACACCAGAACCCAGGTAAGAGAGCGATCTTCCTCGAGACTCGTTTAAACACTCTTCGCAGAAACAGCTTGATACAGCAAACCGTTTGGCTCCGAAATTAAAAGCAATATGTGGTACTCCCCTTCCGTATTTATACCCGCGGTGCGGGGCGGTGCTTGGACCGCATGCAAACACAATTGGCTCGTTTCTAATACACTCAAAGTAGATTGGTCTCTGAAGACAGATCCCAATTCTTCGGTCAGTTCCGACGTACATCAAACGTGACCGACTGAAAGGGAGCTCAAAATTACTTTAGTTAATTTATTTAGAAAAACACAAAAGTGAACAAAAGATTAATCATAATCATATTAAATAAATAATAATATTAAAATAAATACAGCAAAAGCAATATGACTGGATAAAAGTGCAATTCCTGGATAAATTGCCACAACGTGATCAAGTCAGTTAAAAACTGCAACATGGCAAATACTATCAAAAATATTAAAATTCACAATATTAATCATATTAAATAATATTAAACATGCATACATAAATGGATGCATTCAAGATCTGCAGTGTTGGGGGATGCATTAAAAGTAACAACAACTTTTTTAAATAAGTAATTCCATTTACTTTCTTTTCCCATTTATTGACTGACAGCTCCAAGTACACCTGGCTGCAGCCTGCAGATCGAGGCGGGGCTGCACATGGGGGCGGGGCTGTACGTGTCACCCCGCCCATAACGCTTCTTATTGGTTATTGGCGAAGTATGACGTCAATCGGGGTGGGGTTGCACCTGGGGCGGGAATGTACGACTCGTCCCGCCCGCAACTCTTTCCATTGGTTAGTGGCGTCAAGTCTGAAGTCGACACCATGGCAAACGTGGTTGAAAACAATGCTATAGTTTCTTACATGGTTTCTTATATACTTATGAAGTACTACCATGTAGAGAACAAAACTGTGAATCCGTTAATTACTTATACCTGGTGATAATATATAGTAGGATATCAAACACAATACATTGTAAACAATCGCAATGTAAAATGAATATAGTTTAGCAATAGCTTATTTTTAAGTAATTTTTTTTCATGTTGTTTATTTACAACTTATTTGTAAGATATGTCGGTTTTTTATTTCATTATATGCTTTATGGTTACACGTATTACTTATTAACATTTAAATAAACGTTTAATATTCTCAGCAAGTGTCAAGTCTTAAACTGTTATTAAAATTTGTAGATTATGGATTAATTTGATAATTAAAATGGTTATGGATAAAAATACCAGCATGGTTTGTATATGAATAACATGCCTAGACAAATAGTTCACTGTTATTTAGTTATAATGGTTAATTTGTTCTGATAAAGAAAGGTGAAATTTGTACATCTATACATACACATCTCTTTTTGTACATATACATCTCTCACTCTCTCACTCTCTGCACATATACATCCTTTACACACTTTCCTCCTTTTAATCACCTTTAATGATTAATCCTTCCTTTACACACTTTCCCTGACACCCTAGCACTGGCACATGAAACAGCAGTCTGGGTCTATGCTGTCGTAGAATCCTCTCAGGCAACCACACTTCCCATTTCCGTAAAAACCTGAGCAGGATTTGAAAAAAGTTTGACATGTTTTGCACCCTTTAATTTAAAAAGGCACCCGCAATTCAGCCTTAGATGTTTCACTCCATTTCCCCCAGTTCACAACACCTGTAGCCAAAAACACACACAAAAGAAAACTCTTTCATATGCAGATCTAAGATTATGTTAGCCATGGTACTGCTTGAGAAAATGCAAGAAGCAAGATTACTTAAAGCCAACCTTATACCCATTAGGCCTTATGCATACTTCATTGCACACATTTAAACTTTAACAAACTTATTGTCAAGCATGCGTAGTGTGCCTTCTGTCTGAAAAGGGCCTTGTTTACAACTGCAAGTAAGAGACAGATTCATGTAGGCAGTATTTCTAAAAGTATTAATCCTTGCTTTAATGGAATACGACAGTATTCCAGCACTTAAGAAAAAAAAAGAGATCTTACATTCAAGGGTTAGGCCCGGCTGTCACAAAGCTCAGTGAATACTGAAATGGTAAACATTACAAATACATTTGCTCAGACATGTACTTGATATACATACATAAGCAAAACATCAGCTTTATAAACTTACCATCAGGACAAAAACACCACAGCTGTTGCTGAGATGTTGTCACGGAAGAAGGCCCTGTTGATGTTGACATGCACAGTCAAACTACCTTGAAAAAAGTTAAACAATTTCCAATGATTTTACAGTTACTTATTCAAATGAATATTGGTACCGCAATATCATTGACACAGTATTCATGCCAAGGCCCAGGAGATATTATTTGTGCAATGTTTCTGTGACGACAAAACAAAGACCATAACTTTAAAAACAGTTACTGCACTGCATCAAACAAAACAATACAATAGAACTGAAATGTGGAGCAGAACCAGAACTTCCCATGTGTTATATGACCATTTTCATTGACATTTTGCAAAAAAAAAAGATCTGTAAAATAATTAGATCCTAACTCCAAGACCATTTAAATAAGGCTACTAAAAATAAAGTCAGATGAACAAGTCACATAAAAACAAACATGGTTAATATCGGCCATAGTTTTATTAAAATGTGGTTAGGAATGACCACAATGTCTGAACAGTGCACTATAAAACGTACTCGGTTACTAAACGTAACCTCGGTTCTCTCTAGATGAGGGAACGAGTATTGCGTAACCTGCCGTGCGCGCCACGGGCTTTGGCGCTTCAGACTTCTAAAACCGGATTTCTAGCCTGTGAGCCCTGCTTATATACACACTGGCCACGCCCTACCTGTAGGTAAATAGGGCGCGGAGGGCGCGGAGCGCCCTCATTTGACGTGACGTCACGCGGGGCTCACTGATAGGCTGAAGCAGTTGCCAGGCAAGCAGCCAATGGGCACGCTGATACAGCCTGCTATGGTCTGCTGGCTGCCGCACTGCGTTGACAATAAATGCAAAATTAGGATAATTTTGTGACTTCAGATCTCGAAGAAAGAATCAAAGGGTCAACGGGTATCCGTTGATCACCCATACATGCAGAGACCAACGCTCCGGATGGGGATGCCAGATCGACCCTCCGGCTTGAGAGAGGAGATCTCTTCTCAGCGGGACTGGCCAAGGGGGTGAGTGCGATAGTTCCACCAGCTCTGGGTACCATATTTGGTTCTCCCAGCGCGGTGCTATAAGAAGCACCGGGCGTCGCGTTTCCCTGATTCTCGCTATGACCTGAGGTAACAGGGAAATCGGCGGGAAAGCATAAAGCGGGAGGCTGGGCCAGGGCTGGGACAGCGCATCCTCGCTTTTCTATAGAAATATCGGGCAGTGAGCGTTGTCTTTCGACGCAAAGAGGTCGACTTCCGCCCTGCCGAATAGGCGCCACAGGCCCTGGACTGTCTGAGGGTGCAGGGACCACTCCCCTGGGGGAAGGATGTCCCTGGACAGTCTGTCCGGGCCTACGTTCGGGTGGCCCGGCACGTGCGCGGCCCTCAGCGAGCGCAACGAGCGGTGCGCCCACACGAGAAGGCGTTCTGTCAGTTTGCCCAGACTCGTGGACCGGACGCCGCCCTGTCGGTTCACATAAGACACCACGGACATGTTGTCCGAGCGGACTAGCACGTGGTGGCTATGGGATGAATGGGAGGAAGCGCCTGAGCGCGTTCTCGACCACAATCATCTCCAAACAATTTATGTGGAGGCATTTCTGCCGGTCTGACCAGAGGCCAAAAACCGGTCTGTCCTCGAAAAGAGCGCCCCAGCCTGAGGTGGAAGCGTCCGTCGAGATAACCTTGCGGTGTGAGATGGCTCTCATCGTCAACCCACCCTGGTACCATTCGGTCGCTAACCAGGGGCTCAGTGCTGAAACGCAGCACTGAGTCACCCTGATTCGAATGCAGCCGGAAGCCCAGGCTCTGTGAGGCACTCGGGCATTCAACCAGCGTTGTAGCGGGCGCATACGTAATAGACCAAGCTGGAGCACTGCTGCAGCTGAAGCCATACACCCCAGCATCCTCTGAAAAGCTTTGAGAGGTGCGGTGCTGCCCGGCTGGAATGACGCGGCCAAGCGTCGGATGCGGCGCGTGCGCTGTGGTGACAGGTGGGCCGACATTGCCACGGTGTCCAGGTCCAAACCCAGAAATGAGGATGAATGACTGGGCACTAATGAGCTCTTGGTCCAGTTGACCGTGAGCCCCAGGCTGTCCAAGTGGCTGAGAAGCACTGCCCTGTGGGCGAGGAGCTCGGCCTCTGACTGTGCTAGAATGAGCCAATCGTCCAGATAGTTCAAAATCCGCATCTCTCAGGGGAGCGAGGGCCGCGTCCATGCACTTCGTAAATGTACGGGGTGCTAGCGACAGGTCGAATGGTAGGACGGTGTACTGATATACCTGACCGTCGAAGGCGAATCTCAAGAATGGCCTGTGACGGGGTATTATCCTGATCTGAAAGTATGCGTCTTTCAGATCGAGGGATATAAACCAGTCTCTCGGGCGAATTCGCGCGAGGATCTGTTTGGTCGTGAGCATCTTGAACGGTCTTCTCATAAGAGCTTTGTTCAAGCGTCTCAGATCCAGAATCGGTCTGAGTGCTCCGTCCCTCTTGGGAACGAGGAAATAACGTCTGTAAAAGCCTGACTCGCTCATAGAAGGGGGAACCGGTTCTATAGCCCCTTTGCACAGAAGTGTCGCTATTTCTGCCCGAAGTAGATGTGCTACTTCCTCGTTCACTCTCGTCTCGGTACGCGCATGAAAGCGCGGAGGGCGACGAGCAAACTGCAGAGTATAGCCCAGCTTTACTGTGTTCAGCACCCATCCTGAGGCGCCTGGGAT
This sequence comes from Romanogobio albipinnatus, assembly GCA_023566225.1. Classification (NCBI taxonomy): domain Eukaryota; kingdom Metazoa; phylum Chordata; class Actinopteri; order Cypriniformes; family Gobionidae; genus Romanogobio; species Romanogobio albipinnatus. The sequence goes on from CM042257.1 coordinate 32,121,621, forward strand.
GGCTTCCCACGCTTTCGCGTGTGCCGCCAGGGGCAGAATGGCCTCCGGGCTCTGATCGCCGCGCTTCGCAGGCTCGAGAGCCTGAAAGGGAGGGGCGGGCGCAGTGCGCGCGCTCTCTGTGCTCAGGCGCAGCGGATCGCTCACCGCGATGGCTGGCCATTCTACACACGGTGTCCCGGTCGTTTCGAATAGTGTGTGACACGACGCGCGAGAGCATCATCGGGGGCGAAATGTTCGTGAGAATGTGTGAGCGCGGGGGAGCGGGCACAACACTCGTGTTTAGAACGTGACCGGTTGTGAGGGGCTGTATGACCGCACGTGCAGTGAGAAGGTGTGTGCGCTGTGAAGCGGACACGTGACCGATCTCTAACACTCGAGCGGCCGGTGGCTGCTTTATGAGAGTGGGAGACACAGGGTTTATAGTGCTTGGGTGCAGGGGTGAACACAGAAAAGTGGGCACATTTACTGCATTTGAAACACATGCGGCGTGAGCCGTGTAACCAGACATAATGCACTTTTCGTGATTTCTCTGGTTCGCCGTAAAAACGGCGGTTGTAAGCAGGCGAGAGGGCAAGTTTGCCGGCTCGTTGGTTGCGTGAAAAACATCTGCAGTAGCCACAGCGGTGGGGGCTGACAGAATATGGAGCTTTAACGGTGGTCCGGCCGCAGCGGGACGCAGCCGTCGCTTCTCCCCTCTGGCTAGGAGGATTTCGCAGGCTCAGGTTTCAGCACGATCCTTTGATCCTTTGACGAGCGGTTTGTTCCGGCTGGAAGAGCGCGATCTAGAGCGGCCGCCCTGTCGTCGCTGCGAGGACGGAGGCCGGGCTGGACGCTGGGCGGGACCCTGCGCAGGCTGGTCACGAGGACGGCGTGCGGCAGAGCCAACGATCCCGTTGACAGCCGTCGAGCCTATTCAGTGCTGACTCCCTAGGAGGAGACCACTCGAGGCCTAGCTGGTCGACAGCCCGGGTGAGGAGGCGTAAGAGCTCCGCGTCCTCGCCCGCTCGAGTACGGCCGGAAACCCGGACTGAAGAGGATGCCGAAGACCAATCCTCGCTGTCCGAGGCCAGGATG